>WEIU01000093.1:27474-49862 GCA_013389925.1 Aegithalos caudatus | reverse complement strand
TTTTCAGTAACTCCTGGTGAAACTGTTGCTGTGGATACACAAACCAGGGTAACCAAGGAAACCACCACCTTCAAACCAGAAATGCCATCTTCTGTGCTTTTGGAGGTTCCAGCCTTGGCTGACTTCAATAAGGCATGGGGAGAACTCACTGACTGGCTTTCTCGACTGGATCGAGAGATAAAATCTCAGAGAGTGAAAGTAGGTGATCTTGATGACATCAACGACATGATCATCAAACAAAAGGTATGAGAAACACTGATTTTTCAAGTTGAAAGCCTCATGATCTTTATTCTGTATTAAATCCTTTCAACAAGGAACACAGGAGAGATGATAGGCTGCAATACATGTGGTTGTCACTTCAGCTCCTTTGTTCCATAAACACAATTATTGGCTGAAATGTTTAAATAACTGATTGAGGAGCAAAGGAAAATATTTACTATTTTCTCTGGTATTTGAAGCAGATATCTCTCTCTTTCTGTTGCTTGTGCTGTAAGACTAGGCAAGCCAACAGTTGAAATATAAACTTCATGAGAATAAAGGAATTGCATAGTAAGCTCCAGGTTGCCAGGAAGAAGACGACCCTGTTTCACACCTTCTCTTATGTTGCTTCTCTAATAACTTTTTGAGAGCCTTACATGCTGCTGCTCTCGGTTTATCAAAGGCTCCTCAGTTGTCTTAACAAAAAGAACAGCTCATTAATGCAATTGTTTTGTCAGCAAAACTGCATCACTGCATCACTTATCTTTGAAAACACAGAAAAATATGGAAATATATGTTTGAGAAGAAAAAAAGCCTAAATTTTAGCTACTCAGTAGCAATAAAAGTAATTTTGTATTATACAGCTCTAAAGTAATTACCTGCCTGCTAGATTTAGCATTGTTCAATATAAAAGATTTGCCCTGCCTGCGCAAAACTTTTCAGGGCTAAATTTCCATTCAGTTCAGTTCTAAACTGAGTTTAGGATTCCCTATTATAAGATTCGGTTGGTTTTTTTCTCATCATCTTCCTCCTCATAAGAAAAAAAATCTGATTTATTGTAAGGAAGGTATTGACATTCTTTCTCTTTTTTTTAACTAGAAATAGAGGGAGAAAAAAGTATATATTTTATTGAGACTCTGTACTAAGACATTTTAGAGAAAGTATTCTCATGTCTCATGGGATTCTTTTTGCTTGTTTTCTTATACTTTCTCTCAGTGTTTTAAAGTATTTCTGAGAAAATTGTCTTGCTTTACCTTCTAGATGATGAACACGGTCATTTCATCTTGATTAATGATGATTATATTTACTAAGTAGAATTACATACTGCTTCATTAATTAAAATATCCTTAAACCAGAATGAATATAAGTGATAATTCCAGTGTCATCTGCACAGAGCATTAAGTTAAAATAGTTATTATGTCATTTGGAAAGGTTGAGGGCCAAAGAAGACTTGATTACACATTATCTTTTAATGTTTTTCAGAATAATTTTGGTTTTAAAATTTTATGTTGATTGTCAAATACTTGGTTCAGCATTATTCAGTTTTCTAATATATACCTCACTTTAGTATATTATTCTGGCAGGCAAAATCCATAGTTAGCTTCCTTCTGCAGATGTTTTTTACTTAAATATTAGATCAAATTATTAACTCTTCAGAATTTCATTTGATAATATACGTTTTAAAATTAACTACTTCGTATTTGCATTTTATCTTAGTTCAAGGCTAAAATATTTTAGCATTACTGCAGTCTGTTCCTGGCTGGGTAGCCCTGTCTCTTTTTTTGATACCATGCTGTGCTGGTAACAAAACCAGCAGGAAAACTCTTTTTTGTCATGCTTACCTCTCTAATTGGCTGTGCAACAGAATGTGACATTTAATATATTCTCTGATGAAATGGAAGAACCAATGTCTATATATAGACTGCAGTTCTGTTAGCTGTCTCCCTCTTCTCTAATGATCATCTTAATATCACTTAATACATGGAAATGAATGTCATTAAATATTTCATTCTTCTTGTAAATCTATCACTAGATTATTTGGTGAGATTAACATGGACAATTTTCAAAACTGACAAAAGAATTTTTAGGTTTCTCAAAAAAAACCCCCAAAAAACCTACCCTGCTTTCTAATGTGTGGAGTGTCTGCAGCAGTCTGTGAGCTGATGAAGTTGGACATGTGGGTACTTGACTAATCTGAAAAGTCACGCCAGATATGATCTAAGCTGGAAATCCAAAAGTAGGGCTTACCTCCCCTCATCTGTACATTCCATAGATGACTAAAGATATTTTTCCTGTGGTTGTAATTTAAAAGTCATTGAAAGTCACCACACTGCATCGTAGTTTATTTGTAGCATTAATTGCATCTTTACAGGGATCTCAGTAAGATTTAATGAAAGTTCCATCATTGTAGATTGACCTGTTTATTTTAAGTCAGTTTTTTGACTTCAGGTGTAAAATACCATCTAAAAACAGCCAAATGCTTCCTTTATAAAAATTCATCATTACAGAGATGATGAAGCAGCTTCAAGAAAGCTGTTTTATTATAAAACATCTCTAGCTGCTCACTCAGAATTTAGAACGCTTCAAACAGCTCACCCTGTTGTTGTGTTACCAAACCCTTACTGGTTTGGGGTTTTGTTTCCATTTCATATTTCATTCAAAGCAGTGAGCCACATTTCTAATAGTAAGTTGTAATGTCAAAGCAAACATTTTTAAAATCAAAGAAATCCCACATCCTAGCAGTGTATGTAACAGGCCATTTTCCATATCACCCAGATAAAAATAAGTAACCTTATGCTGTCCTTTCTTTCACAGCAGCATGTAATGTTGTTGAAGCTCCAACTCTGAGGGCATTTTGGTTAACTTCACTTCAATCTGATTGTATCACAGGATCACAGTCACTAACTTTGCCATATTTTTCGTCCATAAAAGTTTAAGACATCGTTAGCCCTCACTTGAACTTTGCTTGGAGCTGATCGCAGTGAATTGGCACTCGTGTGTGAATAGCACATACACTGGTTAATTATGGGACAATAAAACTCAAAAAAGACAACTATTTTGAAAAAAAGGCTTGTTTTAGTGACAGCTTGCCCTTAATGAAAGAAACAATACAAATTAAATTCTCCTAAGTGGTGCACGTAATGTATAGTAAAAGTAGTATACTAAAAGATTAGTGTAATGACTTCTCATTTCAAATATCTACAGTTAATCTTTCAGTCCAATGAGTGGTATACTTCAAGCAAATACATTACATATTTTAGTCATCTATGATTGTGTATATCTTGTTAAACTCTGTATAATTAAACTAAAAGACACTAAAAAGTGTGTAGTAAAGAAATTTAATACTGGCATTAGTGTCATCCATGTTTCATTAAAGGAAAATTATTACATTTTTCTCATTTTTTTGAAGACTGATATTTTGTAGGATTTGATCCTTAAACAAAGAAATGTAAGGAAGGCTGACAAGAGACTCATGTTGTTTCTTTAGACAAGAAATAAAGCAAATAAAATTCATGGGAAAGACTGTGGATATGTCATGATGTATATAATTTGTCATGATGTAAGGAGGTGAGTGACGTGACCATCTATTGTTAATCCAGTTGGTTCAATTCACTGTCCTTACTTCAAAACAATCAATATGCTTTATATTTGAAGGTCAGGTGGGAGTTCTTCACAAAGGAGAAAATTGTGAGGAACAGGATGATAAACTCCATTTTGCTACATTTTAGAAAAATGGAAATCTTACCTAAGATTCCAACAAGCCTTTACTCAGAAACTTCTTTGGCATTGTGTTTTGAGTAAGGTTTGCAGCAGGAATAGATTTCTGCTGAAAGTAGTGAATCATGGAGGCTGTGCAAAGCTTGAAGTTAATTAACAATTCTGCTCAAAGAGATCAGGTACTATAATCTCCTTACATTTTGAATTCTGTCCATGGATTTTTCCAAGGTATGCTGTCCATCCAAATCTTTTGCAACCTATGTAGTTGAACGCATGGCTTTTTATAGCACTGGATGAACATAGACTTTATTTAGTTAAAGGTATTATACTAAATAACATTACTAATAAATGGGACTACAATTTTCAATGCCTGCTTTTACTCATTGATTCTGAGTTGAATAGGTTGAATCTTCCCTTTTATGTGCAGTGGAGGGGAGTAATCTGAAAAAAAACCCTATTTATGTAGACTGAGATCAACCTAGTTACTGAGACTTTTAAGCAAAGAAGAGGAAAAGATACTTTCAGGTAATGATTTATGTCATCCAAAGGTAGTTATCTAAAAAGATGTGGAGAACTTATTTCTGTCTAATTAATTTGTCACTATTCAAAAAAAGGTAGGCTTGATCATCTGTCATTTAGAGAAGTAAACAAAACTAGAATGAGGAAATGTTTTCACTTTTAATTGTAATTGATTTTTCAATAGTTGAGAATCTTTTCCAGATGATGGATAGTAAAATAACTGTTAAGGAAAAATATTTGTTTATAAACTACAGAAAAAAGAGTGGGCTTAACTTACATTCCTATTGTCTGAATATTTGTATATGGTTTCCCATGGTTACATACCATGCATTTTATTATACAGCTTAAATGTGGATTTTCATGTGCAATCTTACAATTATTATCGAATTAGACCAGAATAATAGGAATTTTTCTGTCCAAACTGTTTTGAAATGTCCATTTTTGTAGAAATAAAAATATAGTTTTCCAAACTTACATCCTGTTGTTACAGAAACAACTGTAAGTCTCAAATTAAAATTTGCAGTTCTGCATTACTGAGTGTGAATCAGTGTATTCTAAATGTGCCCATGTTGAATGAAAAATTGTAGTTACAGACAGAGTTTTGCATCTGTCCATATAGCTTATGTCAGAAGTGTGAGCTACAGGCTAGGTGGAGTCTTCACCCTTTTGGATAGTGTACTTTAAGGTCTACAGAGTTTGCAGAAGTTTCATTTTAGTGCCAAATGCATAAAAAGATCCATATAGCACATCTTCAGATAATGTACTGTGTTAAAGACCATAGTAGAAGATTTTACACTTGGATCTGAATATTTCCAGTTCATATGATGTGCTTAAATGGAAGAGTTTGCTAGTCCAGAATCCAAGTGTGGTGCCAGTAAGTTGTGAATTTACATTCACACTTTCTCAATCAAACTTCAAGAGCACATTTGCCCCATCCCTCACTCTGTGCTGTCATGCTTTGATGGTTGTTTTCAAAGCTTCTAGGATCTCCTTTTCCCATATGAATACACAACTGCAGACATTCCCTGCATCACTGTTGGCCCAAGATAAACTATCCCCATAAAGTAGGGCTGAAGCTGAAACTGATTCTGCAGCATGTTGGTTCACTGACACTTTTCTGCATCCTCTCTGATACCATAACCCTAGAGATGACTTTATGGGATAAATGGTGTGCAAAACTTCACTCACCTCTGTGAAATTCACCATAGGATATAACTGCTCAGGAGACACTATATATATATTTCAGAGTGTTATTGTCATTGTATTTAATATGAGATGTCTAGTGGAATTATTCTTTTATGCTGTTTGACTTCTAAAATGACTTTTAATTTTTGAAAGTATTGGAAATCTGGTTTCAGTTTTTGACATGAATTTAAAAAAAAACTAATAAATGAACAAATTTCTAAATATATTAATTTATTATCATAAATTTAAAATTAAAAGATTTGTGGTCCTGAAAGGCTTTTGCTTTCTTGCAGAATAGAGGAAAATGAAAAAATGTCTGTCAGCCTTCCAGCTTGTTTCTAAAGGTTAGAAAATGCAGTAGGATACTCTAGAGGGACTGGAAATCTGAGTCTTTAAAGGGAAAGGGAAGAAAAAAGGTCTATTAGTTGGAAAATTGGACCTCAAGGGATATAGAATATGTGTCAGGAGACTCTTTTTTTAATACTTTGTTGAACAAAAAGACAGCTGATATTTTAAACTAGCTTGGCCAGCTCATTACAGTGTGTTAGAGACTATATTTGTTTTCTGCAACAGAAAAAAAAAAAAGTCTAAACACTGTCTTTTGGAGCATGAATAACAGCTATTTCTTTATTTCTCTATAATGTTAATTGCTAGGACATGCATAAAAATTGTACCTCTAAGGATCTGATTCTAAACTCATTGAAGTAAAAGATTAACTTTCATCAGTTTTTCAATTAGTTTTCAGTGAGGCTGTAGATCACCATCCTAACAAAAAACAATATAACAGTTGTGCCTAAAGATAACATTTCTCTCTTTGCTTCTATTGGCCTAAGTAATTTGAGGGGCTTTTTTTAAATTCTTGACAAAGATAAATTATCATGAGTTAATACAACTGGCATCCTGTTCAGCAGGGAAAGGATAAGAGTGTAGCAACTGAATTTTGTTTGGACCGATATGCTGAGTATTAGGAGTACCAACTTTTCATTAGGGCTGCATTTTTTTCAGTAGCTTTTTTTTTTTTTTTTAATTTCTGAGTCTGACCTATAAGTATAAATGACCTATTGTATCAACACTTACATGATCTTACATGATCTTACATGATCTTACATGATCTACTTTTTTAAATCCAAATCATGCTTTCATTTGTGCTTTCATTCCACCAGTACGTGCAGCTCAGAGACCCTGCTGCACTAGGTCCTCTAAAAATGCACCATGGGTATAGAAAAACTTTTACAGTTGTGTCCTGTCCACAGGGACATGGGAAAATCCTGCTGTGCTGGAAAGTGTAAAAACTTCCTAAAACCTCATGAGTTCTATGGGTGCCCAGCCAGCATAAAAACGCCTAACTAGATTCTGGGCTGGATTTAATATGGCACTCACCAACACATTGAGGGAGGTGATCATTCCTCTTTAATCAACCTGTGGGACAGCATCTGGAGCTATGTGACTGGTTTGGGCTGCCCAGTGTGTAGGAAAGATGTGCAGGGAGTCCAGTGAAGAGCCAGCAATGTGGTCAGGAGCAGGAGAGCCCTTGATAAATGAGGAGGGGCTGAACTGGGCTTGCTGAGCCCAGATAGAGCTCAGAAGGCACCTGCTTGCTCTCTACAGCCACGAGATGGAGAATGTAGAGAAGATAGAGCCAGGCTTTTCTCAAGTGTTCACAGCAGAAGGATGGGAGACAACAGACACATGCTGTAGCAAAAGGAATTCTGATGTAATATTATGAGAAAAAATGTTCACGATGAACATAATGGAACATTGGAACAAGCTGTCCAGAGATGTCAAAGATTCTCCATCCTTGGAGATAAGCACGCAAAACTGCCCAGGGCCTCATGTGATCTGATGTGACTCTGAGTTTGGCCACATTTGAGCAGTAGCTGAGCAAGATGTTCTGCAAAGGTCCCCTCCAAAAAAACTCATTCTGTCATTATATATAAATATGGACTCTCAAATATGGGCTGTGTTCTATACCTTGTCAATGAAACATGCTTTAAATGAAGGAAATTATGGCTTTATTTCCTGCTTTGTAACCCTCCCAGCTCAGCTGTGATTTGCTTTAAGGAGTGGTCCTGTTAAAAATTAGACATAAATTTGGTTCTAAATAGTCGTGAGGATCTGTTAAGACAGTTACACAAATTTTAGGAGGCTTTATTTTTGTATCAATATTGATATATGTTATTAGAAGTAGTAACAAGAAAATATAAAAGTGGCTTTGGTTTTATTGAGAAATTCTGAGAAATATAAAAGCAACTTTTTTCTAAATAATGATGCAATGGATAAAATTCTAATCTAGTTATAATCATAAAATGCAAATTAAAACTAGGGGGAACAATTGTATATTTGCTCAGTTAATGTGTGAGGAGATGGTGTTCCTCTTCAAAAAATAAGTTTTCCTCTGTAAGAAAATAAAAACACCAAATCCCAGCAGACCTCTCTAATAAAGCTGATCTTGAAACACAGGTCTTTTTTGTGGAAAAGAACATGACCATAGAATTTAAGCAAAAAAAAAATTGTGATCTTGAAATGTACCCTATAGGTTTCTCAATGTGCCAAGGGTATTCTGATACTTCCATAAACACATCCAAATAATGATATAGATTTGGGGTTTTGCTAGCAGATGGAAAATTCCCTCTTGAGGCAGAACAGCCAGCATTGTCATTATCATCCTTTTTCATGAAGCAATTGTTTAAAAAAAAATGTCACTAGTTTTTTAAAACTGTAGTATAAGCTTTATAATAAGTAGTTTCTAGTAACTTAACTCTACTGCAGTAAGCACAATTCTTGGAATTCCATTTTCTCTTTTCCCAGTAGAATTGTTTAATAATTTTTTGCACTTAGAGAAGCTCTCATGGAGAGTTTTCAATTGATTTACATGTATTGTTTTATAACACTCATGTTAAGTAATGAAAACCACTCAAATAAGTACTTTACTCAAATGTAAGGAGACAAACATCTTAATTCACTCCAATGCAACATTTAAATTTTGTGCTATGTAGAGCTGCTTACAACTGAAAGGGAAAATTTATGAAAACACTGTAAGAGAGGGTTAAAGGCATATTTTTATTCAGGAGCACCAGGTTCTTGAAAAATATTCTTTATTTCCTAACCATTATATGCTTTTTTTTTTTTTTCATGTGACCCACCACTAGCCATGTGGTGATATTTACCACTAAATCACTAGATTTAAGGTAAATAAACAGTAAGTTCCTTTGGTTCTGGGAAGGCAGTGAAATAGTGGGAGATAGAACTGTGTCATATAAAGTTGGCACTATGTGGGGGATTCAGGAGAGAGGAACACTGCTTGGAATTTGAGTCCCTTGCCCCACCTTCATCTTTGTGGAAAATTGTCTGTTTTCTGCTGCCTGGAGTCCCCTTTGGCTCATCTCTTCTTCAACATATTCTCTTTTTGTGTCTACTTTTGTATGCAGAAGATAAGGACAAAATGTCTGATTTTGCCCAGCCTGTCTAACGATTCTTAGTGATGAGCAACAGATTGAAGAAGCCTTAGATTCTAGAGCTTCAAGTCTGTCTTTTCCATTCACTGGTTGGGGATGGTGGTGAGATAAAATTTTATGGGTTTTTGTTTGTTTGATATAGAAAAAAAATAGAAGTAGAATTTGGTATCATTCATTAGTGCAAAGATAAAGTCATATTAACAGACAGCCATTTTACAGTGTAAATAGACTATAATTTTTCAGGTTATTATTGCAATGAAATCCAGAAAATGGATGAATGCACTTGCAGCTTAAAATACAAAAGTACTTATACTAAAAGCAATAGGACTGTTTTCCTCAAGAAAGAGACATTAAAGTACTGTTCTGAATTGAAATAGAGAATTCAGCTCTTCATGTAATCAATTGCTGAAGGAGTACTTAATTTAAAAAAAAACTGGTTTTGCAGTAAGTGTGAGCCATTTCACATTACTCCAGCCTCTCATCTGTCTCTGTTGCTAGCTGATACAATAAGCAAGGTAACAAATCAATCTCAGAACTGTATTCTACTGCTTTTGTGGTCCATTTTTCTTATTGAGCTAAAAGATCAATTTAACTTCTCACCATGGCACTCCTAATGGTCAGGTGCTTTCTTCCTATAGGAAGGATTTTCTCCAGCCAAATATGAGATTCGTACAAGAGATTTAGTCACTTAAGCCCATTCCCAGCTTCTTTTTTTGTGCTTCTGGATTTTTCAGCTTCCCCAGATGAATTGTTAAGTATGGAATTCACCCTGGGTTTCATGCAGTGAGGTGAGGGATATTGTTTCATGGAATGGCTACTTTCTCTCAATACACAAGATCAGGTATAGCTGCCTACGTCCTTTTGGTCTTACTCATCTCCATCCCTGTGGAGGAGCAGTTTTCTGCTGGAAAACATGACAGGGCCAGAACATTCCACTGGGAATGAAGCAATTAAATGTTTGTCCCCAGCTGGATTCCTGGCACAACCCTGCAAACCAGACAGTTTTCCCAAAATGTGAAACAGCCATTTCCTACCATTTGTTAACATGAATAAGCTTCTGGATATCCAGACCAAAGGCAGTGATTTTACTCCACTGGGACACTGAAAAACTCCCTGATTTCTCTCTCTTTCCTCTATCCATTTCCTTTGTCACCCTGAAGGCCACAGTTCCATGTTTTAGTTTAGTTTCATTTTAGCATTAAAAAACCCCAGCTCAACCCCTCAAAACAAAACTACAAAAAAAAAAAAAAAGTTCTAATACTAGAAATGGTAAAGTGAAAAGCTGTTTTTTGATACTCAAAGTGGCTAATTTTTGATGTTTTAAAAGACCAGCTTGACACTTTGCTTCTGTGAGAAACAAAAAATTAGGATCAGCAGTTGTTTCTAATTAGAGTAGAAGCTGTTTTTGATATTTTGGACAAAGACCCTGTTTTGTTTCACCTTCCTGTTCAGAGAAATATCTGTTATGGTTTTTGACCAAAAAGCAAGAAAGTTAAAAAGAAGAAATAATAAACAGAAGGTGAATTTAAGCATTTTCCTCTTTGAGGGAAGAATGATGGTTTTTGGTCTATTGTGAGTTACCAGTGATGTCTCACTGCATATGTCATGGAATCTTTTATTCAAACAGACAGTTTTGAAGGTGGCATGGTGTGGGATGATATCTCAGCGTAAATGTCCAACCTTTTGACATATGTTTGATCATTTTCCTTTCTGCTATCTAGTCAGTGTGTCTTAAATTCCTGCTGTGCATTGGGATCAGCACTGATAACATTTTCCATGTTATTATAAATCCTTCTATTCCTTCATATGTGGTCCATATGGCATAGTATTTCTGATGAAAAATGGTGTATGTGGCACATTCCTATAATATCATTCAAATGTGGGATTCAGCTCTCACAGAGTGGTTGTGTTTTGCAAAGAAATGATGGTGCATCAGAGCACACAGAAACTATTAGCTTGTTAGCTGGTAATGTGATTTTGGGTGAGGCTTCCCCCTCACCTGGACCTGTTATTGAGGCATGTGATAAAGAACACTGATGCCTGGAACCACCTTATATCTGTGCTTGCTTGATAACAACTGTGAAAGCTTGGCATCAAAGGGCTCTGAGCCAGTTGATAAAATCAACTCCCTCAGCTGTTTGTATTTTGTATTCCTTGACTAATTTAGAGAGAGAAAAAAAAAAAAAAAAAAAAAAAAAAAAAAAAAAAAAAAAAAAAAAAAAAGTAGTATCAATTCAATATTACTTTACTAAGGAGGATTTCCCATGCAGTTTTTTGCAAGTTGGGGAAGTTCTTTGGAGGCAGCAGAATCTGAATTGGGGCTCAGCCAAGTGGCCCTTCTGGTCAGTGATTTTAATGTGTATATCAGGTCTGATGTTACAAACTCAAATATAGCACTTCTGTGTACCTGTAGTAAATGTTCCAGAGCTACACAAACCTGCAATTTAATCCACAACAGATATGATTGGTATGACTGATTTAGAGACAGAAGGATTCACAGAAAAGAATTAGTGGTATATAGTGCATTTAAATTGTACTACTGATAAGGTACATGTGGATGAAAAAACTTGCATATTTATAATTTCAACCAGGACATAGATCATTGTTCTGAACTGAGCCAAAAAGGTGAAATTGTCTCACTGGTCTTGTGATTATGGTTAAGAGAAGACAGGAAAGATGGATGAAATGTAGGTGGAGAGGAAAGTGTAGGAAAACCAATGTAATTGCTGAATTGGAAAAGTTTTCAAGACTGTTAGTTTGTCTTCTCTAAGACAGTTGTATAAAAGTCTGTATTGGTGAAGTGCAAAAATTCAGTGTTGGAGAAAAATTTGTAACATAGAAATGCTCTTGTTTTCTATCTAGATTAGTATATGCAAATTTAATATCACCATATTTTCCTCCCCCATCTCCTCCTCGTCCTGCTAGACTGTAGAAGTATTTAGGTCAAGCATCACTTGCCTTCTAAGAAGGATATCTTACAAGTATCTTTCTTGACTCTTTATAGCCAAATATGCTGAGAGTAAGGGAGAGCTTTCATATTGAAACTTCTATTCAGTCATGTTAGTTCATTTTGTTTGTTAGTTTCTATGTTTTTATTAATTTTTTCCAATATTTATTCTTAAGGTGTGATTAATCTATTTTACTTAATTATGATGGGTTTTGTGTGAATTTAATAATGTTGTATGTCTCTAATAATTAGAATGGTTTATACAAAAGCCAAAATTGTAAGTGTAATCTAAGGGAACTGTGCATGTGACTTTTCATTTCCTTGGGTGCTCATTACCCAGTTCCTTTGAAATTCTTTCATTAGCCAATCTTAAAATCACAAATCTTAATTAAAATAACAGGACAGCCTTTGGAGACCTCTTAGCATAGAATACAAAGCATTTAGTTTTTATTATGAGACTGGGATTTTTTTCACTGTAGGGTTCACAGGAAGTGTGTTCTCTTGACTTCATGTTTCATTGTATGCTCACTTCTGCATTCCATGGGTTATATGGTCATTGTTAGGCTTTTCTGTAGGGTTGATCTTCAGGGATGCTATTTAACAATATATGGGATAAATGATTCTTCATCCTGTTTTGAATGATGTGTAAATCACCATTTATATTATCATTTTCAACCCTCTTTCCTTCCACTGCCATTGCATAATAAGACTTTTTCACTGTAATTATAGTTTCCAGCACAAAAACTGTATAAATAGCAGATTATTTTCTAGTAATACCTCAGAAAGAAAAGAATGAACAGCAGGACTCATTTTCAGTTCCCTGTACTTCAAAAGAATTGTAATGGATTATTAAAAAAAATGTGAAAACAAGCACTTTTTCACAATACTCAACAGAAAGTGATGATCTTTTCCTTTTAGTACTTTGCTACTGATGCTTCTCCTTGGAGACATTCTGACTTCACTTCAATCTGCCTCTAGATTTTCCTTTTCTTTTTCAAATTTATTTGAATTTTGTGAGGGATGCACTATGAGGAAGGTGACACAGCATTGAGGATGCCAGCCCCTGTAAGGGTTGACCATGGCAAACTGTTCCTGGGCAGAACCTGCTGCCAGCATTCTGCCTGCAGTGCTCATTCTGTCTGATACTTGTCTGGTGTTCTGGGTAGGGAAAGAGAAAGAGAAAGAACAAGAAAATCTAATTTAGTTAGAGGTTAGTTGAAACATTTCAGCAATAACTGCTAAGCAGCATAGAGGTTAAATGTTAAAACTAGTTTTTAGTTCTAATTTTATGGTCTGCACTGAAGTTCAAGTAATGAAAGATGGAAATAACTGTACTATAATATAATAACTATATTTTCTCAGAACAATTTCTTTCCATTATGTTTGATAAGAACTTTCATTTTTAGAGGCTTTTAGATAAAGTTAAGTGTCCACATCAAGGTGGAAAGCTAGTTTTTGTAAGAAATTCACTGAGAAATATAAGATTTATTTTTTTTTTTAACAGATGCAACCACAATTCTGTCTGGCCCATTACCAATGATCCAGGAAAATGCTCTGTCACATTTCTGAAATACTCTGGTGTACTTTTTAATATTTGCTAATATCCAGTTCTCTCAATTGAATTATTCCATCGGTCTTTAATATCTCTAAAAATGCAGACATCTGTATATGTCAGTCCATTTGTATTTAATGACATCTAGGAGAGTGATCTGATTCTATACAGTAATTCTTAATGTTTAAACTTCATTTTCTTATTTTGGTATGGTTTAATGCAAATGACTCCATCACTTAGAATTTACTACACCAAAAAATAGATCCCAAAATATTATTTAAAATTAAGATCTCTATAATTAAAATTAATAGAAATCTGGCTAACTTTACAGTCCTATGGGAGATAATAGAGTAATATTTTGAAGTATTTTAACTGAATTTCAATTTACAATTCAGAGGAAACTCACTACTTTGAAATTGTCTGTGAAAATGTACAAGATTATTTTTTCCTTCTTTCGTTTTTGTTACTTTAATAAGTGAATGGAAGAGACAAGACTATGTGTACAGGATTTTACAGAATAAGAGGTGGGGGGGGAGGGGAGGGGTTAAAAAGATGTTCCCAGATGTTTTTGGTCCACTCTTACAGATTGTGTGTTGCTGACCATAACATGTACAAAAAGGAAACAAAGTATATCCCTCAGGAAATTATTGAAATTTTGCTGGTTTATATATCCACCGTCTCTGAAAAATTAGGTTTATAATGTGCAGCAAATCATACATCTAATTTCATCATGCAGATGCAGAGATTTTTATTATCTTTGCCATCCTTTCCTCAGCATTCTCTTTTACCACTGATACCTGTCAATTTTGGTAAGCCATAATCTATGGACACTTTTGACATGAGTTCTTAAGGAAGAAGCTTGCAAACTGTGCAGAGCATCTTCATATCCCTTTAAATACTATCTAGACACTGTAGATTCTATTATAGAAAACCCAACAAACCTAACATGCATTAATTGCTTTGATCATATTTTAGCCACAATACAAATTCCTGCCAAATCTCACTGAGTAATGAAAAATCATTTGTAACTCTTATTCATAGACACAAAATTGGGGCAGATCATAGCAAAAATGATTGTTTGTTTCCTGCTACTGAAATGTTAGACGTGTTATCTCAGACTTCCAAACCATTTGGCCATCAGAGAGCAGACTGTTATCTGTTCTGACATTAATCTACTTACAATGGCTACTTTGGTGCACAGTTTCAAAATGACAACAAACATGCACAATGCATCATAATTATGTCCCTTTCAGGAATAAGATTTGCAGAAAGATTGCTTGAATGTAATAAAGTGTCTCTGCATCTGTGGGAACTAAAAATAGCCTTTTTTAAGATATGGTTGTAAGGGATGTTTCCCAAAGTATTGCATGGGGTTCACAATATGTTTTTAGGGGCAATAAAATGCAGAATCACATGTATGCATAATAGGCAGGCAACATTCAGTGAAAATTCAATCAAGAATGAAATGCTATTACGTGCAAACACCTCCTGGGCTTGTGCAGAGGTAATGGAGCATATGAAATAGATAAAGTGACAGCCAAGAGAGGAAGAAGATATGTGACTTTCCCTACAACTTTGTTTAATAAAGCTTTCAACATACATTGTGGATATAATGTGTTGTTTTGTCTCCATCCAAATCACCTTAGTTTTTATTCCATGCATTTTGTAGACTGTAATTTGGTGATAATGGCTTCTCTGCACAGCTCAGGAGTGATGAACAGGAATAACAAGGTCTGTTAATAAGAGGATGTGCATATCCTACTCAATACAGGGATCTTAGAGTGGGTCAGGAAGAATTCATATTTTGCTTGTAAGAAACATCACTAAGTATTCAGTGTTGAATATTTAGGAAGAATATATATGAGAAGGCTGATTATAAGCCAGTCTGTGTAAGAGCCAGGTGAAAAGACTTACCTATTTTCAGTCTTTCCTTACTTACATGCTTATCTCTTCTGTGAAAAATGCTTTACGAAATCTGTAGTTCTTCAATTTTGGCTTGTACATTATCAGTAGTTTTGATTCAGTGGGTTTGGTCTATGTTGTAAACTTCCAAGTCAATTGCCTGAGTGAGGAGCAGATTTGTATTGCCCTGCCTGAGAAGGGCTGCAACTGCAACATGATTCAAGGAGTCAGGATGTGGTCTCCTTTCCTCCTTCCTCTAGTTGGGAGCAATCTGTTCAGACACAGGGAATTTATGTCCTTTTACTCCCTAAAGGGAGATGCAGTTGAATTCTCAGATGAACCATTCATGTTTTCTCAATCTTGCCAGCATTTTCAGACTTTCTCATTTCAGTGGAAATTTGTGATGACTAAATATTTCGAATATGATACAGTCATGGAAAGAATTTTAATATGCATTGTGTTTGCTATTTTTTTAAATTCCTTGATTTATCTAAAAGTCAAGTGTTTGGAGACTCCTCTTAGCAGCAGCTAGAAAATATGTATTAGTAATATAAATGATATATTGTGCCAACAAAGTAAGAAATCAAAGTCTTCCTGTTTACTACTGAAAGAAGAGCTATTTATAACACTACANTAAAGAAATATCTTTATATTTTGCATAGGATTTGGTATAAATTTGAATGAGGACAACATTGCTATTAACAAATATTTTGAGTCTCACATAACTCTATTTGCAGTAGATGTTTCAGTGTTTTAGGTTACAGAATTTCTATTTTATAGAACTGTAACCAATACAAGAATAAATAGGTTTTAAATTGCACTGAAAGAGGGTTTTATCACACTTGAGAGCCTAAGAAATGCTTTACTGAGTTAAATCATCATTCTTCTGTCTAACCTGGGAAAATGTTTCTGGTGGTGACATTAGGGCAGGTTGAACATGGAGACTGTACCAGCCTGATTGCCTTCTGCTGAATGTTTATACTGCCCAATCCACAACATCCACAGCTCGTGGATTTGGGGCATCAGGAGTCCTTGTAGCACCTGTTTTTCAGCCTGTTATTCCCGAAGTTTCCTAATCCCTCTCTAAAACTGCAGATTCTTTTGGCCCTCACGACATCCTGTGAGCAAGCTCGATATAGTCAGTACCTGCTATGAAAATAAAGACTTTTTTCTGTTCTAAAATGGTTTCTACTACAATAATGCAGCATACTTCTGCCCACTGTATTTTGTCTTTAAATTAAATACACATTCAGGAGTGAAATTTTCACTTTATGTAACATCATCAGGTTTCCTAAAACTCTTTTCTGAAGGATTTTATAAAAAACCTTTGTACGTGAATGTATCATACCTGAACTAAATCATCCTTCTCTGCATGCTTGTGGGCTTCCTTAAAGAAGCCCAGGAGTTTGTTTAACACAAAGCTATGGCAGCTGTGGGACAGCAGTTCCAAATCCTAGTGCTGGAGCTGTAGGATGGAAGCTGCGCACTACGGTCACAGCTCCTGCCATGGCAGCCTCTCGGATTTCCCTCACAGGCAGTTTGTGTCACTTCTGATTACAGACCCATCCTATTCTTCAGACCTGAAATGTAACTTCTGAGTTATTTTTTCGATTAGGTAATTAATCTTATTTTAAAGTACTTTTTAGTATATAATAGAATTCCAACCGCAACACAGCCTTTCTTTCCTGTATTATTTGCATCTATATGTTACAGTGCACACTTTACCATTATGCTGTCACCAAACTTTTGAGATGTCAGCTAAAGAAAAACATGCTCTTCATGTCTTAGCTAAGAAATTGAGGCCAGCATTTTCAATAGAATTAAAAATAGAGAAAATCAAGTTCAAGCCTGCCATTTTGCACTGTCATTCCATAAAAAAATATCATACTACAAAGAAAATACAATGAAAAAGAGAGGCCAATTTTAATATCTGAGCTAACTTTGAGGAAGAAATAATTTAGTAATTGTTCTTATTATTGGCAGTGTTATTTTAGACATTGTGTAGGTACTGTTTTTAATCCTTCCTTTTCTGTCTTTCTTCATTGCTATCAAGTAATCAAAATAAAAGTTGAAAGAGTATTAGCTCTAAGAAATACATGTGACTATGTTTTTATTCAAACCAACATTAAAAGTTCTATGGAAAATGATGCTATAAATTAGCACATGGTTCTGTTTATTCTCTGTGATAGTTTTTATAGTCATTCTTTTTTTCCACAAAGAAATGGTAAGTTTACTAGAAAGTAGTGATCTCTTGAAGGAGATTTGAAAGTCTTTGCAGTACAGATTTTTGCTAGATATAATTTCTGACCAGTTTCTGGCTAATCTTCTCCATAAGATTTTTTGCTTTCTGTATCTTTGCAGCATTTTTTTCTTACCACTTAGCAATCCTTGGCAGTCAAAAAATGTTTGTCTCCAACCTTAATATCCCCTGGTTCAATTTAAGCTAATTATGTGACCACAATGAAAATTGAGAACAGTTTACTCTCTCTCAGCAATAACCTCATATACTTGGAGGGTGGTACTTCAGTTCAATTTTCTCTAGACTAAAAAAATCCTGCTCCTTAAAATTGCTATCCATGTTTCTAGATTAGTGACCATCTGTCCAGTCATTTGCAACCCATTCTGATGCTAATCCAGTTTTTCAGCTAGTTATTTTAATGCCTTGGACTCTCTGATTCCTCAGGTTTTTTTGAGACTGCTTTGAATTGTATTCCTCTTCTCACATTCTTGCTGCTGGTTGGTTTTTGCATCACTGTGAGTATAAAAAACCTATGGTCTGTTTCATGAACCAATAACAGTGATTAATATTAGACATAGAACAAGTCTGTATGTAGTTTCACTTGATATTGCCTTCCCATATACTGTATTCAAGTTATGGGAGGCTTTTTTTCCACCATTTTCATTTCCATTTATGTCCAAATTTCCTGCTTGTGGTAACATCGCATAGGCAGTATTAGAAGCCCTGCTGTGGGCATCAGGCACAACTTCTGCCTGTGGTTCACTATTGATAAACCTTACAGCCCTGGATGAAGGAAAATGCAGTTCCCTGCTTATTATTTATTCTTGATAAATGGTGGGCTGTATTGCTTGTTACTATTTTCCCTTCTCAAAGGTTGTTTAATCATATGTTCTAAAAATGACCTGGGGAAAAATCACCTAAAATTTCCAGGGTAGTTTTCTATGCCTCTTTCAAAAGTGAGGCATATTCATCCATTGCAGGTCCTTAAAAATAACTACTAATACCCACAAGGTTTCTAGGGCCAGCTCCTGAGTATTATAGCTGAAATTCATGAGCTGTCACATCAGAATTCATATTGAGTTAGATAAGAACGATGTCACACCAGTAACAAAGTTAGCATTGTTTGTTTATTGTCTTTCACACAGAGACCTTCTGCCCTGAAGCTGTTAACATAAGTATTACTGCTAGAACAAACCTTTTTTCAGACTATCACTTCAAAAGTTTCAGTGACTGCTTTATTCTGTTTGGGTAAAAATGTTGAAGCAAAATAATTTTACAGACTTTATGGCATCTGCAGGAATAATCTCCATCAAGTATAACATTACAGAAGAGAAATAGGTTTGAAACTCTTGTTTCCATAAGGGGATAACAAACACTGCAGATAATAGTGCAAAAAACTGTTCAGACTTCTGTGATGGGTTGTAGTCCTTATCCAAATATTGGCTACTGTTTTATATTACTTGTATGCATATATGTATGTGTGAGCATGTGTATATACAAATCTACATTTTAGATACATATATTTCTTTCCTGGTAGAAGATGTAATGAAGACCACTATCAAAATAAATCAAAATAAATTATCAGGTAGCTAGAAGGATTGTAATAGCAAATCTGAACAACAGCCTGATTAAGCAGTGCTTTGAGGTTGAAATAATGAACAAATATATGAAAATATTCTTCCAACAGGAATAATAGGAAATATATGGAAGATTATATTACGGTTAGTTAGTACAGGTGTCCTCAGGCTGCTCCATGAAGCTGTTCTGAGCAAAATGTGCATTTTTAAAGAAAATTACATGGGATATGCAACAATGGAGACTTGACTGACCTCCTTCTCTCCTGTGCACATGCATACATACAGAGATGTGGTAGTATTGCAAAATTGTGGATGTGTCTGGATTACAGACAGGCTCACTGCAGCTGTTTTAAATGAGATAAATCTGGGGAGCAGATGCAGCAACAGGTAAATGGTTCTGCATTCAGTCAGGTGAGACCCATCAGGTCTCATTAACTCAGACTGTTCCTGAAAGGCTCTGTGCTGCTGAGCTGGCCCCAGCAATCACACAGTTGTGTTCACGCTCTGTGTGCATTAGTTAAGTCTATCTGGCCTAAGCTAGTTCTTTATTGAATAAACTGTGCAACTTCTTTCCTGTGTTGTATGTAGTCCAGAACTGGGGTTGACTCATCCATGGGTAACTGAGAACTGACTGCCTTTCTGGAGTGTTCACCTCAAATATCAGTTACCTCCTCTTTTTCATAGCACTGCTTTTCCTATACCTCCAACCCCTCCGTGTCAGGCCCCTACCCTGCTGTTCTCACTCACTCCTGTTCCCCACACTTCACTCACCTGCCTTCACACACTGAGCTTGTGCTCAGCCTGAAGCACTCACCTTCCCCAGGTGAGAGGTGAATGGTTTAGGAAGCAGGGTGTGTACAGCAGTCCAGCAACTACTGTTCACTCTCCCAGGGAATGTATGTCCATTTTCAGTAATACTCTGGAGTCTGGGCACCCAAAATCTTGGGCTAATGATGCTGTGGCAGTTGCTGCCTTTTTTTTTTTTTTTTTTTTTTTTTTTTTTTTTTTTCAATATGAGTAATGAGTATGCTCATGCTTTGTGGCTTTTTAGGGTTTGAGGGATTGTTAATCTGCGGACCGAGATTCAATTTGGAGTTAATTCAATAAGCATGCCCTCAGCAAGAAATTCTCTACAATTGTGTCCAGGCATAGAAAACTCTCCTAATGTAGCTCTTACGTGATTTTAGTTGTTTATGGTAGAGAACTTTCTCCATGATAGTAACTTGTATGATCTGATTTCCACATGCAATATCTTACACTGTGGAAGACAGTTTGAAACATTTCCCTTTGATCTATGGTGACATTAGAAAACAATAAACCACCAACCCTCCAGAGAACAACCTTGGCATACATGGTGAATCTGTTATAATTATTTGTTATCTCTTAATGCCTGCACATCTGCAGCAGTGAGTAATTAAAGTTTGAAAGGAAGCTAAAATTTTTTAAGTTTTTACAGTCTTCGCAGTATTTCAGAACTACATTTGTGTTTGGGTTAGTTTTGTTTTCTTTTGCAGGGGTCATATTCAAAGAAGTTAAACATCCTTTTGTACACATTAATCTACATCTAAGACTACTGACTAAGAAAATATGATATCACAGCAGCTATTCCACTGTCAGGAATGTGTTTATTAAAAAAAATTAAAAAAAAAAAAAAAATTTCTGACCACATATCCTCTTTATTACTACATTCCTAATGTTCTACACCACTGCTATTGGTGTTACATTTCTTTGGCATTCACTCTCGATACCACCTTAATTAACATGACAATATGTAACTTTAGGTACCTGTACACCAACTGCCATCCCCCATCCCTTACCTGCCCATCTTCAGTAAGGCAGCCCAGCCCTTTTGCACTTCCACGGGCAGCTTGCTTCTGTTCCTTTTTATTTAGTCCCTGTTACACCTGTCCTCTGACCTTTCTTGGCACAAGGCAGAGGCTGAGAGCAAAGGGGAGGTCATGGGTACCAGTTGGCATCAGTGCCACTACTGTACCAGCTGGAAATGGTCAGTGGCTTCTCCATAGCCCCTGAGACCCTTCCTGAGGAACCAGGGTAACTTCCTGATACAGACTATGAGGACATGCTGAGGCACATCTAAACTTGTCGGGTTTGTTTTGTTCTTAACCAGAATACATTATGCTGTCATGGATAAATAAATTGATGTTGCTTTTAGCTGGTTCATCAGCACTACAGGATAATGGCATCTGTTCAGTCTGATGTGTAATATTTCTCTTTTATTTCTTAGTGCAGTTGCTTATTCTCGTTTCAGCCCATGTTTCTAGAGAGTTCTGCAAATCCTTGGACGTGGCTACAATTTACATCTTTGCATTTTTTTTAGTCCTTGGAATAAAGGTATTTAGAAGGGTACTCTGGAGGGATAAAGTGGAAGCAAAAGAAATGGTTGATTCCTAAAATCAGTTTTCTTTTGTTAATAATTAATAGCTGACAAAAAAAAATTTCTTTCAAATGCAGCTCACAAGAAAAATAACTGTTACTTTTTCTGTCTGGTGGAAAAGGCCCCTGGAAAGAAGTGTGTCTGCATATGTATATGTGATAATTTTCAAGAGAAAAGAAGGAATAAGGTCAAAAAGTTGAATAAGAAAAAATTGCCAAGATAGATACATTTTTCAGTTCCATAGACTGTAAAATAGCTCCCAGTTTTGCAGGCTGCTATTTGCAAAAAACCAGTGACCTCAGTCTGGAGTCCTTCCAGGATTCAGCTCTTGAAGAACTGCTTGTCACAATCTAACATTTCCATAGGGAGCTACAAATCATTAATTTTTAAAAATATAACACATTTGAGAGCTCTTGTTTCCACCTCCCAATATGGCCTTTCAGTAACTGACTTTGTTATGGTAACAGAGAGGGGGAGAGAGGGAGACAGGGTCCAGATGCATCAGAACAGCCTCCCAGTTAAATTGGGTTTTCCACCCTGGAGAACTGACTGTGTCAATCCTCAGATAATCCATTATATGGGGGGACATTTTCTTGCACCTTCATAATTTAGTGCGTAAAAAGTGAAAATATCACATATCAGATAAGGCCAAATTGTCAGGTATGTTAAGCTTGAAAATTATTATTCCAGGATTTTATGTATCTCTCTCTACTGTACTTCATGTCAAATTATGTGTCAGTCATACTAATGTGAAAAACAACTTATTTGCATTGGAAAATTACTATTCAGTGAAAACCTGAAAATCAAGTTTTAATAACTGATAAAGATGACCAGTTTTTACTAGTGAGTTGTTAGCAGCCAGTGCCATAGGCCCTTGAATTTAGGAATTGAAATCTGTGAATTTAAGAAAAAAAAAAAAAA
>WEIU01000093.1:1931-12795 GCA_013389925.1 Aegithalos caudatus | reverse complement strand
GAAATTCTTATTTATAAAACAGTATGCAGAAATAATCTCTTAGTAACTAAGTAACTTCCCTTTCAAGATTATAAACCAAAGTAAAATATATTTCTTTAGCAATTTTGTGAAGTTTATTGTACTCTCAAAATATCACTTGAGAGGTTAATTAATTCTTATTACATTAAATTCACAAATAATAGTAATAAATACAAGCATTTCAATGAAGACTATTTTGATAAAGCATTATATTTTGGGATAAAATTATTCCTTTTGATATTTTCTTTGACAGTTTTAGAAAACAAGTCCACAAGTATATGAATAATTTATAGATGATATCTTTAGAAGAGGTATTTTGGTTTTGTAGTTTGTTGTTTGTGTTTTGTTGTTGTTGTTGGTTGGTTTTGGTATTTTTGAAGAAAACCTATATGGTATAATTGGTTGTTAGCAGAGCTGCATTTGAACAAATCTGGAAGGAGTCTGAATGTCTCTGTGCCACAACATAAAAATGCCTTTATTTAATAGTTTGCTGTATTTGACAGTTTTATGGCAAAATCATCAACTTGTCATCTCTTTCACAACAAAATATATGGAAATTCCACAGTGAATTACAGCTGTACTGTTCTTCTCGACATCTTAATAAAATAACCATTTCCACTGTACTGCCATCCATGTGGTTTTCTCTTAGAGCTACTGAATACAAATGATGAGTGTACCACTTGAAAAAACAAATTCATACAAGCTGGGATTTTTCCAACCAGTAGTAAACCCCCTAGCTGCCTAGACCAAAAAAGAAATGTGTAAGAGTAAACTGTATTTGTATATTGTTTTTCTGTTACCTTGTTGACATTTTTAAGCTGAATTACTGAATAAACCCCAGTAGTCTGTTCCTTGAATTCCACATTTTTGAAGAACATTTCAAGAATTTGAATTTCCTATGTCATATACATGCAGTTTATTAATCATCCTGATGTACCATTTTACAGCTGACAACTTGTTTTTCCCACAAGAAATTTACAGCATAGAAGTAAAACAAGGGAGAAACAGTTGTTTTTAACAAAATGTCAATAACAAGCTAAAACTAGACCTCTGAAAGGGGTAGAAGGGTACTGAGAAGAGTATAGAGTTTGAAACCTGTTCCTTGGTGCATGTTTGCTGCTGTAGGATTTGTAAGAAAATCATGGGACATTTTAAGAAGGAGTAGAAAGTTATTTTGGAATACTGAGGAGAGTTGCCCTTTAAGAATGGGGGATAACATGCCCCAGAAATGTCTGAATGACAGGCATTCAGGCTGTATATACTAGAATGTGGTTCAGTGGACAAAGGGCAAGATCACAGCTGCCTGCTTCAGGTGTTGTAGTCCTCCTGAAAAGGCTTTGAGACTACAGGGTGACTATTCTTCACTTCTGGTTATATTCTTCAGCAGGAATGGCACAGATTTTCTGGTAGCCCCAGAGGTCATAAGTGTATTTGGTGATATTATTTGTGGTGGCTTGCTTGGATCCCACATCTCAGTCCTGTAAAGAAAGATAATTACAAAACTTCATTTTGTTGGTAATTCATGTGGAATCGGCTAGTTATAGGCCAGATATTTCTAAATAGGTAAGATCACAAATAAGAACAGAATAGGTAAGTGTTATGCTGCTAGAAATCAGTCTGTGTTGGAAGACAGGCACTCTGGATTGCTGTAATGTATAGAAGCACTTAATTGTGTCCAAATTATGTCTCAGTAACACTTTGTCTTCTATCCTACAAAGGCAGAATTGTTGATCAGCTCTCTCCTGAGAAAATTATGACCACAAAGAGAGTTCTCACCCAGCTTTGAACTTGTGAACAGTGAAGACAAAGTCCAGTGAGGAGTATAAGGCTGTGCTAGAGGAAGAGACCTTTCATTATAGGTGTTATCAAATACTTTCCTTAAAAGCCTTTAAATAGTTTCAGCTAGGCCCAGAAGAATGAAAACAGACAAGCAAAAGCCATGAACAAACCACCCAGAATAAAGACAGTATGATTTGTTAGGGAGATGTTTCACATTAACAGCCTACACTTTGTTGTATGATGTAGCCATGGGTACATAAAGTACATAAGTGGTTGAAAGACTTGGGATATACCCTCACCTGACAGAAGAATGTACTTTCCTATTTAGACTCAGGAATGATTTGGTACAGCATTGGGAGGAAGCTGCTGTTTGAGTCTGCTTTGTATTTTGTTTTAACCTGTTGGTCACCACTTAGGGATGGAGTTAGTAGAGGTGGTAGTCGTTAGTCAGAGTACAGACAGAAAAGTTCTTGTAATTTATAGTGTCAAGACAATTCAAGCCTGTTTAATATTCTACAATTCACTCTGCTGTTCTTCAAATGTTTGGAAATTGAGTTGATAGAATTGATTTTAGAAAAAGAGCCAAACATATAAATCTTCAGCCCTCCGTCCCCAACCTTCAACCTACCCAGTCACCAGTTAGGTGAAACTGTGGTCCAGAACCATGAGCAGACATGAAATGACAGAAAGTCTGTCAGCAGACAATTCCTTTCCCCAGGTACTGCAGTCTGTTCCCCTACTATGGTAAGTGCTGTTCACTGTTGTCAGGGGCATCTTTCTTTCTTGTATTCTCGAGAGGAGTCATATTTTAACAGACTGGGTTTAAATAACTACCTGCCTTTGTTCCTAGAATCTTTGTGAAAACTCTCCATTCATATATCCATTTAATGGAATTTTCTCTTTTTTTTTAGTTTAGCAAGAGTAGTGTGTCAGTAGCTTCAGAAAAAAAAGCAACTTCACTTGCAGAAGTGTGATAAGCAAAATGTAAAGGGAAGGTAAGAAACTGCCTCACAGGATGAGATGGCAGATCTTACTTGTTTAGGTTTCTGAAATTGTTAGTACCATGTATTTATGAAAAGTGTTGAAGGATTCAATAGTATGCAAATCTGAAATAAATTGTGATTGCTTCTCAGGATACAAAGTCTTTCATATCCTAATTAGAGAAGTTAAAATATTTTTTTGAAACATTTAGTCAACTGAAACTGCCAAGAATATGTAGTTCTTTGGGAAAGCAATCACTGAGTTATTTTAGAGATTTCAACATATTTAAGAGTATTTAATGTGAGGCTTCCTATTTACACTGTTACAGTAAAAAATCTGGCTTTGATTACATTGCATTTCAGAATTGAATTTATTCTCATTTTTGCAAATGTCAATTAACATTTATATAAAATACTTTAAAAACTGAAAATAATAAATGCTGAAGAGGTTTTATTACATCTTGTTAGAAGAGGTAGAAGAATGTTCCACTGACTTGTGTAGTGGCCAGATAATCAGAAATGAATGTTTTTTCTCTTTGGTACTGGAAACACTCAGTCTGTTTGCAATGTTAAAAGGAGTAGTATAAATAATTGCCATGAGCAGTGAAGATGCTCTGGTCTGGTAGCTCCCTATATATGGTGACTTTTGTCAGTGAAGGCACAGATGGAAAGTGATGCAAGTGCTTCATCCTTGAAAGCAAAGTCAGGGAACAAGTATTCCTGCTTGAATGTGGTTGGAATGGGACCTGCCACCCAAGTGCAAATATAAACATAAGGACCAGGGAATAATTTAGTTGTGTCTGTAATTTTAATCAGTAAAAATCCAGGCAAGGTAAGGATAACAAAATATTCTGGGATAACCTGAGAATCCCTTATAAACACGGTGAAAAGTTAAGTTACCTTATTGGTAAGGTGGAAGTACCACAGCAAAGTAGGAATTCTCAATTCTTTCCTTGCAATATGTGATTACATCCAAGCAACAATTGCTATTCTTATTTTTTCTTCATAGAGAAAGTTCCCTGCCAAACACTAAGCACTGACTTACTCCTATGCCTTGGGTCAGTTTTATGTTAGTATGTGGATGGGGGGTTTTTGTTTGTTTGTGCCTTTAGATATCAATGAAAATACAGTAAAAGCAAACTTCTTGCATCACTAGAAGTTCGATTTACCTCAATTTAATTTCAAGATCTGCTACAGACTTTCTTTGTAATTCCAGAAAGGTATTGTAATTTCATGTGTTCAGGTGTTCCTTATCTAGTTAGGGTAGGCTAATGCCTCTTATCCCAGCCTTTTTCTGCCATATCTCTTCAGAAGACTAGATTTTTCCACATTTTGTTTCAATCTAACAAACCTAAGTCTTTGCTGTTTTGGTCCCTGTTTCAAGGCAGTACTGTGTTAGAAATAGCAGCTTGCATAGAACATTTTAAATGTAACTAGAAGCAGATATGTAAACAGTAAAAACATCCATTTTATTTTTATATTACTCATGATTATACAAACAGACGACCTACGCTCGTGTTACTACACATTAGTCAAAATGAAAATAAATGCAAATAAAAAGGAATTGTTCAGAAATAAAGTTTTGAGGATGTGATCAAATTATTTATCCACTGACAGATGGATGGGCAGTATTTAATGTCCACAGTTATTTTAAAACCTATGTCAGAACAGTATATATTCATCTTTACCAGATCATAATTTTCCATAGGAATTAGAGGGCAAACAGGAAACAGAGGTCCTGCTCAGCAGAGATTACAAGCTAAATTTAGATGCCACATAATCAGCCATATCAGGAAAATGCGTATTTTGATGTACACTGTAACACATCTCTTTTCCTAGAATGGATACAATACACTAAGAACATATATTGGAACATGCAGTTGTTGCCAGAAAATCTAGTTAAGCATCCTGGAGCATGTTTGGCCTAAGAATTTTACTTTGGTTATCTTCAATAAAAATTTATCATATTTTAGTGTTGCTTGAGTCAGGAATAAACCAATAACAAAACCAGTGTTTTACACAGCCCCAAAGCTCCTTTACAAGTCTAACCTGAGTAAATACTGGCTTAGTCTGTGTGAAAGAGGTCCTAAAACTTTGGTGAGTGGTTGCACCAGCTGGTGATTTGATTCTGTTGTGTATACAAATCATCACTATTGTGACTTATGAAATACTGTAGATAATGCAAATAATTCAAGTTTATTACTAGTTTCAGGGCCAAATGGTGACTCTGAGGGTTTTCAGTCTGTGTTTGGTGGATAACAGTGTTCCAGCCTTTATCATACCAAAAATGGAGGGAAGGAGAAAAAACAAAACAGTTCTGGAGTCTAGCTGCATCTATTTCATCTTTTCTATCAGCAAGTCTATTCCATGACAGGTGAGAGAATGACTCAACAGAGGACAATCCCTCGCCAAGTAACAGCAAAGGAAGGTGGATAATGAGTACTCTGATATGTAGTGAGAAAGTGGTGGCATTTGGGCTTGGTTAAACTTAGAGCTTAAAAGAGAATATTTAGGAAAAAGATCTATTTTGTTATATTTTAATTGGACAGGAACTTGTGTACAGTCGGGCGAACGCCTATGCTATGGAAATTTTTGCTGGAAGTGTCAGACTGTGTTTATGTCTGCTTCATCATCTTAAGTTTAAAAATGACTGTTGTATTTCAGAGGAAGGGAAGTAATAATTTTGCAGAATATTCATTACAGTCTCTCTGTATTCCCGTACTTTTGACACTTGGCTTTCTTCATTGCAGCATTATATTAGGATGGCAAAAGTAATGGTTTCATCTGTTTGTTGGATAATTTTCTTTGCTCCATTTTATGTAGTTTCCTGAAAGCACAGTAAAATACTAGAACAGAAGAGACTATTTCAGTTGGTAAGGACCTACAGTGACCATCTAGTCCTTCTGCTTGCCCACTTCAGAGCTGATCAAGTGTCAAAGCACTTTTTAAGGGTACTTTCCAAATGTCTCTTAAATGCTGATAGAAAAGGGGCATTCACGACCTCTTCAGGAAGCCTCTCCCACTATCTGGCCTCCCTCTCAATAAAGAAATGCTTTCTAATGTCCAATCCAAACCTGTGCAGTGTGTTAGATTCAAAATCTGTTGAGTTTAATCCATATTAGAATAGTGACTTTGAAGTATTTGCCTAAAGTAGATTAAGTTCAGTCCACAGAGTATCTCACCAATGTTTTGATCTGTGTTGGAGTACCATAGAGAACATGAACAAAGAAGTGCTGACATCTGATTAAAAGAAACAAAACACCCCAGAACAAAGACAACACCTCTGGCAAGATAAACCAAATAGTAAAAGGCAAGTTATCATGTCTCTCCCTTTCTCAGGATTGGTGTAATTGATACTTTTTTTTTTTTTCCTTTAAAAAATCCTTCCTCATTTTTAGGTAAAAGATTGCACTAAGATGACAGATATGATACATTGCACATTGGGATTTTTTTACTACTATTTATGTATCTATTTAATTATTAAGGAACAAATACATGTAGTGTCATACCAAGCTCCATAGCTTGAGACCCAGTTTGTGTGACCTTGGGAACTAGTCCTTTAAATTCAGAATAGGAAAACAAAAAATGTTACGTGTTTCTTTCTGACACACTCCTATGCCTGAAGAGTTGTGCTCTTAAGTTCAAGTACCAGCATCTTTATGAAAATACCCTCATTTTCTAATCAACAATTAATTTTAAAAATAATAGCATTGTAGTTGCCAGAGAATGCTCAAAATATTTGAATGTTATGGAATTTTCAGAATTTCTCTTTTCTCCTGCTGTGTATGTTACTTCCTTCATTGACTCTATTGGATATTTACTTTGAAGTGCATTAGCCATTTTAAGTGTGAAATTTAACTACTTCTCTGCTTTATACTTCAACAAAGTTGAAATTGAGAACTTCAAGTGTTAGGAAGCTGAAATTGTCTTTCTTTGCATAAAAAAGTATGGATTAACCAGAATCAGGCTGACAGCACCTTGTGGAGTACTTAAAAAAATGGTGCATGTGTGGGAGGGAAGACAGAATGGGACAGTTTCATAAATTGGAAATGTCAATCTGAAGAAAAAGCAGAAGACCCAAGGAATCTTTGGAAATACTTCAAAATTGGTGCAATTTATCTAAAAGACTATGATTGTAAATCCAAAGTAAAAAAAAAAAAAAAAAAAAAAAAAAGTTTTTTTTTTTATTTTTCTTTNAAAAAAAAAAAAGGTTTTTTTTAATTTTCAGTCTTTTGATATATGATGCTTTTCTTCTCCCAGGAAAGTTACTGTAAGATAATTATTTTACCCAAATCACCAAGACAATTCATAATCTATTGTGTAAATCTGACTTTCTTTTCAGTCTATAAGCCTCTGTCTGTGCTGGAATTTATAGCCAACTGTCCCTAAACATATATCATGGGTGAAACTGTCTATCTGGTATTTCACTGCATTTTTAAGTGCTGCATCCAGCTGTGGGCTTCCCAGTACAAGACAGACATGGATTTGTAAAAGCAGGTGCAGAGGAGGCTGTGAGGGCTGGAGCACGTCTCTAGGAAAACAGTCTGACAGCTGGGATTGGTCATCCTGGAGAAGAGAAGGCTCCTGAGACACCTTACTGCCACCTTTCAGTTCTGGAGAGGGACATTTTGCAAGGGCAGTGCTGATAGAACACTCAGAATGGCTTTAAACTGAAAGAGGGCAGGTTTAGATTGGATATTACAAATAAAATCTTTAATGTGAGGGTGGTGGGCCACTGGAACAGTTTGCCCAGAGAAATTACAAATGCCCCATTCCTGGTAGTGTTCAAGGCCAGACTGGGTGAGGCTTTGAGCAACCTGGAAGGTTCCCTGCCCACAGCAGTGGGGTTGGAACTAGGTGATCTTTAAAGGTCTCCTCCAACTGAAGCCATTCTATGAGTCTGTGATTAGGAAACTGGTAATTTTAAACTAAAATAAATTTATACTCTTTTTCAACTTCTCGTGAAATAAAAAATTGTTAACTCAGTTCAGATGTACTTTTAACTCAGTACAAAATACCTGAAATTTATGCTTGAAGCTGAATATAGAAATATTTTCAAAGTACTATTATTTCATTCCTTTCAAATCAGTTCTTGCTCATTTGGAAGTTTTCTTTACTTTCAAATGAACTGTAAAAGTCAAAGCTGTTGTGTTTTTGATTTGGTTTTTTCCTCCTGATGCATGCATGGGGGTTTTTTTGGATACTGAGCTAAGCTCAGTACAGTTACCAGCACCCAGTTTTCTGTCATTGATGTGTTAGAGTGAAGCTCTGGAGTTGTCTCCCAGCTGACCTTGGTGAGAGTTGTGTGCTGTGGAGCAGTTTGGTAGTGTCAGAAGAGGCATAGGAATATAGACTATCCATGATAGTCTGTGCTTCTTTGAGGGGTTTTTGTGGAAGAAAATAGAAATATAAACAGTCTAAAAAACTTTGCTTCAATAACTTAGAGCCTGCCTGATAGCTGAATTATTAAGTCAATTTTAATTTACTAGTTATTTTCACTCTCTTAACATCTCCCAAAGTCTTGCTCCTACACTTGGAGCTGGATCTATTAAATCAAAGCCAAAGCAAATCAGTGTACAGAATAACAAATGCAGATATATTTGGAAAGTAAGTCTCAGCCCAAACTCAGTAGGAGGTAGTAGGCTGATGACATTAGGAATATGCAGTGTAAATATGAATGTATGATAGCAACACAAAGTTATGTGGTACTAAGAATTCACAATTTCACTGCCTATATGCCTCATTAAGTAGGTAATGAATTTCACACATTTCAGGACTTAAACTACCCAACCTACCATTATGTTTTTGCATCAGTAAGTCTATGAAAGCATTAGTACATGAGAGTTGATGTACTTTAATAATGCTAATAGCATTCTTGATTATGTTCAGAGAAAGTAGAATACAGTATCACTAATTTAATAACCCATTTTTAAATACAGGCACAGACATTTCTTCTGAAATAAATATTTTGTAGGCAGGTTGATTATTTCAAAAGTGATCATCTATGAACAAAAATTAGATACATAACTATAATTTTTTTTTTTTAATATCTCGAGTAACCAAAATCATAAGAAAAAAACCAAAGAAACAGACATTTGGGCAAAGATAAATACTAAAATACCTAGTTGTCTTAAAATGAAAAAAATACCAAAATTAATGCTTTTTTTCCTATTCAGTTCTTTGAAAACTTTTCTATAAATTTTAAATAGAAACAATTGGATTACCTACATATTCACTCACCTAGTTAATCAGATTAGTGTTAATCCTGTGGTTTTAGTTTAGGTACTTCCCATTAGTCTAAATATCGTTTCTAAATCTAATGTAAGTCTTCATAATTATATTATGAATATTTAAGAAAGTAGCTAAATTCAATAATGCAGTACATATTTTTGACATGCAACAAAGGAAAGAGAATAAATCAAACATTTTGAAAGATAATTAAATCACTTCAGCAAGGAAACCCTCTGTTTTTTTCAGTTAATAAAATGTTACAGTGAAGTTATATTTTTATATGATCCAAATGTTAGAGTTTCTGTAGAAAAAGATAATTTATTTATCTTCTAAGAGCATGTCCATATGTATCCTGCTTCTGGGTCATGGAAGAATCACTGCTGACTCTGCATTCTTCCAGAGTAGTGGGATTTTATTTTTGTCAATCCATTTCTCCATGAATGTCCTGTTCTTCAGGTGACAACAGAGAGCTATCAAAAGATCATTCTCTAATCTGTCCATCTCCCTTGTCAATAGTTTGTGTATATGCAGGTACATATGTTTGTTTCTGTAGGTTTCTAGCAAATCTACACTTAGATTTGTTACTTATTTAATACTAAATCCTAAAGAATCCTACATCTCTTTAGGGTAAGTGTTTATTTCTCACATCAAAATTTTACAGATTGTATGACATTTTAAAATGCAAAGCAAATGGTCTTCCACGTTCTGAATATCATGATCTGTTCCTTTTCTCATTTAGCCAAAAAAATTATCATGAAAACTTCATTTGAGAGGTGATAAATGTTATATACATGAATACTTCTGTAAAAAGCTGAGAAACTGGTGAATGCTTTCTGAGGGACCTGTTTTCTAAATAATAAACTCTTGCATGCCCTTCTCAGTGCTCAGTCATGGAAATTACTTTTTTGCTTGGTGTAAGAGACTAATTTCTTTAGATGTGCTACCACCTTAGTCTGGTCTCTAACTCCCACTCTCTACAGCAAGGTATAAAGCATGTTTAACAGTGTCGAAGAATTATTCACTTGGTGCTTAGCTGAAACCACTTGACAGTTTTCAGTTCAGTCTGTTTGATCTGACATTTCCAAAGGAACAGAGTGACCTTCATTAGTTTGAACATATGGATGTGATTTTTAGATAAAAGAAAATAAGCTCTGCCCTAGTGAAACAAAACAAAATTAAATCATACTTGCAATAGTTGGGAAAAATTATTCCCCAAAAGTATCAAACTACAAAATAAGATTATGACTAGGTGTGTTTAAAAACACCAAACACATCTAAATCTGTTGAAATCTCTTATTGCCTGTCCTTTTTAAGCTCTGAGAAGGCAGGGAAAGTAACATTCTTCCCCTCTGGACTTTCATACCTTGGTGTGTCAGATGCATTTTCATTGCTCCTCTTGACCCCCAAAGGACAGCTAAAGGCTCTGAGCACTTCTTCTTCCTGGTTTCCTTTGCAATACTTTTATTTATTCATAGAAACTATAATACTGCACAATAGTACAGATGATTGCAATTTGTTCCTTTTCCCCAGATACTATTTACTCGTTTAAATGCAGCTTAGTTTGAGCATATACTTTCTCTTTTGCCTAATTTTCTTAAAGAATAGGCTTTTTTAAAAATCTGCCATTATGTGTTATGATACTTTATGATAAGGACTAATATTTGTATAAATACCTGAATATACTAATGGTGCATAAAAGCTACATCTGACATCTTACTGGCATAAACTGCAGACTTCACATTAGGGTAGATATTCTACGTTGCCACCCCACCATTACTTTGGGGTTTATTGGCTAAATCCTCTTATCAATTTATTAACCATTGGTGCATAACATGTATTATATGACACATTATTAG
>WEIU01000091.1:1452-12678 GCA_013389925.1 Aegithalos caudatus | reverse complement strand
AAGGGGAAAGGGGAAAGGGGAAAGGGGAAAGGGGAAAGGAAACCCACACTGTTGGAAGAGTAATTGCAGTAGGCTTGCACCACTGCGAAACACTGCAGAAGGGCCCATAGATGAGGCAGAGTTCAGTCGAGGCTGAGAGATGTGTCCTCTGCCACCTGTGCCCATCTGTTCGGGGAACGTTCTCCTGCAGGGAACAGGAAGATCCCCAGATACTTCAGCACACCAACAGACTGCCATGTGGACAGGACTGGAGCACTGCATTGACACCCAGGGTGAAGCCCAGCAGTAGGTCCCAGCCCCATGCAGGGACACCCCACACCCGTGGAGCCAGGGGTCTCTGGGACACTGAGTCACCCTAAATTGAGACAGAGCCATTCTTCAGTGGTTGGTGCTGGGCTGGAGCTCTTGCTTCTGACATTATCCAGCTAGGAGAGGTAATGTCACTTTGGAGTGAAGCCAAAGCAGAGCAGGTTTTGGGAGTGCATGGATGGGGTGCTAAGAGGGTAATGATTTTCTGTCCTGCTCTCTTTATGCCTTCAGTCCAGGTAGTTTGTTGGAAGTTCCAGACACCTCCTACAACAGAAATAACATCAGTGCTGCCCATGATGGTAATAACCCTCTGCATATTCTATGATCATTCTGGACAGCCAGGTTTAATCCAGCTATTGATTTGTCTTGCATATACTGTTCTTAGTTCACAAAATTCAGACCTTGCCAGTTTTGTAGCAGTATTAATAAAATGTTGCTGCTGAATGAAGGTCTTGTGTTTCTTCAGCAGCAAATGGTGCTTAGCTATGCATCTGCTGCTGTTATATGCACACTTGTGTCAAGAGCAAAAGCAAAGTTCCCATTTGTGTGAAGAACAAGACAGGCCAGGAGCTTTCTATGATTTCTCTTTTGTCATGATCTCTCCCCTGTCCCTTCTACACCAGATTCCGCCTGGCTATCAGGACAGAACCCTTTGTTGTCCACTTTCCACCTCAACCCACCTGCATCCAGCTGGCATTGCCTTAGCAGTGCTCACTCACTGGACCAGCTCTTGGGTCAGGTACACAGCTCAGATGTTGAAGCCACAGTGTCAATACAGCACATTTAGGATTTCTGCACTGTCCCTCAATCTAAACCATGAAAGGATCCTCTAAGGACACTTAAGCTCCAGTGAAGTGCCCATGTGTTTTGCCTAGTCCTTTGCCTCAGCGGAGTTGGATTGACAGATTTCTTACAACTTGGATCAAATTCTAGCATTGAAAAGCTGTTGGAAAGTTTGGACACAGTCTCATAGTTTCACCTAATTACAACACTTGCCTGATTAGAAGGATAGGGTGATTCCCCTACTTGCCATCTCTTTTAGAAGTAACACACATGAAACCATGAAAGATTTCAGGCTTCAGTCCTGGGCTGAAGCTAAGGAAGTTGTTATTTATACTCTGCCATGAGGTGGGTTCTTCCAACTCACACCTCCACCCTGTAGAATGGCTTCAACTTAATGGAGCCAGCTCATAGCAGGAAGGCCACAGAATGTCCTTCTACCCCTATGTCCAAAGGTTTCACTACTCCTGTAAAGCAAGAGAAGTTGCTGTTTCCCCTCACTGCGTCTTTCTTCCACTTCATGAGTTCCCAGGACAACAAAGCGCTCACTGTGGCATTTGGAGAAGGGCAGAATTTGAGAGAACCATCAGGGTTTGATTTTCATATCCATGGTTTGGGTAAGCAGCAGGATGGCTGTCACACAATTCAAATACATTAAGCCCAGACCTTCCCTGATGTTACCCTTTCCTCAGGCTACATTGCTGAGGCAGAACAGAATCCTATTCTTACCTGATCACTGCAATTTAAACACTGGTAGATCTTGGAAGCAGGTTGTCTGTTCTGATGGTCCAGACACATTTCCAGAGAAAAAATGATGTAGTAAACTCCCTCCTAAAGGGCACTAGCCCTTTCCAAGGCAAACTAGGGATCAGGCATGAGGTAGGATCACCTGTAGGAATGCTGCTTAGAGTCTCCTTGTCAAGATGTTCTAAACAGAGCAGCTTTTAGAAGGAACAGATGGCAGAGGCTTTGCCTGAGAGGATTCAGAAAAGCTGGCAACACGGGAGAAGAGTCGGAAGGAAGCATAAGCACTCTGCCTGTGCCATGTCTTGCCCACCATCTCAGCTGTCCTACCTTGAGCCACCCTCTGCATGAGGCTACAGAGAGGAGCTAGGAACAAGCAAATTTCATGTCTTTGCTTGGTGTTCTAATATGAAAATATTTTGGGAAAAAAGGAGTTTTTTTCATCTCACTGCAAAACTTAAACTCAAGCTAGAGTGGTGTGAGATTTACCCAGCTTTTGAGGTCTCCTCTTACAGCAAACAGGAGAGGCACACATGAGCATGAGGGAAGTTACTGAAGGCTCAGAATATTTCAAAGATATAGTGGGTTATAAATCAGAAGAAAAAATAAGTCAGAAACCTTGAATTTATTAAAACCAAGGAAGAAAAGGCATGTGGAGGATCAGAGGAACACCTAGAGATGGACACACCCTGTTGCCTGTTTTGAGTAGCTGAACTGTGGAGTATGACTGCAAGATGGCAGAACGAGCTTTCAAAGGTATGAGATGGCACTGCACAACAGGTGAGGACTGTTCCCCCGCCCTACCTTTTAGCTGTTTAAGATTTCTATTTTAAAAAATACTTTCCACCATAACTGTTTTATTATTAGTTTGTCAATAGAAAAATAAACTGTCAGAAAAATGGAGGAAATCACATGGTCAGTACCAGAAGACTGACAACTTATTTCTGATGTGATATGCCTTAAGGGATTAAAAAATCTCTCTTTATATAAATGCTCTTAAAACTATGCTGCTGCAGGAAGCTCCAAGAAATGCATCACTGGGCAACAAAAGACCGGGGAGGCAGTTCTGGAATGAGCACATTTTCATGTTGCTTAGCTAAAAAGCTCTGAAGAGAATAAAGGCCCTTTTCTTTAGACTTTCAAAGGAAAAAATGCAGCAACAGCTATTGTGGGTTGGACTTTTCTCACTGCGATGCATGAATATTCTGTTTAATGTCCAAGGATGCTGTCCCTGCTTCTGGAAGACTTTGTCTTTAAAATTTTTTTTCCACAATCTTGAGCCTATTTTAAACAAGATAGTGATGACACTTAGTTACAGGTTTCTTTTTTTACTGTAGGAGTTTAAGTGTGATACAAAAGTCTTTAGATAGTAAAAAAAATTATGGCAAAAAAATTGTATTCTGAAGTGATTCATTTAGACTCTGATCTGGCAAATACTAGCTATGGTTAAGCATAAAAATCTATACAGATAGGATCAGAAACAGCCACAAAAAAAGGTATCTTTTTACTTCATTAGGATAATTTTGTGTAAGGAACAATTTGTGTTTGGCAGAATCTTACACAACAGTTGCAGGGGACAGAAAAATAGTGCAGTATTAATATTTTACCTTCCCATTAAAGCAAGGATAAAACCTACAATTCCTTCTAATAATGAAAGAGATTATGAACAGGTCCAGGCTGAAGTCTGCTTAGACAGACCTCCTGTTACTGCTGCTGCATGCTTTGTCTCAAAAGATGAGAATCTGTCAAGCTCACAGTCAATATACTGTTTCCAAATTCTCCAGTCTGAATATTAAATCATCCATGTTCTGATTTGTTATTAATACAAAAGATGAGGAATTGATACCAACTTTCTTCCTCTGATATCTGGCTTCCTTTCAGAAGGCTGATCAAATGTTACAATAAAAGAAAGGATCTAAGTTGACTTACCTCCACTTTCAGAAGTGTGCAGCCTTTCAAGAACTCTTGAATATTACTGATGCAATCAGCTTCATTTTTAGGCTCCAGGCAATACTAAAGAAAGAAAATCCACTGATCTCATTGCATTGCCTGTGCTGAGAGGGCCTGCATGAATATTGACATGTGCCTTTTATACTGAATTAGGGAAGCTTCTTCAGGGGGCGGGTGGGGGTGGCAGGCAAGCTGTTGAAGCAGGAAGAAAGCCACCGGAGGAAGTGATGCACACACAGAACGGTCGGCATCTTGTTTTGAATGCCAGCATACGACAGTGCCCCAAGTGGGAAATGGGATGACCTTTAACAGCATGCTGCCCCAAACCATGTGTAAGAGAAAGGAGCTAGCAGAACAGATCTCTGCATAACCAAAGACTCCTTTTTTACAGGGTGGAGAACCTGTTGGGTTGTTGGGGTTTTTTTTTAAAAGCTTCTGTGTTGCCAGTTCCTATCTCTCATTGGACTACTTCCCTTTTTTTCTCCTTCAGATTCTTATCACACTTCTGGACTGTGAATACAGGCCTTGTCAGACTCTAACAGGAGGCATTCACATGCCTTTAATACCAATGAATTTGCTGGTCTTGGGACAGACCAAACGGCACAGATGCAAGAGTTATTTGCTTATTCCTGTTCAAATCTGCTTCCCCAGTGCATTTCCTGACTAACAAAGCATTTTGCAGTAAGAGTTCTGAAAAGGTGAATGTTTACACTTGTAATTAATTATATTTATGTAAATACTGATACACTGCATATCCTTCTATTCAAAATCAAGAGATTATCTGATCTCTGGTAGGCCAAATATTTCCTGCCACTGACTAAACATGTGTAACTGCAACCTTGCAGGGTTTTTTTCTGGATGCAGAAACAAAATTGAAGAACTAAAGCTACAATCATACTTGGTTCTTAATTAGAAACTTAAATGTAAAACACCTCTCTCTGAAGCTCCTTGCTCACCGGAGTAACTAGGCCTCAGAGTGCCCAGGGCAGATTTCACGGAGCAGGGGTGTCTCGGGGTAGGGAAATATATCAGGAAGCATTACCTTTTCTGCAGATCCCGGAAGAAGCCGATTAATGAGTTTGCAAAGCACAGTTCCATCTCTCAGAGAAGTTTTCAGGAATCCCTCTGGATCATCTACTATTTTCTTAGGGGAATTTAAGACTCCTAGTGAAATAAGCCAAGTTACAATCTGTTCTTCTGGATTCATGGCGGAGAGTTCTGCCGCCAGTGCTGTTCTCCTGTACAACAGAGTACTGGAACCCACATCCGTGATTACATCTTCCTGNAAACGACATCTTAGGAACTAAAAGAAGGTAAAATACTTTCTAGCACTCATCAGGAGACAGGGAAAGCAGATTGTTAACTACATTTTTGCAAAATTACTGAAAACCAAGTATTTTATACAAATAGTACACCAAAAACATCTCACTTCCGGACTTCCTCCTTGTGGCAGCTGCCATCCTATAACCTAGTAAACCTGGCCTTGGGTTATTGCCCAAAGGAATAAATGTCTTAATACTATCAATAACTATGTATTTAGTGTTAAAACAGAATTCACAATGGTGATGCTTTGGAGGAAATGTCCCACTAAATGGAGATTTTCAACTTTATGTGGCAAACCTATTATTAAAACTGCCTTTCACAGTAGTTTTGTATTTTCTATTGTCTGATTTTTGAAAATAAATTCTGATCATGTACTTTACATGTAAATAATGCTTCTCTTCACCTGCTGTGTAAAAGTGCACGTATAATCCAAAATGGCTATTTAGCAGATAACTGGATAACTTTATCTGGGTAACTTCAAAAAGGTCAGGAATATAAATTGTCCAAAGATGAGAATAAAATTCCCAACTATTTTGTCTTATTAAGATGTCCCTTTCCACCACCAGTTCAGAATCTACTGAAGGTAGTTTTCCACCCTGCCCAGGACACGATTAACCATCACCACTTATCACAGCAAGTCAGGAAAGTCCAGTCATCTTTGTAATTGTCCTTTCACCAGAACAGATGGAAAATGAAGAAATTCTGTTGACGAACATGGCTTGAAGCAATTCAACAGGAACAAAGTATCCTAGAGACCAGAATTTCTTGGTTACAATGTTCTGAGCCAATTCCTACCCAGTTACTTAAAACAGCTGTTTTCAAGAACCCAGTGTTACCGAACTACATATGATTTAAAGGGTTGGGAAAAACAGAGCAGCAGACAGATAAATTGCACACAGTAAACGTGCATGGTTTTGCCTCCACTTGCAGGTCTTATAACTGGTACTGGGACCTACGGACCAATTTTAACAGCCACCAACAAATATGAACTGTCCTTTCAGGGTTAGACAGAATTCTGACCTTTTTCAGGACTTCAGGATGAGTTCCAGGTCCCTGTAGTGTGGAAATACTCCTAACAAATGACTGCAGGCACTGAGAATAAAGTGGGTTACAGCTCAATCACAGCTCACTGCTCTTTGGTGAGGCACATTTATAAACGTGTGCAAAATACTTTAAAATTATGACTAATTGGCAATTCTGTTGTTTTGGGTTTTCTTGTTTTCATGAGCACTACTACTTTGCAGAAGGAAATACACAGACTCTCCACTTTCAGAATCCTGTTTTCAAATCTGTAGGTAGTCAAGACAACTACTAATGCTCATTCATCAATGGGGACATGCATTTGGATATAGAAGACACCTCAGTCACCTCATCACAACACAGCAATTTCTCATGTAAAGAGAAATACTTCCAGCACTGGGAGAATTGCACACGTGCTTCATTGAAGTCAGTGTTACAAACCTGACCACCACAGTATTTCACCCCCTCCCTCCTCTAAACAAAACCTTTGGTATAGATGGGCAGGTTTAGGTTTTTGGTTATTTCATATGCAGCTGCTGCTGGATAAATAAATAGATATTAATACCTGCAACTACAATTAATACTTTCTACATCTGCAACACTTACCAATTGCATCAAATACCTGCAGGTATGGATATTCATGAAGTCCAAAAATTTATGGACTAGCCATTCAATCCCAACCTCACATCCTTTTAAAGTCCTTTGTAAACACATTCCAGCTTGTTCACCCACTCTCACACCAAAATTAATTCTGTGGCAAACCCAGGGTATGAAGCTAGAGCCACTAAGGAAGGAACAGTGTCTATTCTGGTCTTTAGAAAGGCTTCACCTCTGTCTGTTTGCTGACAGCAAAAACCAAGTGTATCATCGATCATCTCTTGGAGAGTCAACTTGGTTACAAACACTTATTTACAGCCTGATTTATACCAGTGATTACTAAATAGTACAGCATTACTTTAAAAGGGAGAGACTTTCATATACCTTACCACCAAGTGTTCTGGGAGCATACAGATCAGAACAGCACAGTGACAGCAGCAAGGTAAGAACAGCAGTCACGTATTCAGAAACCATTTTTGAGTGGTTCTTCTCAAAGTCACACAAGCTTAATTCACTCTTTTTTTTTTTTTTTCCAGCAGAGGGAAAATAGCCACAAAAAACAGTGCTGGAGTATTTGTCTGCTGCAGAATCTACTGATACCTTTCAACTGGTAGCTTTCAATGACGAAGTTTGACTCTGTGCATGAGCTGATAATGTAGATCAGGGTACATTCTCATTAATTAGGATTTTAGGCAGGCAGTGATCTTACAGTAGCTGCCATTTTGGCATTACAGTTTAGGTAGGATGATCGAATTCAGCCTGAACAGCAGCACTCAAGACTGTAAGCTAATGCTGAAAAATGAGTCTGATAGTACAGAACATTTCTCCTCCTTGCAAAAGAGATACTGAGATAACTTTGTAACAGTAACTTTCCAAGATGGAACATTAGTATCTTTACCACCATCCAAGCCTCTGTGAGTAAAACGTTTTAATTAGACAAAAGAACCCCAAACCCGAAATACTTGTTAACAGTGAATTTATTTGCCCTGGGAAAATACTGCAGTTTTACCCACCTACTACAAAGATTTACTCGTAGAATCTTCAGCCCATAACTTGAAGTGATATCCTTGCCCCAAACGTCAAGTTTTAAATCTGAAGACAAGGTATGCATGCTTTTTCTTTCTTTAGCTACTCATTATGAACTGAGGGTTGTTTAAATGAGATCAGTTTATGTCTATCACAAAAGTCACTATAAATTTTATTATCCATGGTTGTTTACGAGTTTTCTGCACAAAATACCAATGTCTGAGGATTCCTCTCACATACACTNTCGCGGTTTCTTGGTGAAGTCCTCTGTATTCAAGAGGAATAACACTCGCTTCTATGTAACTTGCTCTTTTTATCAGCATTAATGGCTAGCACACATGTAGAGAGCAACCCAAGTATTTTGCTGCTGTAGGATGTGTGTGCAATGAGCAACAAACCAGCTCACTCTGGACTGTTGGAAGGTGCCAGCTGTAGCAGGCAGCAGTTGGCTTCCACCAGGAATTTCACGTATGTCCAAGAGATTGGCAGTGCTACTTTCAAAGGCAACTCCTGAATGCTTACACAATCCTCTAGAAAATGGTGGGCAACACTACACGCAAAAGCCAGGATGTATCAGTTATGATTTGTTATCCTTTGATTTTCCAATGCATATCCACTGCTGCACTGCCACCTTCTAGTCACTGTAACTAGAAAAAGAAAATTCAAGTTAGTACCTTCACAGAAGCCATGAGACAAAAAAGCTAAATTATCTTTGAATTAGTTTTATATATACAATTAATACACTCGGATTGCATTTGATCTGTTCCAACAGTATTAAAGCACATCAGTAGCTAACTACTATAATCAAAATGCCCTGAGGGCAACTTGTATTAATGCACACTTCTTGTATAACACTGCCTCCAGGGCAGATACTGAGCACTGCAATGTTTGTGTGTATTCCCCCCTTCAAAATCTACCCACCACAAAAACCCACCAGCTTTTGATAGTCTCAGCATGCTACTCAAGTTCTGTAATATGCTGGTATACATACCGGTAGTAATCTGTAAGTAATACTGTGCTATAAGTTAAATAAAACTTGTAATCAAGGGAAGGTAAACAGCTGGCAATTCTAATTACACCCTGATTTTCCACAAGACTATTGTTACCTTCCTTGCCACAAGTTAAGGTCTATTTACTGATTCCTTAACATTGGTGCTATGCCTGTTAAGAATCTGGAAACATTTGGAAGCTGAAGAGAAGGCTGATACGAGTGTGCTTTTGTCTCTAATACCTGTATTTAATGCAACACGGTCACAACGGATTTACTACACTGAAAAAAGCACCTATTTTCTTTTTAAAAAGGGAAGCTTTTTCACTTTTCAGTACTTAAGCTTCAGCTTCCCAGCTACAGAGAATTGAGATGCACACACACACAAAGTTTAAAATGTTCTGACACAACCTATATGATAATTTATCATTATAATTTGAAGTCTCCTAGAATGCTGCCAAGACAGCATTTTGTCTCTTCATCAGAGAATTCAAGACGTGGATGGGGGTTAAACTGTAACTTTCAAAACTGACTCCTGATGGTTTTTTCCAGGTGGGTGGGGTAGTGAAGGGGAAATGCTACTTTTAGACCTATTTCCGTTATCCACTTTAATGGCACACTAGTGACATCAGTGATTTTTGAATGAAAAAAGGTTAAGTTTTCTTAACCTTTAGAAACACCTATTGTGTTCCTTCAGTAAGTCTCAAATTTAAATATTTTAACAGTCACATCTTAAAAGGAACACAAAGACAAGTAATGCATGTGCTGGTTGAAATTTTATGAAGTGCCAGGGAAAAAAAGCTGGGAAGGCAGTAATTTTTGTTTTGCTTAACTATATGCGTCCCCTGAAAAGAAAATACTTGTGATGTCATCTGAAACACAATCCAGTACCCTGAAACAAAATCTATTTTTCCTTTATTACTAAGGTAACAGCAGTAACTTATTAAGATTATTTATATAACATTGCTGGCATATTCTGACAAGGGCATTGCACAGTGTTCTAGGGTGACTTTATGATGCTTGTATCTCTGGTTGTCTGTTCTGTTTGTGCTGTATATTGAGTTCTGTACCTTTAAACCTGGTTCTGGGGGCCAGGGGGAGAAAGAAGCAGCGCAGTTTGTTTTGGGAAAACTGCCCAGACTCCTCCGCATTCCTGCTCCGGCGGTGTTCATCTGAGGCACGGACAGCGGTGGGGCAGAGATCTCCTGTGCTTTGGGTTACTTTTAGCTAGCTGGGGCAGAGAAGTTCCCTGGACTGGGTTTTTTTTTTCCTTTTCTTGGGACTGCTTAAATCTGTTCTGGACTGAAAAACCCAGAGGAGCAGCAAGGGCTTGCCCCTGCAGCCCACTGGGTCCCAGACTGCAGGAGGGACTGGGACTGGTGACTGAGAGAACTGAACTGCACCCACGGCAAGGACTTCCTCAGTTTGCCCTCTCTCTTCAGAGCAGTGAGAGGTTTGTTCCATACTATTCATTCCCTGTGCTTGTAGGTATTTTGTTTGTTAAATAAATAGTCTTTTCCATTTTTCTTCAAAAAGCTTTTTCCCAGACCAGCTAGGAAAAAAGCAGTTTGATTTTTTCCTTCTGGAGGAGTCCCCTTTGGAGGTTTCCTCCCAAATTTGCCCTAAACCAGACACACAGTTACTGAGCTGCTGTTACTGAGACTCTGTAGGGAGAATGAATTGTAACCCAAGAGGCTACAAACATCACACAGTATACAAAAGAACCTAAGCTTCCCACAAGACAGTATTTCCCTGACAACAGTGGCCACTTGGCAAATAGAAAAAGCTGTAGTTTGTACAGTTGATTTTTCTTTACCATTTAAAAGTTAGTTCTTGAAAGCAGAATTTGAAACTAACAACAAAACAGGTTGTTTTTACATTTACAGATTCAATAGAGAATTACATAAAACAGTACACATGCTTCTTTACATAAATGCTTCTCTTGGAAAAGGCAGCTGTTCTTATCCTTTATTCTGTACTAGATTTTATCAAATTCTGCACACACACTGTTACTTCCTTTTTTTTAACAATTATTTTACAGAGAAATTTTGTTTTCCAGAAAGCTGGATTAGCATGACAGCCACTGCCCTTCCTTATACCACTATCCTGTATCACTTTCCTATACCATTTTAGCACTCTTCCTTATGCGTTTTCAGAGAAACAGGAGAAAGCCCCACTTTCACATAAAATCCAAAGACAGCTGCTCTTGAAACTCCCTGAAAATAATTTTAATGGGGCAAGCTTCAGAGCCATGAAACACAGCTGGTTCTACAGTCTTAAACCATTCTGGAGGCACCTGAAGTCTGCAACTTAATCCCAGGACCACTGCAGAGATCAATTCCTAATCCAAGATTATACTCACTCTTATTGCTCATCCTCCACATCTAACAAGACTGATTAAATGTCTGTACTGACATTTATTATTACACCTCTGATTTTTATGGTCTGCTCTTATAAAAATTCATACTCAGCACTTTCTGCCACATGAC
>WEIU01000088.1:815621-827367 GCA_013389925.1 Aegithalos caudatus | reverse complement strand
AAAAAAGAAAAAAAAAAGAGGGAAGAAAAAAAAGGAGGATGGAGGGGGGTGGGATGGAGGAAAAAGAGAGAGGGAGAGAAAAGCAGGGGCACTTATTCTCCCTGCGTCTCCAACCATTTTCCTTTTCTTTTTGATTTCTACATCGCTGGTTTGAAAGCCTTTGAGTGACGGCGTCACAGGAACCCAAGAGAAAGCTGTGAGAGGCAGAGCTGTGTGGAAATGCCTCTGCACAGTAGGTAGAAAGTAACGTAATTATAGAGCAGGTCAGAACCACTCGAATGAGCAAAAATAAAAGCACAGAGGTTTTTCTGTAGCCCGTCAGGGGAGGTAAAATCATTGTAAACTCTTTTTTTTTTTTTTTTTTTTTTCTTTTTTTTTTTCTTTATTTCCCTCCACTTCCTCCTTTAAGGTTTGTGGTTTCTGGGAAATGAGCCGTGTGTTTCGGGGATGTAGGAAACTGTTGGATTGGGATTCAGTGGGTGGCTGCTGCCTTGGGAAAGGGGATGTGCTCAGTGTTGTACTGAGGAATCATCTGCCAGGTCCATAAACCCCCACACCAGTGTGGGGATGTCCCTGCCTGGAGTCCTGCTCATGCCTGGGGCAGTGTCTCCTCTCCAGGACCCCAATCCCTTTTCCAGAGCCTGCCATGGGACATCCACACCTGTAGGGTTACTCTGGAACAGGGTGAACATCCCTGTGCGGTGCCAAGAGCATGGGGGGGAAGGGTGATGATGCACATGGAGGACTAAGGAGGGAAATTTGGGGCTGTGTCTCTGGCAGAGCCTATGGAGCCTGGGCATGGCAGCTCCTGAGCCATGTGCCCCTTCCCTAGGGGCTGGCAGGGACCCTGTCCTGAGCCCCCCACAGCCACCAGGGGACGAGGGGGCAGCAGCAGCTGAGAGCAGGCAGGTCTGGGGGCCCCCTTCCCAAAGGGCAGCCCTGATTCCCCCTGGGAATGCCATGGCAGTGACAGTGCCTTTCTCTCCACAGCATGAACGTGCAAGGGGACTACGAGCCCGCCGACGCCACCGGCTTCATCAACATCAACTCGCTCAGGTCCGTGGGGTGGAGTGGGACCCTCCCCAACGGGGGAAAAGCCCCCAACATCCTGGGCCTCTTCCCTTTCCTCGCTCAGGCTCTGGGGGTGAACCAAGCCCCTCCAGTACCAGCCCTGCTTAATTGCAGCTTTCCCCAGCACAGCCAGCCTCGTTATTTTACTTATTTCTCGGACCCCTCCCAACTCCAGGGCTGTAAAACACGCTGCATTTACATAATGGGCTCTTAATTTTTCCTGTTGCCTGTTAACTGCTTTGTTCTCCCTGATCCTTCATGTCCCCCCGACTCCTCTAAGATTAATTACATTATCTCGTGGGGGGAAAAAAAAAATAATTAAACTGTACAGGCCTTAACAAACGCCTGCTCTTCATGGCCCCTCATTCTGCTTAAATTAATTGAAAGGAAATGTGTGTTCTTACTGTTAATTTACAATTATATTTTTTTTTTAAATCCCGGTTTCCAGGCTGAAGGAATATCATCGTCTCCAGAGCAAGGTCACCGTAAAGCAGGATGAATAGCAATCAATCGCACGCGAGCCTCCCTCTCCCCTTTCTAATTTCTCTAAGAAGTAGCACTAATTGTGGTGGCAATTTGTAATTGTAACTCGTCTCCCTGGAGCGGAGTGGCGGCAGAGGTGACGGCTTTGTTACGGGGCTGCAAGTGAAATGCAATCGGGGGGGAAAGAGGAAAAAAAAAAAAAAAAAAGGGTTTGTCCATCGGAGAAAAAGTGGGGAAAGAAATAAACCCCAGCCACACATGGGGTCCAGCATTGAGAGCCAGGCTTTATTCCTGCCTCGTTTGTTTGCTCCTGTGGCCCAGCGCTCCCCAAGCCCGGCTTTGTGAAGTTGGTAATGGATTAAGTGGCTGCGAAGGACGTGGGGGGTTGGTGGTACCTTGTGGGAAGGTGGGGAGAGAGGGGAAGCAGGTGTGAGCCCCCAGTCAAGGGTCAATGGGGTTTGATCCTTCCTGATGGGTTTTGGTGAGATTTACAGAGCAGGCTTGGGCAAGATGAAAATGCAGATGTCCTCTGATGGTGCTGCAGGAGGTGAGGAGGAAAGGAGTGCTCACTCCGGGCTGGGCATTGCGCCCCTCTCCCAGTGTGCTGGAGGAGTGCAGGTCCCTGTGCTCCCGATGCTCCTGGCTGTGAGGCAAGGATGGTTCAGAGAGGGAAACTTGGAGCTCTGGTAGAAGCAGAGGGAAAGTAAAGGACTGGATTTCCCAGCAAACACTCAGGGTGTGCTGGCGCTCAGGACAAACTGAGACTGGGGAAGGACAAGGTTTGGAGTGTCCCCACATTGGGTGTCCCCAGGAGAGGAGCAGACATGCTCCCTGGAGCTGGGGTGCACCAACCACTCTGCTTCCCATGGTACCCAGAGTGACAGCAGGGAGCTGGGCAGCCCCATCCCAGCAGCAGGAATGTGCTCCTTCCCAATGTAATCTGGGCAGCAAAAGCAGAGCTGCCACTAAAAAGGGGCACATTTAGTAGCCCCTACGGAACAGTCAGGCCAAGTGGCCATTTGGGGACATCCAGGTGTGCCCTGCCCACCCTGCTGCTGAGCCAGCGAGTGTGACAAGCTCTGACATCACAGCTGGGAAAATAACATGTTATTTTCCCAGCTTGGATGTGACTTTCCCTGCTATTACTGGCAGCGACCATCTTGTGAGGAGAAAGCAGCAGAGGGCTGTCAGGAGAGGGGAGAGAAATGGTTTTCTGGGCTGGTGGAGCCTGTCCAACCCTTGTGGGCTATGGGGAGGCAGGGATGCTCTGCAGGGCCACCCCATTCCCTCAATCCCACTGCTTTCAGCAGCAAATCCATGCTGCAAGTGCGGGGTCCTGCATGAGCCCCCAGTTGTGCTGACCAGCCACCCATCCAGCTGTCCATGCCCAGTGTTGAGCCAGCCCTACTCATCCCACAGCAGCCTATTCTCAGGTGAGGGAAAGGGTTTGGAACTTAATCAGGAGACTTCTCCTGGGGAATAATCCCCAGAATTATGGGAACAGATCTGCTTCTCTTCTGCACTCCAAGGACAGATCCTGTGCCGGCCCATGGGACAATGAGCAGTTCTGGAAGCTGTGAGAGTTCCCTCCCATGCCCATCCTTGACTGTGGTAGAGCTTTCCATTGGAAAAGTGGAGTTTGAAACAACTTAGTGCAATGAGGAGCTGATGTCTTTTGTTTGGGAGGGGGGAACCCAAACGAAACAACAACCAAACAAAATGTCTCAGCAGAAGCTTCTTGTGTGCCAAAGCTTGAGAAATGCTGGAAAAGCTCTGTGAGGGTTCATTGTGCCAGCTGGGCCACGTGGGTGATTAAATCATCACCTGGAAAAAGCCATTTAACTCCCAGTCCTGGGAAAACCTCCAGCACTCAACTGCCTTTGGAGCTCCCTTTGGAGCCCAGATCCAAGGAGGTCCTGGCTGCCCCTGTCTCTCTGCACCTACTGGAATGTCCAGTGAGGTTTTTGGCTCAGGGTAGAGGATGCTCTACCAGGGCAGCTCCAGCTCCTCAGGAAGCACAAGGATGCTCTCAGAGGCAGTGATGGACACATCAGTCTTGGAGGAGCATGGTGTGTCAGCTTCCAGCTGCTGCTTCCAACTGGGCTGCAAGTGAATTGAGCTGCTAAGGCAGAGCTCAGTGTATTCAAAAAGCCAAGTCAAACAAGGAAAAGATCTCTCAGAAATGGGTTCAAAGGATGGAGGACACCCACCAAAGTGCCTGCCCTTCCTGTTGGGGCTGCAGTGATAGGATGCTGCCAGACAGATGCCACATTTAATTAGTTTGCTACCTTAATTGCCATCAGCCCTTCCAGTTCCCAAGATCTGGTGGTTTCTCAGTTTCTCTGTGCCTTTCCACCCCGTTGTGTCTCAGGGAGGTATTTCAGGGCTGGGACTACCAGGAGGGAAAAGCAGTGTGCACCCTGTGAGCACATCCTGAACCACCTGGATCTTTCCAGCAGATGTTTTGGGGGAATATATTTTGGCCTCTCAAGGTGACAAACTTGTTTTTGGAACACCCACCTGGCTGTGAGGGCAGTGAACGTGGGCTGGGGGCTCCCCATTCCCAGGGCAGAGCTGCACTGGAAAGAGCCCAGAGGGACCCTGAGAAGGGACCTGGGTCACTGCTGGGCTTTGAAGCTCTTCTGTGCAACCCCCCACAGCATCACCCATCACTCCAGCTCTGAGGCAGCTCCTTGCCACCCTCGGGTCCCTGGGGATGCCTTTGGGAAACCGCAGCCCCTCTTTTCACCACGGGTTCTGCCACGGGGCTGCTCTGCCGCCCTCCCAGGCTCTGGTGAAGGGCTTGTCCAGGGTCACTGCAATCGATATCTCATCTGCAGGCTCTCCTAGCGGAAGTGATGGTATATTGGAACATGGTAATGGCTCTTGTCTAGTGGAAAAGGCTAATCTTCCCCAGCTGTACGGGATCTCCGCAGGTGTCCTCTGGCTCTCCCCGCTGCCACCAGCCCTGCCAAGGAGCAGACACTTCTTTAAAGCTGTAGCACTCCAATTTGCTGCTGTCCTCGGGAGGGAGAGCTGCCTCCAGCCTGGCTGCATGGGGCACAGAGCTGTGTCTGGGGCTTCCCAGTGAAGAACTGGCACTCCTGGTGTCACCACAAGCACAGGCGGCCACAGCAGCTCACATTTGCTGGGTCAAAGAAGAAGAGGTGATGGGTTCTCCAGAGGTGGCATTTCCCCAGGGAGAAGAGGTAAAGGATGATGCCAGGAGAGATGTGGACCCCCAAAGTGCTGCCTGCACACGTGGGAGGGAGGCAGGGAAAAGCAAGGGTGGCAGCTTTTTGCTGTTAATTTGGCTTCTTTGGCATCACACTTGCTGCTTGGTGGGGCTCCCCAGCTGGAACATGTCCTATTTTTCTAATCCCTCAGGACTGCTGCAGAGCTAGGTCTTCCCTTCCCTTTCCCATTGTGTGTCACACCTAGATGGGCTCTGAGCCTAGGGGGTCCTGTTTTTTTAAGCTGACCAGCCATCCCTGGCTACCACATCCTGCTGCATCCCAATGGCATCATCATCCATTTTCCCGTTTCCCTGGAGGCAGAGGTAATTACCAGGTTTAAGGTTTAATATGCATATGGATTTTAGCATGAATTGCCAAGAACAGCTCAGAACAATGCACAGGTGTGGGCAACACATCCTGGAGGCTCAGACATGGCCATGGTGTGTGGAGCCCCCACACGTGGGCTGTCAAATGGGGAGCCCAAAGGCTTGGTGGGGGGCCCATCAGAGGCCGAGTGACCATCAGATTCCACAAAAGTCATGGCAAAGGTTGTGCTAACCTTGGTGGGGCAGGGATTTTTCCTGCAAAAGACAGTGAGGATAGATGGATTTTAAAAGAAAATTCCTGGAGAGAGAGAGCAGCTGTGGGGTTGCTGGGTTTTTGCTTAAACTTTATTTTGTTGGGCAAATAAGTGCATCACTGGGTCCATGCAAGGAAAAAAAAACCAAAAAACAACCTATGATGTTTTGCAGGAGGGAAGCAGGGAGGTCTTGTGTGGTTGTGCCCTGTGGGACCGTGTCCATATCACATCCCTTCCTGGGGCTCCATCTCCCATCTGTGGGATGTGAGGGGACCCCGGACCACCTCTCCCAAAGGAGGGACAGAAAATCCTCTCGTGCTACCCAGTATTACATCATTTTGTGCAGATGGCGTTCCCTAACCCTGGATGACGTCCCCTCAGCAGGGACACTGGTGCACTCCCGGGAAAACCACAGGATTCCCCACGAAAAATCGGTTCCCATTTTCCTTTGGAGATGTGGCTTCGAGTGGTTCATGGGAGCGCAGAAGGCGCCCTGGGCTCCTCGCACAGGTCACGGGGCTGCAGCACAGCACGGTTGTTAAATGTTCCCATCTTTCCAAAGGAAAGCCATCCCCCCGGTGAGGTTGGGAGTCGCCGGTCCTGAGCTTCCCAGGCAAGGGGGGAGATGGCCGCCTTTGTAAACCCCTTAACAAGGTGGCTTTGTCTCCCCCTTTAACAAGAAGCTCCCTTGCTTCTTCCCCGGGAGTTTCCCAACGCCGGCTCCCTGAAAGCCAGCTTTATGCTCCCGGCCGGGTTCTGCGCTGCTGTGGGGCCGGCGGGGATCAGAGGGACACAGGGGCCCTTCTGCACGCCCCTGACAAAGGCTGCCCCGGGGGGACACAGCGTCAAAGCTCAGCCGGCTCAGGGAGGGACAAGGGACCCACAGAGGAGGCTGCGGTGTGAGCCCACCGTCCATCTGGTCACTCGATCACGGCAGGCAGCGACCCGGCGATGCTCGGGGAGGGTCAGGGGCTCCTTCTGCTCTGTCCCCCCGGAGAGGGGGCGGGGGAAGTGGCTGGGAAGGGACAGGTAGGTTTTGTTGGCCGCAGGTAACAGGATCCGCAGCCGTTGGTGCCTTCCTGCCCTCTGCTCTGGCTTCGGCGGCGGGGGGTGGGAGATGGGAGGTGGGAGCGAGGAGATGAGGGCTGGAAACTGAGAGCTCCATTCAGCAGGGATGCTTGCCTTCATCTGGAAATGGGTTTGGAGAAAGCCTCGAGGTGTCTCGGCTCCGGCACCCCCCAGCCCTCTGGTCTTGACGGGGCAGGTGCAGCAGCAGGGAGGGACCACTGGGAATGATCCTCGGCTGTGAGGGGCACCCTGGTCACGGCAGAGGCATCACCCATCTCCGTGCCTGCATCCAATCTCCTCTCTCCCACCTCCTCTTCCTTCCCTGGGGGGTTTGCCGGCCTCTGCTCAGTTTGGGAGCTCTTGCCCTTCCCTTGTCCCACCAGTAAGAGCCCTGTCTCAGCTCCCCCCTCCAGCCATCTGCCTCTGAGCCCCCCGCCCAGATTTACTGTCACGCCTTAAAACCACGGCTCAGCGCCAGGGTCAGCGTGTCACAGTGGCCCCTCATCGATTTGTTTTACCTCCCCTTGGCTAAAGCACTTTGGCCCTGGCCCCTTCCATGGTCCCTTCCCAAGGCCCTCAGTTCTCCCCTTGCCCATCCTGGTCCTGTCTAGCTGGACCCTGTGGGCAGCAGGGGCCCAGCTGAGCCGCTGATCTCCTGACCCTCCCTGGGGCACCTAATGTGTCTCCCTGGTTTATCTGGATCAATATTTCTGCAAGAGCAAGGAAGATCCCTCCAGGGAAAGGAGGGGATGAGGGGATCCCGCTTGTTTGCACAGCCCCTGGCTGGTTTAAGACTTAGCTGGGGATTTCTGGGGATTGGGTAGGGAGGAAGACTTTAATTCATGGGTGCCAGCTCAGACCAAAGATGTTTGGGGTCTCCTTCCATTTTATGGGTCTCTTGCTCTGCACTGGGGCACAGAGGTTGGGATATCTTTGCATTCAAAACCAGAGGAACTGGGATGGCTTCAACCTTCAAGTCCCCCAACCAGCAGGGTTTGGAGGATCTGCTTCTTGCTTGGGTGCTTGGGCCTGGACAAGGAATTTTTGAACTGCTCTGCTTGGTCCTAGGGATGTTTTTGTAGAAGCCTGGAAGTGACAGTAAAGAATAATCATCAATAAGTCCAAGCAGTGAGAGACCTGGCCGGGACAACAGCCTCCAGCCCTTCTTGCTGCACACTGGGGGACGCCCAAGGCATGAGGGCTCTTGCTCTTATGGCTTGGCTCAGGGAATCAAGGCAAAGAACACATGGACAGCACTCCAACACCACCCCAGAGGCTCCATCACCCCTGCTGAAGGCACCATATCTCCAAAACCCCTCCTGTCCCACAGGATCACCCCCAGCACCTCCACGGCCATGCCCACGGCTCCCCGTGCCGGCAGCTGGGGCAGATGCCCAGCAGCTCGGGCAGCCCGAGGAGAAAGCGGGGGGCTCTTGGCAACTCTGCCTTTTGCTTTCAGCCTCGCCCTCTCGCTATTTATTGGTGACTTTTGTCCTTGGCCAGCTTAGCGGCTGAAAGGGGCTGTATTATATCACATGTAGGCAGCTCCTGGGGGGAGAGGGCCGCGCTTTCTGCAGGAACAAAGCGCGGGTTGGCTAATTCCCCTCTCCTCCCGCGGCACCCGGGTCCCATCTGGTTGACACAGTTTGCTCCAGTGTCTCCTGCTATTAAGCCCTCACTTGCCTGCTTGAATCACTGGAGCTCCCCCCTCCCCTGTACCCTCAGCCCCTTTTTCTTGCTTTATTTTTCATTTTCCCTAAAGCCAGGCAGAACTTGCTCCGTGGAGTGATGTCACATGTGTGCGAAGCAGACCAATAAAACCTAATGCATCCCCCTCTTTGTCTGCTGGCCTCTCCAGCGCCTCACATTTTCCACTCAGAAAGCCACTTAAAACACATCAGCAACAATCCCTCACAAAACAGCCACTTGTTGGCTAATTGTGCCGAGGACCCACGCGCCGCATTGCGCTTTCCTGCCAGGGACCACGGCTCCCCCAACAACCCGAGGGTGATGGGAACCCTCAGCGTCCACCAGGATTGGCTCTGGGGGGTCTCAGCTGCTCTGCAGGGTGTGGTGGGGCAGGGATATGGGATTGGGATGTAGGTCTGGATCGGCTGGAGAGGATGGTCACAGAGCCAGGAGTGGGGCTCTGCTCAGCCCTCACTCTGCAGCAGGATGGACGAGCAGATGGATGCAGCAGAGCTCCCTGGACTCTGTCCTCCCTGCTAATTCCTTCCTGGGAAGGAAAACAGGCAGGAAGGCAGCAGCCAGCTGCAGTGAAATGGGAGCTCTGGGGGAATGAGATGGGTGCCACCCTGCCAGGCTGGTGACTTTTAGCTCAGTGGCTGTGATTCTGGGCTGAAGGCTGGAAGAGCTGCCTGCCCCGTGCTGATGGGACAGAGCTTTGTTGCAGCTTAGAGGGGTGCCAGTGGGTTTCACTGGAGGGGATGGAGATCCAGCTGCCTGATGGAGGGCAGAGAGTGTGCAAATGAGAGATGCTTCAGTGCTGGAAGGGAGGCAGAGAGGCTTGGAACTTTGGCCAATGGAGAAGCATCCAAAAATCCCTCCCGAGGAATCCTTTGGGATATGGAAAAGAGATCGGAGGGTGGTTAATCTCCCCCTCTGCAGCCTGGGCACCCAGCCTTCCCCCCCCCCCCAGCAGAGAAACAAGTGTGTGCAGCAGCTGCATTTATTTTTCTGCAGAAAACCTCAGACAGCCTCTCCTGCTGCCACCCCCAGCATCCTGGGAGCAGGACAGGAGCAGTGTGCGTTCACTGCCGCCTGGTCTGGGGGCGAGGGGAACTGTCACACCTTTTATCTTAAAACCACCCAATCACACCCTGGTTTGGGGCTAATTTAAGGCAGGCAAGGAGGTTCAGAAACAGTGCCAGATAATAGGAAGGCCCTCTGTGGGCACTGTGCTGGGCAGGCAGCCCAGAGCCCTCCCAGCAGGCACTGAGCACACCTGCCCGTGCTTACCTGCCCACATTCACCTGTGCAGTTCATTGTCACAGGGCAGAGTGGCACAGGGGATGGCACAGAGTCCCAGTGACCCACAGGGAGCGGTGCTGCTGCCTGCTCCGGCTCGGTGACCAGGCTGAGCCTCTGCCACGCTGCCCCAGTGGCAGCCAAGGGATGAGGCGGGAGATGCAGGCAGCTGCCTGCCATTCCCATCCCCATCCCCATTCCCATTCCCTCACTTCACTGCCAGTCCCAGACACCACCACGGGGCCATGGGGAACGCTGTGGGCTGGTTGGACCCCACAGCAGCCACACACCTGGCAGAGCACGGGTGCTGGGGAAGGAAGGGGTTAAGCGGAGCCAGCGGCGGCAGGAATCAGAGGATTACAGGTTTGCTGCCGGACTGTCCCATCTGTCACCAGCACAAAGACGAGCCCTGTCTCGGGCTGGGCTGTCAGTGAAGAGCCCACCACTACATTAGGACTCCATTAGGGGAGACTGGTGGTGGGAAATGGCAGCTGTCAGGACACTATCATTTCTCCTGTAATTCCTCCTGTTCCTGCACTTAAATAGCAGGTCTACCCACTGGGCCAATTTTGTGTTTTCTTCCTCCCACTGCTCCTCTTCTTTCTTTAAAGCTGCAGCTCCTTGGGCCACTTCCCTGCTGCCTGCTGGTGCCAGTGCCAGTGCTGCCTGTGCCTGGCCATGGAATCTCCACAAGGAGAAGGGCTCAGGAGCATTGGCAGCATCCTCACAGTGGAGCCACAGCAATGCCAACCTAGTCTGCAATGGGACCACTGCCATGGGACTCACTGGCTCCTGACCTTGACACAGGGAGGAGAGGAGGTGGATCACAATCTCCAAGGGTGGGCAGTGTCCTTCCCATCTCCCATTGTCTGGGGCTATCTCTGAGTTGGAGAATGTTTCCCAGCCTGTGCTGCCCTTGTTCAAAAGGCTGGCTGCTGCTGCAGGGCTGGCCCTGCACTGCAGAGTGGCACAGGGTGGGCAGAACAACAGGTGGTGGACAGGGCTGGGGACCACGTCCAGTGGCGTGGGCTGTGTCAGAACAGAGTTTCATCTTCCAGCCGCGAAATCTTTCAGCATTTGGCAGAGACCCCTGGGTCACCTTGCCTGGTACAGTCACGGCCACCTTGGGGTGGGATGACCCCTGGTGCCAGGCCTACGTCTGACCCAGAGATAAAACCACGCACAGACACATTTCCTGATGGGATAAGATCACCTGGAAACTCTCAGGACGTGCAGAAAGGCAGGTGAGGGACCATGCTGGAGGTCTCAGCATTCACAGCTTTGCTGGGAATCCCTGGATCTTCCCACACCCTGCCCTGCCCTCACCACAACTCCAACCGGACCCGGCGCTGCCACGGCTCCGTCACTCCCCGTGGAGCCTCCTTTTCCAGCAGGGGATCAAAACAAACACTTGTGTGGGGAAGTGCATTGCAGTGGTGCTCGAAATAAATAACTAATTTCTCCCTACATGATCTCAAGGAGCAGGAGAGGCGTGAATAGCAGGGCCCAGTGTCGGGCTGACTGGACTCCCCGGTGCGGTAATTCAGAGGATGACAAACATAAGCCAAAGAAAAATGTTGAAAAATGGGCACTTCCCGCAGCCCCGAGCAAAGGAGCTATTGCAGGGTTTGGAAATAACGAAGGCAAAGAGAGGGAGAGAGGGGAATTTTCTCATTGAGACCAAGTGAAGTGCCAAACAAGCTGCTATTATGGTGGCTTTGAGAGGCACAGGGAGGGGGTGGTGGGGAGGAGAGTAGGGGGAAGGAGAGGAGGGAGGTGGGGGAGAACAGAGGGAGAGAGGGCTGGAGGAAAGAAGAGTGGGGGCTGTGGGGAAGAAGGAGGTATGAGGAGCCAAAGGTGCCAGGTGACACAGGGGAGATGGAGGGAGGACCAAGGTGTGTGATGGTGGCAATGCCACCACATGTCAGCACCCCACCCCTCATCCCAGGTCCTCCACATCTCCTCACCCTCATTCTCAGCCACCTTCTACCCCCCACAGCCACCACCACCACAAGGGAGGAAAAACAAAAAGAGGAAAAAAGAGATGGAAAGAAGGAAAACAAAATATCTACAGTTGTCGAGACAAGGGGAGAAAAATAGAGGCAAACATCCATAATTTTCTCTGTGGGGCTTTGCAGTAATTGAGCCATTTGGATAAAAATAAAGGCAGCAGGCCCTTTAGGTAAGAGGAGCTTTTGCAATCTAAGAAGCCTGAATTATGTGTCTTGTATCACTTGAAACCCCCCACCACATCACCCCCCTCTGCCTCCCCCGTGCGACACCAAACCACTTTCCCTTTTCTTCTTCTCCTTTTTTTTTT
>WEIU01000088.1:768052-812890 GCA_013389925.1 Aegithalos caudatus | reverse complement strand
CGCGGCCCCGCTGCCCCTTTGCCGGGAGACCGGAGCTCCGGGGCTATGCCCTGAGGAGGCGGCGGGGCTCTGACAGTGGCGGCCGTGGTTGGTTGGTGACAGGGCGGCAGCGCTGCTGTGCGGGAGGGGGCGGCCCGCAGCCGTGTGGCCCTGGGCACTGGGTGGGTGTGAGCTGGTGCCAGGTCGTGTTTCAGACGGGGCCGTGGGCTGAGCGATAGAGCAGCCAGAGATGCAGCGGAGCTGGGGAAGGGTCTGCGCTCGGTGTCCTAAGGAGAGCGGCTGAGGGAGCCGGGGCCGCTCAGCCTGGAGAAGAGGAGGCTCGGGGGGAGTTTATCACAATGTACCTGAAAGGAGGGTGCAGCCAGGTGGGGCTCGGACTCGTCTCCCAGGCAACCAGGGACGGGACAAGAGCACTCAAACTTAAACTGTGCCAGGGGAGGTTTAGGTTGGACACTGCGAGGAATTTCTTACAGAAAGGGTGATTGGACATTGCAATGGGCTGCCCAGGGAGGTGGGGGAGTCACCGTCCCTGGAGGTGTGTAAGGGAACACTGGATATGCCACCCACTGCCATCCTCTGATTGACAAGGGGGTGATCACTCACAGGTTGGACTCAGAGATCTTTTCTAAGCTAATTGATTCTGTGAATAAAAACCTTGGCAGAGCAGCAGCTTTGCATTCCCCCCAGGGAGAGAGGGAAGTGGGACCAAGGTGCTTCCCACAAGAATTCATGAACTTATACAGTGCTAAAACGGGAAGCTGCAGTGAAAGGGCCCAGACCTGCAGGAATTAACAGCCTCACCTTCAGTACAGGATATTCCAGGTGTTTGTGTGCTGCTCTGTTTGGCAGAACAAGAAGCTGCTGCTCACAGCACTGGTGCTGTGGCTGTCCTTCACATCTGCTGTCCCACGTCTGTCACAGGTGTTTGTGTCACCTCTGAACAGGCTGCACTTGTGCTCAGTACTGCACATGAAGGGGCTGTAACACAGCTGAGTGCCAGGACCAGAGCCCCTGGTGCTTACTAACTCCATTCTCTCCAGTTTTACAGGCCAGGTGGGAGAAATCCCCTTCTGTTGCCCAGACTTTGTCATTTCACTGACAAACTTCTGAGGAAACCAAGCTGGACCCTAAGGCCTCTCAGGTGCTCTCCCCTCGCTCTCAGCTCACCTGGGAGTCACTGTGGCAGCCAGACCACGTTCTCTGCAGTCTGCAGTGACCTGCAAAGAGGCACCTGCTGGTGTAAATCCACACCCTGCACCTCCCAGGACAGCAGGAGCTGCTCTGGGGCCACTGATTTCCTTCTCAGCACAGCTTGGTGGGGCTGAGCTGCTCCAGGGTGAGCCAGGCCTTGCTTCTTTCAGTGAAAGCTCCCTGTCCTTGAAATGTGATGTCTGAGCACCCAGCCAGGGTTATGTGCTTGATACAGTTCCACTGAGAGATGCTGCAGCTGGGTTTGTCTTGACCTGGTTGTGTCTTACTGAAGGCCTCTCATTGCAAAAACATCTCATTTAAATATCTGATAATGCTACCACCTGTTAGCACTTGAATAACTCATTTATGTAAAAGAAAATAATTACTTGCTGTTGAAGTGCAGCTTGTTGAAATTATTTTGTGGGTGTTTTGAGTCCAGAAGAGGCCATGAAGTTGATGAGGGATCTGGAGCAGCTGCCCTTTGGAAACAGACTGAGAGAGCTGGAGAAGAGGAGGCTGGGTGGGGACACCACAGCATCTTCCAGGAGCTGGGAAGGACTGGACTCTCCATCAGGAGCTGTAATGACAGAACAAGGGAGAATGGGTTCCAACAGAAAGGGGATATTTAGGTTAGATATTAGGAAAAAATTCTTCCCTCTAGGGGTGGTGAGGCCTTGGCTCAGGTGGTCCAGAGCAGCTGTGGCTGCCCTAGGATCCCTGGAAGTTTCCAAGGCCAGGCTGGACGAGGCTTGGAGCCACCTGGGATGGTGGAAGGTGACCCTGACCATGGCAGGGGTGGAAGAGATGATCTTTGAGGTCCCTTCCACCCCAAACCCTTCTGTGTATGCCCCTCGTGATCAGTAACAGGTTAAAGAGTGATTGATGCCTCAGACACAGCACAAAGTGCAAATGGATCTGGACTGGAGCTGCCTGACTGCTGTCATGAGGTTTGTAGGGTGAATCTGTGAGGCCCAAGCACGAGGGAGATGGAATAATAAATAGTAAATAATTCTGTGCCCTGGCTGTGGTCACTTACTTCATTTAGTTGTTGTTAAGTTCATTATACTTGTTGCAATTATTCTGTACGTGCTGGGTTTCCATGAGCCTAAAACTGGAGTTAGTCTTGATTCCAGCAGCAACCTTCTGGCTTTCTCTCACCCTGGAAACAAGAGTGTTGGGAAATGTGGGCTCTGCATGTGTTTGTGGGAGAGCAGTGTCCTACATTTCTGTGCACTGAGTTGTTTGCTGCCTGTTGAGTGTGATTTTGTTTCCATTGGTGTTTGTGGGATGAAAAGAGCTGTTGGAGGGCTAAAGTATTTCCTTCCCCTGTGGAAGTACTTGATTTAATTGAGTTCTGTAGAGGCTGGGTAAGAGAGCAGGTGGTCTTCTCTTACACAGAACTAAAATGTCACCAGTGACTTGTTGCCAAATGTCACTGAAAATGCTCTGCATTGCCCAGGTGATGGATATTTGCCTCACCACCCAAGCAATCTGTGATGGAACTTCCTGGCTGAGAATCAGGAGGAAATGGAAAAAAAAGGCAGCTACACCTGATACTCCTCTGGAGGTGATGGCAGAGCTTTCACCAAGGGTGTTTGGTGTTGTATTTGCCTGAGCTGTACTGATCTGGTACAGCTTTTCTTCTGGTTTTGGGCTTTTTGGAGTATTCCTTTTGCTCTGAGGGAATGAGGGAGTGGAGGAAAAAAAATTGAGCCACAGTTCTTATTTTATGGGTTGCTCATCCCTGGCTTGATGTTTGAACCTTTCAAGGTTCTGTGTCACATGTAAAACCAGTAATCAAATTTATTAAATCCAGTTCTCATGAGAGCCATAACATTATAATCAGGCTGGTTCTGAATCTCTGAACAAGGACATAACTTCAGGACAAGGAAGACTTCCCTGAGTAAAGGAAAGTAGCTGCATTCCTCAGAGCCTCTGGGATGTGAGATGATTATAGGAATATAAAATAGAAACCTGCAATGTGTTTGAGAGAAATTACTTTACGTGGTTTTCAGTGTTTGTGCTGGACTTGTCTGGATATTTTTTGTGGACTCTGAAATATTTGGGATTTATGAATAATTACTTTTCCAAGGCAGTGCTGGGACTTCGAGGTGCTCTGTCTTGCATCTTCTGCACCACATCTGAATTGGTTTGGTGGCTCTTAGGTGGGGACTGATCTGTCCAACTGCTCCCAGGCAGGGTGGCTTTTCTGTGGCATTTTGGAGTGGGTGAGAGGGAGAGAGAGGATGTTTGCTCCCCTTTTGAATTGTGGGGTCAGAAAATCAGCAGAGCTGCTTGTACTGTGGACTAAAATGGATTTATCAGAGACCGTCCTTAAGTTTTGTTCTTATTGACCAAACTGTGTCTTGCTGGGTGTTCTGGGAATGCTCTGGAGAGGAAAGGCTGAGGCTTGGTGAGCCTGGGATGTGCCATCCTGGCTGTCAGAAATGGGGAATATCCTGAGACTGACTGAGAGTCAGCAGGCTGTGTGTTTGGAATCAATGCCTTTCTAGATCAGGCTCAAATTTCGAATTTCCGTAGTGCTGGAGGGCTCTGGGACAAATTTCTTTACCCCCTTGCAGAGTCCTTTTTCAGGTCATCCTCAAATAGATTTGCCAATTACTCTGGTATTTAGGAAAACCAACTGTGGTGTGAAGCTTAAATGGTTGTGGATGGTTTCATTGCTTTCTGCAGAGCTCTGGAGAAATGTCTGTCACCTCCAACTCAAGTGTTCTGCTGAGTGAATGGGAGGAGCAGCACAAGGACCAGAATAGTCTGAAGGGTCAGATGACAGTGCCTTATTGGTGGCTTTTTATCCTGCAAATACCTAGAATTGGTGATTTTATCTGTTGCTGTTCTTTGCAGGGCACTGTGGAGAGGTTTTTCCTAGAAGCTGGGGTCTGTTCTCTTGAAAGCTGAATTCTGCAGATATTACTGTTTGAGTGTGCCTAGCAAAGAAGCTTCATATTTAGAAGTGGCTTTGAATTACTTTGTATTTTAGTAGTGTCATTTTTCTGGCTGTTAAATGTATAGGAGAACAGAAGTGCAAGGTATAGGAAAACTTGTATCTCTCACACAACTTAGTGGATTCATTTGTTTTCTTGGCTTTACCATTGCCATTTTTTTGCTGGGGCTTGTGTCCTTTAAAGTCTTTGTTGGAGAGCTTTATTTTGGGGAATTTAGTTGCAGAAACAGTGATGCCTTTTCCCCCACTATATTTCAGAGCTTGATAAAATGGACATGTTTGGTTTAGAGGGGGGGGAATAGAGGAAAAAAACCTAAGGCTGACACAGAGCAGGACAAAAGCAGTGGCTAACAGCAGTAACATTTCTCAAGGTCATTTAGGCAGATAAGGGCTAGGTCTGCTTGCTTTTGCCATGTCCTAATTTTTGTGCTTACCTCTCTGCTGAACCTCTCATAAAAACTGAGCTTCCCATTTGAAGTCGAACATGAGATGTTAAAATGTATTTTAGCTGCTCCATGTACTTTAAAAGCTCAGCTCTTAATTTTGCAGGGTGTATTTCCCTGCTGTGGTGAGGTGCCACTGTTGTCTGCCTGTAATCCACTGGCAGCTGGGAAGCTTTAGAGATAAGGGTACAAGTTTAAATAAAGGGGGGGAGGGGGGAAGGAAAATATCCTAAAAGCTGATAATGTAAAAATGAACACTCTTGCTTTGCCCTTTACTTGGAGGATTCTGTGCCAGGGTGATCATTGTGTGCTCTGTATGAGCAGGGGTTCACAAAGCTCCCCTGAGTTGGGAGTGGACAGCCTTGGTGCCAGCAACTTGGTCCTGAACACCTTTGTACTTCAGGCTGCCTTTCTTCCCTAAGCCAGATTCTGCTATCCACAGACTTTTTTTTTCTTCCTTTTCCTGGAGTTTGTGATGAGCAATTTCACCTCTAAAGGATCAGCCATAACTTTTAAGTCATGGTAAATAATTACTGACAGAAAGAGAGTTCTTGAAGGGGCTGTTAAAATCAAATGTCCCAAAATACGTCAGGGTATTTTACACCTGACACTGTTCCTTTTGGTCTGTTTTGTAAATTACTGTATGAAAGCTGTTAATAGATTGCTGTAAAATGTATTTTAAGATTTATATTTCAGCATTGAAGTAGTCAGAAAACACCTCTGCTCTTTGTATTTCGTTAAAATTCTCTTCATCCCAAACATAAGGGGAAAGTATGTGGGCAAAGGGCTGAATCCATGGATGCAGTACAACATTTAAGAAAAGAGTAAAGCATCACCTGGCCCTCCCTCCTGGGGAGGACAAGGTGTGTTAATGCTTTCAGAACCAGCTTTCTGGGGACTTACTGGAGATGTTGATGTACAAAATGTTTGTCATGAAAGCTTCACTACAGGATCTCAGCTGGTCCCAGCAGAAGATTTTATTCTCTAGCTCTGACATTTCTGACACAACGAAGTTGCTGGCTTTCCAAAAGGAGGCAGGACAGAACGGACTATAAGGAGAAAATGGTCCAGACTTTGAGCCCTTTTCGTGAAAGGCATTGAACAGAATGTTTCATTTTCTCTTTCTAAAAGCAGAGCCCTCAATCTTTCAAGATTATTTCAAATAGCTTTTTTCCAGTTCCCTGTGGTTCTGCATCTTGGGCAGTTGTTTGTTCCACTGCAGCAGAAGATGGTGTCAACAACCAGAGTTACTGTAGATGGCTTTCTGTTGCAGTGAAACACAAATTTTAGAAATCTTTAGATATGTTGGTCATTTAAAACATATCTGTGTAAAATGCTCTTTCATCTCCTGTTGCTTATTCTCAGGTGAAATCCAGTTATAATGGAGTGAGCTCAGTCTCTTGGTGAAGATTCCATTCAATGATTTTCTTTTTGCTGGAAAAGGCAGCAAATGCTGTAGCATACCATGTACTTTATATTTGTTCTGTAACTGCCTCGTTCTGCACTTGCTTATTACAGCCAAGTACTTTATGTAGGCAAGGGGAGCTGTGAGATGCAGCTTCCCTGTCCCTGGGAGGGTGTTAACTGGGGTGCAGCACCCAGGGAATGCACCTGGGTGTCTCCAGGCTGGGTTTCCACCAGTTAGCTCAGAGAGCAGCTGGAAGAACTTGTGTTGACAGTACCCACCTGTCCCCCAAATGTCACTGGAGATGAGCCTAACTTTTCACTTGTATAAAGTGATCTTTAGGTATGTGTCTCAGTTTATTTGCTTACCTTAGCTCCCTTACTGGGATACCTGACTGTCTCCTCTTTCCTGTGAATAAACTCCTTTTATCCTGGCTCAGCAGGGAATGGCAGTTTCCCCTGTGGAAGGGTTGGAAGCAGAGGCACAGGCAGCATTAGTGGTGTTTGTGCTGTGCTGACCACTGCAGGAAATGGCAACGAGTTCTGGACTGATAGTTTGCCCACTGGCTTATTCCTCACACAGTAAACAAACGTGATGCAGTCTCTTTGACAGGGAGTTCCCAAAGCTGTCCTTGTGCTGTGTGTTTTCACTCTGTGCCTCTGCTCCCCCAGGGGTGTGTGAGTGTGCATTTCTGTGTGTCTGGATCTGCAGGGGGCAGGAGGAAGCACACGTCCTCCCACACAGCTTCTCCAGGACAGGGTTGGTGTGTTAATTTGAACCCTCCCCTTAGCAAGATTTAGCTTGTCAGCTATCCATCCAGCAAATAATCCTGAATATAATGTTCCAGGGAGCAGATGTCTGCTTTATGATCAGGAAGAGGAACTGGGTGAATGTGATCTTAATTAAGCAAATATTTAAAGCCAGCAGAAGATTGTTTGCTTTACAAATGAAGCACCTTGTTACTAATCCACCTATATAATAAATACCTGAGAGAAGACTGACCTGGGGTCAATGCTATATTGGGAGAAAGAGTGTTTAGTCCTGGTGGCTGAAACTTCAGCTATGCTGATGGTGCTTTTATCTCGTTTTTATAGATTGCTGCTAAAATTGGAGATATTCCTCACTTGAATAATTCTACAACACTTGTGGACCCCTCAGTCTACGGTTATGGAGTGCAGAAACGGCCCCTGGATGATGGAGGTAAGCTGGCTGTGATCAGTCAGTCCTGTGGATGCAGCTCCTGAAATTCATCTCTGGAGGCAGTTGTGTGTTTTAAGGATGGAAAAGGCAGATTTCTGTGCATAGACATTTTATGCAAGATTCCCTGTGCTGTTTACTCTTACTTAGATTGCACAGTGTTCTTAGGCATTGGTATTAATGTGAAGCAATGCTTTGTTAGTTCATGACCTTTGGGAATTAGCAAACAAACTTTGTAACTTCAATCTTGGTCTGTGGTAGTTGAGGAAGGGAGGAGGATTTGCTTATAGGGCCTGTGCTGGAGCCCACATACAGAGCACCAGGTGTACACAGTACCTGTCCTTCCCTTATGGCCTTTATTTTCTGAGAGCAGACAGTGTGTAGGGCCAGTATTATACATGTTCTTTCCATCTGTGACAAGTCACAGCTCAGGAGCTGAGTTGCTGTCAAATTTTTGTTTGCTTTGTACATGAATTTTAAGGAGAAAAGGTATTTATGGGAGATGATCCAAGTTGGAAGGAAACTTCCTATATTAGCTTAAGCTTTTTCTCTATTATTTGAGAATTCTAAAATCTCTAAAGAATTTAAATTTGCCATAGCAAAAGTATAGTTTATTACAGGGACCGTAGCTGGTAACTGTCATAAAATATTGTATGAATTGTTACAATTTTAAAATAAGCCCCTAGTTCCTTATCTTTGGTGGGAACAACAAAAATGTTAGAACAAGAGTTTTTTAGGTTTTATAAGTCTAATGATATGCACTGTTACAAGAAGTGTTTAAAATATATTATCTGCTGCTGTATAGATGCAAAGAGCTCACCTTTTCTTGTGAAGAAATACAAATCATGGCTATGTCTTCCTTTTTGCTCCTTCCTCTGTTATTTTTCCTGACACCCCTAGCCCTGCAGGGTGATTCTCTCCCCCATGGATACGTTCAGGAGTACTGAGGAGATAAGCCAAGCTGCTGCCTAGCACTTCATTTTGAAAAGAATTTTTTTCTGTCTGATACAAAGGCTGAAAATAACTGCACGTCTGCTCCTCAGTCTGAAAAAACATGCTGGAGCATGGGGAGAAGTTTCTTTCATGTGGAGCTTCTGGCTTGCTAACATTACTGTTTTCTGAACAGATGCCACCACCCACTTCTGTTCCCTGCTCTTGGCTCTATTTGAGCAACAGGTTGCTGCTGCTCCTTTGGTTTGGGGTTTCAGGGGAGAATGGATTTATCTGGATACACTTTGTATCTCAGGCTGGAGCATCCTTTTGTTGAGAAGCCCGGGATCTGGCACTGCTGGAGTGTGCTGGCTCTGCAGGGGAAGGGGCTGGGCAGTGTTGGGGAATGCTGAACAGCTCTGAGCTTGGTCTGAGTGGCTTAGGGACGTGGCTGTGTGTGAAAAGGAATAAAAAAATAGCCTTCTGGGAAGCAGTCATTCACAACATTTGCCCAGAGTGTGTTTTCCATTGATTCATCAGACTGAACTCGAGATCTGACTGCTTGACAAAATGGGTTTTATGAAATGTTGTAGTGCTTTGGTGACAGGTTGGACTTTGTGCTTCAACTTGTACTGATGAGCCCTGGCACTTGGTGAGCTTTGTTTGTGTTGACACAAATGGTGTCAACACAGTAGCAGTCTGGGCTATAAAAGTGCAGTGCTGTGGAGATAACTCCATGGAGTGGGTATTGTTCCTGGGAGAGCCTCCCAGGGTGGCTGTTCCTGACTCCTGCATCAGCAGCTGTTCTGCTCACCCTGTCCTCAGCACTGGACCTTGTCTGTAATTGTTTTTAAAGTAGCTCCAATGCTGTGTTTGCACCTGGGTTATTCCTATATGTCTGTATATAAATATGTCCAACTCCAGTCCCAAAAATCTGGTCTGTGAGATCTTTAAGGAGAAGAGAAATGACAGAAGTAATGCTTTAAAGGGCTGGAATGTGACAAAGAAGCAGGAATTGTCAGGGTAGGGATAAGGGTGGTAGCACTCCTTTCAGCTTGGGTCATGTTTGGTTTGATTTCTGATGGTGTCAGTAGGTCCTGCACTGAGATGCAGCCCTGTGGTGAGTTCCCCCCTACACCTGGGATCCTCCTGTGCTGTTCTTCACCTGCAGCCTGGAAAAGCAACTCCTGAAACTGTGGGTGCTTCCTGCTCTGTTGTGGTGTGATCCATCTCTTAGTCTTGGGCTACCTGCTCTTGCTGCCATGTAAATAAATGTCTGTAATGCAGCTTTAGCACATCTGGAAGATGGAAGTTGCTTTTAATAGGACACAAATTAGGAAAGCATTTCCTATTTGGATGATTTTTAGTTCTCTATTAGCTGCAAACAAGGGGTGTTGGAATTGCATGCCCACACTTTTCTCTGTTTTTTGCTTGCCTGTGAAACACAGTTTGGAGATGTTGTTGTCAAGAAGTGATTCTGTTGTTACACATGCTCTAGAATTATTACAGTGTATGGATTTGGACCCATTCTGCTGCTCTGGATGGGTTGGAAACAAATCTGGTGGGAAATCTCCCCATGTATACTGCATGCTCATAGGTGGGTGCAGGTCTCACTGTTTCCTGATCCCCATGCAGCTCTTGGGAAATTAATGCTGTTACTAATAGTGCTGAAAAAATTGTCTCCAGAGGAAGTATTTAAGGTGACAGGAGAACTGTCTGTCTTTCAGGACAATCTAATTCTTCCCATCTGTTTCTGTAAACAGCTGCTGCTGTGGCTGCCTGATGCCAGCTGAGGAAGTGGTCTTAAGACAGGTGTCCATGTGTTGATCAAAACAAATTCAGCTGCTTTTAAAGCATTTCCAGGAAAAGCAGATTTATTGTAGTGTCAGAAGCCAGGATGTGTGAGTGCTTTTTGCACTTCCCTTAACATAACCCTCATTTGAACTGAGTATCATCAGGATCAGCCATGGTAACCTGGCTCATTGGTGTTAGATGGAGCTTGAGACTGATTATTTCTCTTTTCCCTGGCTTCTCTCTTTTCCTTTTCTGTAAACAACTTGAAAGTAATCCTGCAAACAGCTGTAGTGCAGGGAAGAGCTCAAGTTTATTTGTACTGCTCCTGGGAGGTCACAGCTGGTATTTCTGTGGCCACTAGCAGGGGCTGATGTTTCTCAGTGGAGGGGAGCACTAGGGACAGGTGAGAGACCTGGTGGCATCTTGCTGCTGAGGACAGACCCCAGCCCTCCTGTTAAGGGCCAACTGCTACCCCTGGCCTCCATTCTAATTAAAAGGTCTCTCTAATTATCAGCACAGATTAATAAGTTTGTTTAATGCTAAATAATCTTTAAAGAAGCAGCCTCCTTTTGTTCAAAGGAAGCAGGGATCTAGTCTGCTGCAAAGAGACTGATGCACAGAACATTACCCTTTGTTTGCCCTGCTTTGGGCTGCTTTAAAGGAGTGTCCTGTGAGATCCATAGGATTAAGCAGCAGCATTACAGCTGAAGGCTGGGGCATCCTTTGAGTCTGGGAAAACAAAGGTGAGAGACCTTGGAGAAGCCTCACACCCTGCTCTCTCCACTCCTCTCTCCTGAAGCTCCTTTGCTACATCCAGATCTGAAGATGAGCTATTCTGGTGTAATAAAACTTGATTGTGGTAGAACCAAGGGCTCAAACATGACATGAGCCTGCTGTACAGAGTACTTTATTCTTTCCCTCCAATGTGTTTTCAATGAAAATAGCAGTGGGCAGAAGTGAGTTTTATCCCTGTCTTACTGCTGATAAAAGTCAGTACTGATGCTCTTTGACACATCAGCAGCAGTGGGATCAGGGCAAAAGCCCAGATTTTTTGGCAAAAGATTTCGTTTCATGCACAAAATGCCACTGTTCTTAAAAATTGTAACGTTACAGATGGCCACTTTTTAAATAAGATGGTTTAAGGGAGGGGAAAAATCCTCCAAAGATTTGCAGTGAAGTTAGACACAAAAATTATTAGGGTCTGACTATTTAATTAAAGAAAAACCTATCAATATTTAATGATGGAGAATTAGGGTAACTATTTTTGTAGCTTTCTAAAAAATTATGATGATCCCATTTTGGCTCTAAAGTATGAAAAGGAGCCCTGTTCCACTGCTCTCAAGGAGCTGTGTGGCTCTGATTTTATTCTAGCCATGAAGATATTCCTGAAGAGATTGTCTATTCCCATCATGCACATTAATTTAGTGGGAGGCACTGCTCTGTTTTATGGGGTGGAAGAAAAATCCGCATTTGTTTTGAGTGTCTGTTAGGTAGGATTCAGTTAAGGTGAAGCGTAAAGCAGAATGAAGAGTTATCAACCAGCAGGTGCCATTAATAGGAAATTGTGCTGATTTTATTCAGTGTTTTTCCTTATTTGCAGTAAAATGACTGCAGTTACAGTTAAATTGTACTGAATAGATGTAAAAGGGGGAAATATGTATGTGGCTTGTCAGAGTTCAGCCCCCCTCCTTGGTGTGGAGGGAGACAGTGGAATGGTGCATCAGCTTTTGGTATTGTGGCTGCCCCAGCCCTGCCTCTTTATCAGTCCCTGGTTTTCAGGGGAAAATTGGCATGTTGGAGAAGGAATGGACTTTCAGGTTGTTGGAACTGGGAGCCACATCACTTCCAGCCCCCCCAAAACAGAGAGGAATCATTTCCATTTCTCTCTGTTTGCCTTCAATCTCAGTGTTTTGAGAAGTTATCTGAGAACTGTGGAAGGATTGTTCTCTCACATAAGTTATTGTGGCATCATTTTTCCATATTAATTTGTCCAATAAACCTGCATTAAGGCTGATATCTCCCTTGTGGGGGTGAATTGCTTACTCTGCTTGGATAGTACTCAGAATGGGCTGGAGAGACATTGTTACCTACATCTAAAATATTAATTCCCTATCTGATTTAACTTCCTGTGCTCATCATACATGTGTCCCCTCAGAAGTTGTCTTTTTCAAGTGTAGGATTGTGTTACAAAATGCAGGCTCTTCCCTTCGGTGCATGAACTTGGGGAGTTGATTATAGGATGTGTGTCTGTCTCATAATTTGTGGGCAGCGGCTGCAGCGGAGCAGATTGCTAAGAGAGCTGTTCTGGGGAATTGAAATGCCAAGTGGAGATTTAAATACGGCCTTTGCAGAAGGACCACTCTCTCTGGCATCTTGATAACGAGTGCCCTTGGCTGTGGCAGCCCCACTCCACCCCAATACCACCAGATCTGCTGCGTGGAGTTGAAATATTCTGGGTGCAGTTCGGAGCAAGATTCTGAGTTTGGTGGTGTTTGCTCAGCTCTGTGGTAGAAGCTGATCAGCCAGAGCAAATATTCCCCATTACATCACCCACCTTTTTCAACTGCAATATTCATAGTTATCAAATTAGAGCTTTTCACATGCAGGGTGAGAATATGCAAAGGCAAATCTAAGTGAGTCAATTAACACAGCAGTTGTCTTATCGCTGAGCTGAGGACGGTAATAAAATAGATACACTGTCGATATTTTGGTCCTGAGCTATCCTGGAGGTATTGACACACAGCAGAAATACACTATTGACTCTCTTTGTCTGTTTTCTTTGAGTAAAGTGTTTGGCCACTAACTTGATGCATTTTTCTACCAGATTTAGGAAGTGTTGGATGCATCCACTTTCTATCCCTGCCTGCCGATTGCCAATTTATTTCAGGTCAAAGAATGTGCAGCTTGCTGCAAGGTAGTTTGAAACAGCATCTTTATTATCACAGCTCACATGTTGGCCAGTTTCATTTGTTTTGTTCCGTGCCCTCCAGGCATGCAATATAATCTTTCAACTGGTTGTTAGCACCAAATGGTCTGGGTTTTAGCTGGTTTGCTGCAGGCAAAGTCCAGTAGGAAGCCCAGCAGGGCTCGTGTTCCCACTTTGCATGAGTTGGTCTAATGATATTTTCCCTATTAACATTTGGAAGAAAGATCTAATCTGTTGGGGGGGAGAAGTCTGTCTCAGGGTTGTCAGTAGGGAGATAATTGCTAATCATAGATGGACCACCAGCTAACGAGGCAGAAATGCCTGGAATGTGTTCAAGAACGTGTGTTTTGTTGGGTTGAAACTCTGTTTGGGTGCCACGAGGTTACTTAACAGCCCTATTCCTTTAACAGGTCTCCGTGTAAGTGGGCTCCATGGAGCACAGATCAGAGACACAGAGAGAAGTATGTGCCAGCCCTGCCTAATGCTTGGACTGAGGGAATCTCTGAGGCTGCTTGGCTTTTATTCTTGTTTTTTCAATACATACTGGTCTCCTGCAAATTTCTTTCCCTCATCCTCCCTCCCCCCTTTCCCCTTTTTTTTTACTACTTTGGGCTTAATTTGGGAAGGGGGGAGGTTAGTTGCAGGGATTTGGATTTGGGCAGGCAGGATTTTCTCCCATGACTCTCAGCATGGGGAGGCTGGATCAATTCCCTATCCTGTGTTCAGCTGGACACTGGGCTATGGTGTGTGTTGATCAAGAAATCCCCTCCTGTTTTGTAGCACATAACGCATTCATTTCAGCCACTGAACCTAAATTACTGTTTTGCTTTTCTTTCTTTTTTGATGAAACGGTAAGAACTCTCTTTCTATAGGGATGAAGTTAGTTTATCCGTGCTAATGCTTTGATTTTTTTCCCTTTTTTCTCTCTCTGCCACAGTAGGTAACCAGTTAGGGGCCCTGGTACATCAAAGGTAAGCAGTGGGTTATGTTTTATTATTTATTGATCAATTCTAATTGTTTATTGATCCACCATCTGTAGTAGTGTTAGGAAGTCAGAGGTTGAGAATGTGGAAAAACTGTCAGCTTGGGTTTTCTCCAGCCTGGGTTGTTTGTTCTGATGAAAAAATAGGAGTTGATGTGAAACTTGGGGTCTCTGCAAACCTGCAGGACCAAAAAAAATTAAATTCTCCCTCCTTTCCCTCCCCCTGCCCTGGCAGGGACAGGGAAGAAAAAGTGAAGAAAGGTTTGGCATTTTGACAAAAGGTGGAATTACCAAACAGACAGATGTTACTGTTATTATTTAGTTTTGTTGGTGAAATATAACCTGGGATGACTCCTTTGTCAAAGATGGTTTGGGAAGACTGAAGCAAGTATGAGTTGTCACCTAGCATGTCTCAGCATCCAATAGAAATGTAAAATTCTCAGTTTTTCTCAAATCCTACTCTTAAGGAGTTTTCTGTGTTGTTTTGAAGGGAAGAACATTTCTAAAGCTGGATTAGCCTGAAGGTGAATAGTGGTGCATTTCCATCCTAACCAGCTGTTTGGGGCCTCAGCAGAAGGGACAAACAATGTGCATGAAGGCTGTACAACCTTAAATTTTTAATGGTTAAGTTAAAGCTAATATCCTATTAGAGCATCCTAGAAAGGGGTAGGCAGTGTTAGCACTTTATCTGCAGTTTAGCTAATCAAGTCTAGTGTGTATTTTATACTTTTCCTAACTGATCTAAAGAAAAGAAAAAAAAAAAAAAAGAAATATTTTAATATACCTCCACACAAAACCTGCATTGAACTTACTGTGCAGGTGTTTTATTTCTTTTGAGATTGTTGAACAAATTGTACATAATGTGTATTTGCAAATTCCATGTTCATGGTGTTGTGTTTTCTACAAGATAGAAACAGCAAAACAAAAAAAACAATCCAAGTTAATTCCTTTCTACTTGACTGTGGTCAGGTTTTAGGAAACTGCTTTGAGTGATTTGTTTTGAAGCAGACACATTGAAAATGTCCAAAGAGCAATAGTTATGGACGTCTTGAGATAATAAGAATTCAGAGGATAATTGAAGGCAATTTTTATAAATTCCAAGGAAAAGAATGATCAGGACAAAGAGGTGAAAAAAAGAGTCTCAAAACACCAAACCTGTAAATATCAGAAGGAGGATTTCATATCAGGACTGGTATTGGCTGGTGTCTCCTGAGAAGAGAATATCCAGAGGCACTGGGCAGACACTGCTGCTTGGAAGCTCCAGGCTCAATGTTAAGGAAACTTGGTGCTTTTTTTGTTAAATGTGTCTGGAGCAAGAGTGACAAAAAGAGCTTCTTCCATCAGCTCCATTCAAGATACCAGAGATAGACCAGAAATGGACTCAGCATAGGAGTGTGACCATGAGAAGTCCCTTCCAAAACAAATAATTTTCATAGTGATGTGCTTTTACTTGTGTGTGCAGAATCCCTGTGCTGAGCCCAGGCTCCATGGCAGGGGTGGAGTTTCTTCCAAATTGTTCTTTGTAAAAGAAAAGAAAGGTTTTTTTCTTCTTTTTTTTTTTCTTTTTTTTTTTTTTAATTTTTTTAGGGCTGTAATAACAGAAGAGTTCAAAGTGCCTGATAAAATGGTTGGATTTAGTAAGTACCTTGGATGCTTTTGCTGCTTCTTGATGTGTTTTCTGTGCAGGAATGCTGTTGATTCCAACACAAGTTTTTGTGCTTATTAGTCCTGGATAAGCCTTGTTTAATGCTGTCTCCATGGGGAGCAGAGGTTCTGTGTTTAAAATCCAGATGCAGACTTCATTGAAAAGCTTGGTGTCCCAGTAATAAGAACAAGAATGTTTGGTACAAGTTACTGGGCATTTTAGTGATTTTCTCTTTTAAATTCCCATTAGCACAGTACATAAACAAGTCCAAAGTGAATTTATTTCCCTTCATTGCAACATTTTACTTTGAGTATGCAAAACTGTGAGAATTGAGGAAGGAAAACAACATTTAAATGTTAAAATATGAGTTGACTAAAGGCTAGTTCAACAGAATTTTAAATTTCTCACACATTTGCTGCAGGGACAGGCAACCAGACAAGAGTTTTTCCTAGATTTGCATTCCTGATACTGTTCTCTTTCAAGATTGATCCTAATTTCTCTCTTCCTCTTAATGATCATTACTCTGGCTTTCAATGGCACCTCCTGCTGATGTGTTACTGCAGTGATTGCATGGACTCTTCCACTGCTGGGTCTCTGTGTATCCCTTCCAATTTGATATATGGAGGGTAAAGAGGAAAATAACAGGCCGTGCTAATTACCCCATGGAGTGCCAAGTTTTGTCCCGACTCTAAAGACACTGTAACTCAAATTCCTGCAAAGGAAAAGCTCCCTCCTCTCCTGCCAGACCTCTTCATTTACCACTCCTGGTGCTGCACATGGAGGACGTTGGCCCTGGGAGAGGGCAGCTTGCAGGCATCATCTGTGTCTCACCTTGGTTCAGGGGCAGACAGATACGGGGGGATGCAATCCCACAGCTGAGATGCTTCTTGGGGAGCATCCTGAGCCAGGAATACCTGGTTGAATTGACAGCTTTGCTGTTCTTGAAGTCTGGGAAGGGTAGGGATGGTGATTGGCATGGTCTGTGGTCTGGGTGTCTTGTGAAACAGTGATGTGTCAACTCTGAGAGTTAAGGGAGAGGGGTATTTGTGTTCCTTGGAGGTTGGTAGAGCATTTCAGGATGTGGTTCTGTCTGACTGCAGAGAGCCAAATAGCATGTCCATTCAAAAATGGCAATAAAATAGGAATTATAAAGAAACAAATCTTTGCCTTATTCAGTGGCCCAAATAACTGGCTTATTGGTTCAGGCTGAACAAGATGTGCTCTCCTAGCATCACCTTATTTCTTTCATACTTAATTCTTTCCATTCCTGTGCAAGACAGGATTTTTTGCTTTGTTACTCCAAGCAAATAGAATAACGTTCAGCAGTATTTAAATGTTTTTCTGCTTTGATAAATTTGGTCATGCTGTGGATGCTTCTTCTGCAATCCTGGAGTCAAACTGTTCCTTTATAGCTGCAGCAGAGTAAAAGGGGGAAGGTGCTCTGCAGTTTCCAGGGAAAACAGTTTGTTCTGATGCTTGTTGAACTCATTTCAGTAATCGGCAGGGGAGGAGAACAGATCTCACGGATTCAGATAGAGTCTGGCTGCAAAATTCAGATTGCTCCAGGTAAGCCCCTCTTTGTGTGGTGGGTGAACAGGTTTTAATGTCAAAGGCTGATGTGTCCATTAGAACAGGCACTTCCCATGCTCATGGGGTGTTATCAGCATTGACATGGATACAGACAGCCATGGGAGGGCTGTTGTGGGACCCACCTCCCAGCCAGGGCAGAAAACAGGTTTGGCAGGTGGTTTGGGGAATGGAACAGTGAGGGAACTGGCTTTAACCAGCAGATGGTTGCAGAGCAAATGAACAATCCATGTTGTGCTTAGACCTGAAGCTGTTGAGTTTTCTCACTTTGTTCAGCTCTGTGGTTTGACTCTGACTGGTCTGGTCAGCTGCAGCTCCTGGCAGAAGACATTTCAGGAGGGTTGGCAGCAGCTCTCCATAAAGCTTGCTTTGCATCATAAAAATGAGACCATTTGTCCAGATGGGATCATTTGGTACCAGTTTGCTTTGGGGAAGACTGTGCTGCAGTGCTGTACAGGGAACTGTTGATCAATGTTATCTGAGTTTTTACCCCTCCCTTTAATTGGTGGGAAAGGCTTTAAAAGAATGCAGACTTCCAGTAAATCATTTAAAATATGTTGATCCTGGATGTCTTTGAATTTTTTAGCATGCTACGTGTGCAGGTGGGTGGTGCTTCCATTGGTGCTTCACGGTCACTGAAATTGCTGCCACATTTTTAATTCTGTGTATCTCAAGTTTTCTCCTCCTTTCCTTTACAGACAGTGGTGGGATGCCTGAGAGGCCCTGTGTACTCACTGGAACACCAGAGAGCATTGAGTGAGTTGTGATTTCATTTCTCTCCTTTTTCCTTCTTTCTCTTCTCCCTAATGCTGTGCTCTGTCAGTGGTGCTACTTGGTTATTAGCCACACCAGCAAATGTTGGCCTAGAGAAACTTGAGGGTCTCTGGAGCATAGAACCTCTTGGTCTGATGCTTTAAACTGTGCACCTCAAAGGCTTTTTTTTTTTTTTTTTCCACTTGCAGTTTGAATCCTCTGCAGAAATTTCCTTGGAATTCCCCTCCGCAGGGTGAGGTTGCTCTTAGGGCACCTAGGATGCAGTTTTGTAACTGCAGCTTTCCAGGAGACTGAGCTAAGCTGTTGAAGGGCACTTCTCTTCCCCCTTCACTTCCCTACTCCTATTGAGATGAGCATCCTTCCAGCTGAAGAAGGGCTGCATGAGGCCTCTAAAGCCTGTGGGTGCCACTCCAGGATTCCCTGGAGGTGTTGGTGTTGTTGCAGAGCAGCACGAGGCCCACTGGGTGCTTGTGCCTGCATCGCTGCCAACAAGAAGCAAAGGACTGAACCCAAGTCTTGATTCTGCTCCTTGCATGGTAGAGACACGTGGCCAGCCAGCAGGGATTTCTATCTTTAGACCTATAGAAACTTTAGGGACAGTGTTTCCTCCCTCCCCCTTCCCAGGAGCTGAGTTTGAGACTCTCACAAACCAGTTGAGGACCTCCTGCTGGAACTGGATCCAGGATCCTCAGGCTTACAGGAACACACTTAACATATGGAGCTGCTCTTTCTCTCCCCAGCCTTTGGGTAGGTGGGTTTTTTAAAATCCATCTGGAAATCTTTGAGTTGCGTTTGAAAATACATTGGTGCAAAGACTGTCTCTCTAAAGAGATGACACACTCATCATTCTTCCATTCCTAAAGAGATCTAAGGGTACTTACATCTCCTTATCCTACCATAATACTGCAAGCAGTGAGCCAGAATAAGTATAATTGGCAAAGTCACGTTATAGGGCAGGCAGTGTGTTCTTGCTGATATTGAAGTGGTTTTCCCCCTTTAGCAAGGGATATTTAAGAACAAGAGCAAAACAGTAAAAAGCTGGGGGCCTCAGGAGATGCAGTTGTGGGAAAATGGGGGAGAGGTTTAGTTAAGACCTCGTGGTTCGTAAATAAGCAGTTAAATGTACTTGTGTCCAAGGCTGTCTTTAAATAAAATATGAGTAAAATTTAAAAGTGAGACTGTTAAATTTGTGAAACAGAACATGGACATGGAATTAAGTGAAATTTAATATACTTTTGTGCTAAAATTCTTGACAAATTGGTTGTTTGAACAATTTTCTTCAGGATACTTGTAGAAAAAGAAAATGAAGTAAGGAAACCATTCTAGGTGTTCAGACTTCTTTGAGAAGGGTTTAGTGAGGAATGTTCTCATTAGTTACATCCAGTGACAAACTAATAGGGTTAATTTCCTAGTGACCCCTTCTTACCTGAAATATGTTGTGTATTAACTGTTGTGGTCTCTATATTGTCACTAAAAGAACATTGCACAAAAACATGAAGGCGGATGAAAAAAACCTCCTAAGACTTTTCCAGAATATTTGAAGCAGACTTCCAGAAATCCCATCTTTTTCCCTTTTGCTGTGAGAAAGTCAGGGGCAAGCAGTGCTCTGCTCTGAGTGCAGGCTCAGAGCACCACCCCCTGAGCTGCCTTGGGGGAATGTCTGCTTGCAGGGATGACTTTGTACTGGTTCTTCAAATCTCCAGAGAGAAGTCAGTCATCCTTAGGGTGCCTGATACAGCTTGGTGTGAAATGGAGAGAGAGGGGAAGATGCTGCATTAGGCTGTACAGGGAACCAGTGAATTTCTTCTGCTCTCAGAAGGGTTGTGGGATAAAGACAGGAATGGGGTGTGCTGGTATAGGAGTCTTCAAGATGAAGGGAAACCCTGTCAGTTACCTCTGACGTGCTAAAGATTTTAGAGAAGGGATCTTTAATCTCCCAAATGCTTCTTTGTGTGTCTCTTCTCACCAGGAGTAGAAGAACCCAGTCTTTCACTGGTGGCTGCTGCAGTATCCCTGCCTCGCTTCGTGGTGTAGCTTCAGCACCTACTGCTTGGAGCAGAGGCTGTGTTAGGACAGTGTTCTGGTGCTGCTGGTAAGAGCAGGTAGAGAAGAGCAAAGCAGTTGCCTGTGACTGACCAAAGAATGGTTAATCCATGGGCTGTGGCAGTATCAGAGCAGTTTGTGTCTTGTCTTGACCGAGAAGGAGAACAGAGCTTGAGTTTTATTATTTGTATGTGTGTTAGAAAAGTTAAAACCTAGAGCATCTTCATTCGAAGTAAGCACCCCAAATGCTGTAGTTCCAACTATTGTCCTTTACTTCCTAAGAGGTCAGAGCATGCTGCTGCTCTTCCTTTTCTCTTCCCCTTCAAAAATCAAACTGCTTATAAGTAATCACGATAGGGGAAAATAGACATCAAAAGAGTTTAAAAAAAACAAAAACCAAAAAAGGCAAACATTGTGCTGACTATGGTTTCCTCCATCTTTCCACTTCTCCTCTCCCCGATCGCTCTCCATTCCGATGGTTCCTGGGCTCTCGGTCACGTGGAGCAATGTTGTCTAATGGTTGTTTCCCTCGATTCTTTTCCAAAGACAAGCAAAACGGCTTCTGGGGCAGATTGTAGATCGCTGTCGGAACGGACCCGGTTTTCACAACGATGTTGATGGCAACAGTACCATTCAGGAGATTTTGATCCCGGCATCCAAAGTGGGGCTAGTCATCGGCAAAGGAGGTGAAACAATAAAACAGTTGCAGGTGCGCAAGATGCATTTCCTTTAGGGCTCTCTTCCTACTGCGGCTTCTCTAGATCCACTGGAACAGGCTGAAATGGAGAGCCTTGAATGCTCTAACCTTCTCCAGCAGGGACTACTCTTCTGCCTTCGGAGATTGGACTCAAATCCAGTCTTGTGTTACAAAAATCAGTGTGGCCCCAGCTACAGGAGTGGTGGAGTTTTGCCAGAACTGTGAGAGAAACCCGTGTGCTGTAGATAACACTTGGTGTGTGCTGTTTAGGAGGGGATCCCTTTAGCCGAGGAAGGGCCGTGTCTGCTCTGCTCTGCAGTATTTTTAATGCCAGCCATGCTCTTGTAGAGTGCTCTGCTTCTCTTTTGTTGCTGATCTGTGGTAAAGCTGCCATGTGTCATCTTTTTTTCTCATCCCACCCCTTTCTAATTAAGTGTTGTGTTATGTATAAACTGTGTTCCTGGACGTTCTTTATTCCTCCATCTGGTACAGGTTTTTAAAGAATAGAGGGTTATAGCAAAACATCCAGGGTCAAAAATGGAGGTGTTTTGAGTGCCCTGTCGTATAGTTCAGAAGCTGGTCACTTAATAACTGCTTACATGCAGACAGCTACAGATTTTGGAAATGGCTGGAAAGTCAATATTTGAAGTAGAGGGGGTTTTTCATGCAACGATTTCAGCTATTTGAGAACCTCAGGAGCAGCGCAATTTCTGGCAGTCCTTTACACTCTAGGACTGTTCCTGAACTTATGCATTCTGAAATGGTACTGGCTTGACCTTCATAATGTTTAGTAACCAAAATCTAGTCCCTTGTTTTAGGGACTCTGTTAGAAAATTGCTCTGTGCTTTTTCTTCAGGAGCGAACAGGTGTGAAAATGATTATGATCCAAGATGGTCCTTTGCCTACTGGAGCAGATAAACCTCTCCGTATTACTGGAGATGCATTTAAAGTACAGGTATGTAACAAAGGCAAACTGGTTGCCCAAGAGAACTGAGGAGAAGTTTAAACCTGAGTGTATTTGTGAGCATCTAGTGGAGTCAAATCCAGCTGTAAATGTCATACTCTTCCCTGGTTTTGTTTGTTCTGTAAGGTTGAGTAGAGCAAGTTAAAACACCAGAGTAGTTTGTTTTACAGCATAGCTTAGGAGCTGTCACTCCACATAAATACTGCACATGGGTAGGAGTAGAGATGAGGAGGAGGGTTTGGAGAAAGTTTTGTAATGCTTTCCAGTCTGTGTGGCAGAAAATGAGAGCTGTGTGTCACTTGAGCAAATGGGTTCTTAGTGACTGAGTGAATCACACATTTGGGACAGCAGACCTTTCACAAAACTACCTCAGACAGCCAATCGACGCAGGTAATTAAAAACCAATCCCACAACAACTCCTGAAACCAAGGGGTTTGCTTAATATTGGTGCTTCAGTCTCCTCGTGTCAGGGTTCTCCAGATGTGGATGTACCTGCAGTTCAGAGAAAAAACCCCTTCAGCTGGAGACTGGGGGATTGCAGCATGATGGGAATGCCTGAATTGGAGCATTAAAGTTTAGCCACAGCGTGTTCCACTTCTCAGCAAGTGCCTTTCATACCTTGCTAAGTACTTAAATCTAGCTTAGCATTCCTGTCCCTAATAAAAGTAGTTCTGTTTCATAGGATCTCCCTAATCATAAATTGCTGCAACAGTTGATGTTGCTCAGGCACAGCGTTTGGGTAGTATTTTTCAAAGCTCTTATTGCAAGCTTTAATTTTTCCCCTCCCCTGAAGTTCTTACTGTGGAGGTATAGCTGTGCAAAAGGAGCTTAAAGACAGTCTGGCCACTTTTGACCAAATCATACTCTTAAGTGCTGCCACTTCCCAGGTGACTTCTGTTTTGAAAGATGTGCTGTTGTCACATCTTCCATTCAAGGAATTACGGAGACTGCACAGGCTTGAAGATGTTTGAGATACTTAAAGTTGAGCACACTTAGGAAGTGTTTAAGGAGTGTGATGAATCCTTGAGTTTGGTGGGATTCTGTGGATGCTACGACAGTGTTTCTTAACTCCCTCAAATCCCTATGAAATCTCACCATCCTCCATATTTCTGTCTTGGCATCTCTGAAATGTCTTTGACTTGTTTCTGTGAAAAATACCTTGAGGACATGGAAAATATGTTTTAAAAAAATGAAAGCACCACTGTCCTCAAGCTTGGAAATAGAACAAAGATGTCAAAAGCTTGACTGGTAGTAGAGAGAAACAAATGCTTGGGTTTGACATGTAGGCTTTTTTTAATTTTGTTCGTGACTACTGTTGGTTGATTTCCAGGGTACACTTTCACTAGCTGGGCTACATGCAGGCTTGAGAATGGCCTTGAGTGCTGCCAGTAGGTAGGAAGAATATTCATTTGTCTCAGAAAATGTCCTGCTGGATTGCTGCAGACTTGGGCTTAACTTCTCAGAGTCAGTAAGCTCAGTGCTGCCCAGCAGCTCTGCCATGCTACCAACAGCTTCTACCTTACTGTATTGGTTTCAGTTTTATCAGTAGGAAAGGGCCTTCACTTCGTTTAATTTCAAAACAAAACAAAAAATCAAAGATATATTTAAAGTTAAAGGGCCTTTTTGAAAGACTGGAGGAAGCAGTTGCACCCAAGAAACTTCCACCTTGTACACCTGGCAGGTTTTGTCAGGCATGGAAGATGCCATCAAGAACAGACTGTGGTAAAAGGAATCCTAAATCAGACTGCTGATTTAGATGGAGATCCCTCTGCCTGAAGCCTGACCATTACCCACTGTTGAGGCCCTAACACCAGCAGGGTGAGCAGAATAATTTGAAGCTAACTGTAACTTCTTTCCCCATGTAGCAAGCGAGGGAAATGGTACTGGAGATCATCCGAGAGAAAGATCAGGCAGACTTCCGAGGCGTACGCAGTGATTTCAGTGCTAGGATGGGAGGAGGCAGCATAGAGGTACGTTCCCTTCCCAGTACTCTGCTAACCTCCCTGTGGGATGGGTAGTGGGGGGACTCATCCAACTGCACTTGTAACCTGTAAGCTTTTTTTTTTTTTAATGTGTTGTGTTCTTTTGCCAGAAGAATTGGCTCTGCAAAGAGGAGGAGTTCTCGTGGACTCCCAGATGGCAGTTTATAATTGTCTTTTTTTTAAGCTGCATTCTTGTAGTGCAGAGTTCATTTAGTGGGGAAGGAATTGGTGGCCACGTGTTTGTTTTTTCTCAAGGGATGCAGTTCTGTAGCCTGGAGCTGCCTAACATGACCCGTCCTCAAAGTTAAGAGCATCTCCTTGTAAAATCAGAGTCATTCAGTCTAGTTCTCTGCACTTTCATACTCCTTTGCCTTTCCCATCAGGTCTCTGTGCCCAGGTTTGCTGTTGGAATTGTGATAGGAAGAAATGGAGAAATGATCAAAAAGATTCAGAATGATGCTGGAGTTAGGATTCAATTTAAACCAGGTTTGTGTGAGGATGGAGAGCCGTTGCTTTCTGACCAGTGTTCCACTTTTGGGTTCCAGCAGCCAGGCTTTCCTCATTTACAGGTGCATTGTGTCTCTTTCTGAAACCCATTTAAATATGATGTGCTGCCTCCTCATGCACTTCCTGGTTTTCAGAGAGTAAGATTATACACAGCTCGTTTGCAAACGTTAGATGTCACAACAGTCATGTCTTGAGTGGTAATTATACAGATAAATAAAATAACAAATCTTTTATTTCCTGTCAAAGAATTCTCCTTCAGGACATTAAAGCCTTTGGGGATCAGGAGTTGATTAATTCTGAGTAACTTTCTCTGGGTCCTTGGCTGTCTGATCACCTATCAAAGCTGCCTTTTTCCTCTTAAAATTATATCAGTCTCTCTCATGGCTTTTGGACATTTGAAAGTGTTTTCTTTTGAGTGTTGTTCCCTCTGCAGTGTGGGCTGGGTTTTGTCTTCTTTCAGTCCAGGGAAGAGGGGCTGAAGGTGGAGGGAAGCAGTAGCTCCTGGGATAGTTCTGTGGTGTGAAAATGCTGCCAGCAGTGGTGGTGCTGGAAGGAAGCTTTTGTTAGCAAGTGGATGTTTTCTACTTTTAATTGAGTCTTTGCCACCTCTCTCCACAGATGATGGGATTAGCAGTGAGAGAGTCGCACAGGTCATGGGGCTCCCGGATCGGTGTCAGCACGCAGCACACATCATCAGTGAGCTCATCCTCACAGCACAGGTGGGTTCTGGAAGGGCTTCTTGGGAATGGAGGCTGCCTGCAGGCAGCTGGATGGAGGGATGGAGGCCATCTTCTGAAAAGCAGCAGTCTTCCATTTTCCCCTGAACCACACAGGCTGCTGCCCAGGGCTGCTGGGTTTGAGGTTTGTTTGTTTATGATGGAAGTTCTTTTTAAAGTAATGGGGGCTGTGGGAAGGTCTTCTATCCCCAGGCCTATGAGGCCTCATTACAGCTCCACATCTGTCTCCTGTTCAGCTGTTGTTAAGTTTGGACAGTGACCTGATGGAGTGGAGTCCATCAGCATCAGATTGTGACTGGAGGATCTGCTTAGACAGCAGTGCACTGCCAGTGCTCAGTGGTGCCTCATTTCAGACTCCAGCCCTTTGGTTTGGTGGAGGCACAGGAAGGTGCTGAGTGCTCAGGTATTGTGTCACTGTGCTCTAAGACACACCAACATACTGCCTCACACAAGAGCAATAAGTGGGTGAAGTACTAGGGCAGACTCTTGCAGGAGGTTGTATATTCCCTTTGTATTATGAGGAATTAAAACTTCAGGTCATTTCAGAAACCTGAACGTAATTTGTCCAACAAGGTCCATAATTTGTCCATCTCGATATCTCTTCTAACCCCAGTACCTGGTTTGAATACTTAATTTCATAATTTGCTGTAGTTATTCACTTAAATGTTGAGGTCTGTCGTGATAGCCTCTGACTGCCCATGGCATTTTTGGACAAACCCAAAATAGGTACGTCCTTTTAAGTGTCTGTGAACTTAAAATCTTCCTTTGGAAGGTTTAGAAAATGTGCATTTTTGCTGAGTAATTGCAGCAGAGTGACACTTGAAAGGGTTTGAAAACAACTTTTGTGTGTGTCAATGCCAATATCCATTGTTCGCTCTAAAGAGACTCCCCCCATCACAAACTGAAAGTCCTTAAGTAGTTGATGCTTATTTATAGGTTTACTTCAGCAGATGTAAAGGCCTGGATTTAAAAATAAAAATACCTTCCCGAATCAGGAAGACAACTGTAACCTACCTTTTTGGCATTTTTCTAAAGTGCTTCAAAATCTTGAATGTGAAACTGAAGTCCAGAAATACCTCAATTCTGTGCCGCTGATTATGAGGCAATTCAACTGACCTGGCTTTATTTTGTTTTTAATGTGCATTGTCCAGCATAAAAACACTGATACACCCATTTTGCCTTCTCAGGAACGAGATGGCTTTGGAAGCATGGCTGTTGCCCGAGGAAGAGGTCGTGGCCGTGGGGACTGGAGTGTTGGAACACCTGGGGGCATGCAGGAAATCACCTACACTGTTCCAGCTGACAAGTGTGGCCTTGTTATAGGCAAAGGTGGGTTTGGTGACTCCAAATGGCACAGCTTGCAATCCTTCTCTCTCAAGATGGTCGTGTTCTTGCAGCCCAACAGTGAAGCTTTGGGGTTTTCTGTGATTGTAGGTGTTCAATGTCTGGTGAATGCAGCGTAGGAATAAGCTGTAAGTGCTTGTGGTTGTTTTCTTTGTGGTGTTCCCACTCATAACTATTCTCTAAGCCCTTGTTCACAAGCTGTAAGAGGGGCTCTTAATGCAGAGCTGTCAAATAAGCTTGTTATAACAAGCAGCTGGCTGAGAAAATGCAGGTTCATTTGTGGATTCTTTTTACAGAGAATTTGTTTGAAGGACAGTTTATCAGGGACGGGCAGAACGGTCATTTCATCGTGCTGGATTTCTGTGAGTGCTGTGTGAGGAAATGGAAGGTCTCTGAGTGTGGTAATAACAGTAGCTGCTTCCAGCCCTGTACCTGAAGTGTGTGATGAATGAAGTGAAGTAGGAGGATTTCTCTGGCGCTGTGCTGGCACCTGACCTGGCACAGAAGCCTTGGCTGTGTTCACTGCCATGCAGGCCCCTTGGCTGCTTGGCCATTGGATCTCTTCATGCTGAGGAGATGGATGAGGAGTCATCCTCTCAACCAGGACAGCCCTGTGATGGGTATGAAAATGAGAATCAGCAGCAGACCCAGTCTGTGACAGAGCAGGACTGCTCATGGAGCAGTGGCAGGACTTAGGGTAGAGCCAGGAGCACACAAACTCTCTAGCTCTGAACTGCTGCAATGTGTCTGAGCTAATGCACTGACCTATCTAAGGCAGTATTTCATTTTTCTGTCTGCTTGTTTCAGAAAGAATGACATATGCCTGAACTAGTATTTAAGTAATCACAGCTGGCTTTTAGCCTCAGCAGAGAACAGAATAGGAATAGATAAGCTACAGCAGAAAAGGAGGCAGAGGCTTGAGGGCATTGGGCCAAGTTTCAGTGGCTTTGAATGTTCCCTGCAGGAGGGAGCTTGTGGTGAGACTTGTTGTGGCCTCTTTCCCTCCTGCACATCCCTGCTGTTCCCTGTCCCCACAGCACCCTGAGCTGCTGCCCTGTTGGATGACCAGGGACATGGGCAGGTCAGCCCTGTAGCTGCAATTGTTTTCAGATGTTGTTTTTTTGCCACAAGCCTGTTCACAAACCTGAAAACTTTTTTTAGTTATAAAAAACCACCTGCTCTCCCCATTATACAGAAATTGCAGTGATTATGCTTGTCCTCACTGAACAGTCCAGTTGGCCAAAAGATCAAGCAAAGTAAATTTTAAGCCCACGAGTGAGACTTGTATGTATGGAAAAATCAAATTATAATGAAACTTTATTGCTGTATCCATTAGTCATCTTTAATAAAGGATCAGAAAAGGTCACTTGTTGTTCAGCAGTGCACTGAAGTGGAGCATTTGTGACTACAGAGAGCACTGTGTGCTGAAAAGATAAATGCAGGTAGTGGAGTGAATGTCCCAGCATTCAAGTGCAGGGCCTGGCACAGCCTCACTGGGGGGTGAAGGGTGGCTTTTTACCTTTGTTTCCACAACAGCAAAATAGGGATTCTTACTTGGCCAGATCAGAAGCTTTCTGGAGTGACTAATTACTAGTTGTATGGTGATTTGAGTGCTGGTAGCATTGTAATACCACCTTGTAATCGGTGTTCTCACAGTGCCTGTGCTCTTAGGCTGTTGCAGCCTTCACTTTTGTCAAGTGAGTGATGGCTGTAGCATTGGCTTTTGGGGTCTGGACCAGCATGGATGTGCTAAACTCTCCACACCCTGATGCAAGACAGGCAATTCTTGTTTCTTCCTCCCCCGCTGCCCGTGGGGCAGTACAGGGCAGAGGGGATATTAGTGGAGTTTTCTTAACAGTGGCCAATTACAAAACCTCTGTGCTCCCTGACAGTTTTTGAGCAGTTTCCAGCTGTTGGGTGTTTTTCCTTGCTGTGATACAGGATGGGGCTGTTGGCCTTTTCTGTAAAATGTGGCTGAGGGCTCTGGGCTGTCAGCTTGGTCTGGAGATCAGCACCCAAGCAAAGGGTGCTGACCCAAGTGCCCTGGGTACCCAGGTGTGGCGTGTGTGATCTCCTGTGCTCCCAGCTCCAGAAGCAGGAAAAAGAGGGAGGCTGGGAAGTTTCTCAGCTCAGTTTCTGCAGCATACATGACAGGAGATCTGATGCCCTTTCCTCTTGGACATCTCAGCTTGGGAGCGTGATCTCTTAGGGGCTCCCCGCAGATCCTGCACGTGGCTTTTTCCCCTAGAGGGTGGATAGGTGCAGCTTTTCTTTCCCAAAGGCGCCGAGGAAGGGTGGAGGCGGGCACCATACACATGTCAAAGCCTGTCTGTGTTTGGTGGTGCTTGGAAACAGCCGCCGCCTCCCTGGGCCCCCCTGGATTTCCATGATAAATACGGCGATCCTGACAGATACCGCGGCCGGCCTGGCTCTTGTCAGCTCGCCCTTTGAGCAGGTTTGATTAATTGCTTTAGGATTTCACGTCCAGCCGGGAGGCCGCTCCTGGACCGCTCCTGCCCCCCATCAGGTGGAAGAATGGAGCGGGATGAATGCTCTATAGACGGGCACCATGTGCCGAGCGGGTCGCCTCGCCGTGGGGAGCGCCGCTCCTTCCGGCACCGCCGCTGCGTCACCGCCGCTGCCTGCTCCCGAGGCCGGGAGGGAGCACCCTGCCATGGACCGGGCTGCAGGGTGAGGAGGACAAGGCACCCAGTCCTTCTGCTGTGAGGGTAGGAGCTTGCAGTCTCCCATCAAACCCGGAGAAGCAGCTAACTTAATTCTGCCGTGCGGTGTAGGAGGGAGCTGCTGTAGAAACAGGCCCTACAACCCACAGGTTTGGTGCTGAATGCTAAATGGGGCAATGATTTGAAATCTGTATTCTCCTTGCTTCCAGTTTGAGAATGCTTCGATTTTTTAATCCCCTTTTGGAAGGAGAAACTAGTCTGCGGTGCGAGTAGCAACTTCTGGTTGTGCCTCTGTCACCCGGTAAAGAAGTTGTGCCACTCCTTCAAATTGTGTTGCCTGAAAGGGTCCTCTGTTTTCACTAAGCAGATGAAATGGCTGTTGATTCAGATCTCACCTCGATATGTAAAAACCCAGAGCTTCAAACAAATCTGCATCAGACAAAAGCATGACACACAAAAAAAACCTTCTTGGTTTTGAAACTTCATCTTACTCCTTTCCCATGCTTGACTGAAAGTAAGTGGGTTGGCTTTTGGCTGCACAGTACAATCCCTGTTGTCTGCCCATGGATGTGACATGATTATCTTTTGTTAAATGCATCTTCAAAAATTCATTTAGAAAGAGTTAATTGCCCTTTGGCAACTTTTCCTCCTCCCTTCCCCAAGAAGGCTTTAAAATGTTAAAAAGGTCACGAGTCCATTACAATGAAATGAACAAGTGTCTGCAACATCCACAGTTTGTTTTGAAGTTGTGCTGGATGTATAGAGATGGAAATGTGAGCAAAATTGAAGCGTTTATTTTTGGAGATTCTTTTTAATGAAAACCGAACAAAAATCTCTGGTTAGTTTCCTTTGCTCTCTGTCCTGCTTGCCGTCTATCCTTTGAGCTGGTGATTTTTTGGTTTGTGATTAAAAAGTTGTAAAATCGCTTCCTTCTCCACACCCTTTAATTTCTCCAGTTGAGTGGAGCTGGTCTGTAAGTTGTGTGAGCTTCCAAAAGAAGAATTGAACCATTGTAACATTGGCTGAGGCTTTTGTTAAGCAAATTTCATGAAGAGACCAGGACCTAGCAGGTCTTGAGGAAATCAGATCCACTTTGACTGGCCCTGCTGCATCCTGCTGGAAGCACTCCTGTGCTCTTGTGCATCCAGATGGCAAACGAGCCAGACATGTTCACTGCATGCACAGCTAACTCTGAAATAGCAGGAGACAGCCTGGGATTGTGTGCTGCAGTGGCTGTGGAGGGATGTGGGGCTGAAGGGTGAATAGGAAACCTTGTAAGCAGAGGCTGCTTTAAGGCAATAACCTATCAAACAGCTCATGTTTGGGAGAAGGCTTAAGCTTTGTTATGTGGCTGGTGGCTTTTTGCCTTAGTGATGGAAAAAAGAAGAAAAACCAGCATGTTTATATTGCAGGTGACCTTCAGTTCCAAGAGGATTTGAACAGCTGTGCAAAATCAATGGAATTCAGTCAGTGCAGGTTTTACATCTGTTTTGTCGAAGTGTATCCCAGTGGTGCTGCCTCTTGTTGGGAGCCTGGCAGTGGGAACTTAGCAGGGCTTGTGTGTCCTTTAAGCAGCATCATCCATGACCCCAAAAACTGTTATGGTAGCTCAAGGTCTCAGGTTATGTTTGAGGTAGATTAAGGGAGCAGCATGTGCAGTTTCTTTTGCTGTGGCCATCCTCAGCCCTTCTCCTGAGGCACACACAAGGTGGCTGAAGCTGTACTCCATTCCCAGGACCTGACTTGGGTGTGATTTTTATGGAGTGAGATGCTGACTATCCTCCTTTATGTCTTGACTTTCTTCTCCTCAGGTGGTGAGAACATCAAGAGCATAAATCAGCAGTCGGGAGCACACGTGGAGCTGCAGAGAAACCCCCCCCCAAACACAGACCCCGGCGTAAGAATATTCACAATCAGAGGGGTCCCCCAGCAAATCGAGCTCGCTAGACATCTCATAGATGAGAAAGTTGGTGTAAGTTCCATCTCTGCTCTCTTGCTCTGTCCCTTTCAGATGTGCTGTTGTCACTCTTGGGTAGGTGTGGGCCTGGACTCACAGGATGGCACGGGATGCACGTGCTTGCGTTACTCAGCTTCACAACCATTTGCCTCTTAGCAGCTGGCTTGAACCTGATGGCCCTCCAGCATCCATTTGGTTCATTTTTGCTGTGGTCCCAGAAGGATTTGACTGTTGACATAATCCTGGGTAGTGTATACAGCTATATGAGAGGGAGGAACAGCAATAATAAGGTATGAAAAGGCTGTCAAAGGAGATTTTTGAAAGGAAGACAATGGTGTCACTGTATGAGAATGACACATTCCTGGCAGCATCGTCCTGAAAGCGAAACACTCAACTCCTTGCTCAGTAAGTTCAGGATGACTTATCTTACACTTAATGCAGTGCTGTGGTATTGCAGCTTAATAAAGTCAGGCTTCAGTGCTGCTGAATGGGGAGACTTTGGTAAAAAAGTATGGAAAATACTGAACTGGGGCATGGCAGAGCTGAAAAGCTGCCTTCATGCTGAGCTGCTGAGAGGAGAAGGCTTGACACCAACCTCAGATCCCTGTGTCCCAGGCTGTCTTCTCTCCTTTCTTACTACTCATAGTAGCTGCCTCCACCCTGTACTTGGAGCTGGTATTAAATATTTGTGGATTCTGTGACAGGGTACCAGCATGGGTGGACCTGGAGGATTTGGTCAAAGTCCGTTCAGCCAAGCACCTGCTACACCTCATCAAAAGTAAGCTGCTGCATCTCCTCACCCATGGGCTGGGGGGAATGGCTGGGAGCTAGAAAGTGTTGGGAGAAGGGTGGAGGGCCATGAAGGGGTGGGGTGTGAGTGGAGCCTTTTAAAGATTGAGCATTCAGAAGCAGCAGCAAGTGAGCTCAATCCTTTAAGCTTGACTACAGGAAAGATTTCATCTGTTAAATGATACAGCAGGTAGGTATTGGCATCTCCAAAATTCCTGTTTCTAGTGCAGTAAGAGCATGGGAAGAAGCCTGAACTGCATAGAGCACAAGGAGTGCTGTTCAGTGTGATGTATCTTCACCTTGGCTTCATGAACAGACTGACACCAAGGCAGGACATAGCAGTTCACACCTGCACAGCTTTCATTTTTCTCCCATGCTGACCTCTTTGTTATGTTGCTGCTGACTATAAGTGATCAGTGACAACTTCTCTGGGCAGTTTCATGTGTGTGGCCTGGTAAGTATTTTATTGTCTACTTGAGCATGGCTTTTTGTCCTCTGCAGTGGTCCTCAGGCGTTCATGACCCAGGGCTGGGGCAGTACCTACCAGACGTGGCAGCAGCCTGGACAGCAAGTCCCAAGTAAGTGCCAGGAGCTGGGCTGGAGAAGGGTTGGTGTTCCCTTTGCAGTCTCTGCTCTGTGCCTGCAAAAGGCAGGCTCACCCATGAGACCACGTGTGTGAAAAGAAGCAGAGTGATTTCCTGAGCACAAGAGGTGTGTGGAGGCACGTGGTGATGGTTAAGCTCAGAACAAGCTGAAGGCCGTGGAAAACTTTTGCTTTTTGTGTGTTTAACTGCTTATTGGCTCTTTCTGCTCTTTGGGTAGAAACTTGGTCCTTGCTGTCTGTTCCTCTCTAACAAAAACATTCCTGCCTCTGCTCTCTTCTCCCAGGATTATCCAGGCAAGCACTTGCCAACCACATTTCCTCCTAACAGGCACACTGTTGGTACTGAATCCTCCCATCTCTTTGTTCTTGACCTTATGATTTCTTGCTTATTTTCATATTTAATTGTTCCTTATAAGCTTTTTTCACTGTTCAAATTCCAGGAAATGGAAGGGAGGGCTCCTGTATTGGTAATTTTTTCCTGAAAGCCTGTTGAGTCAAAATTGAGCAGTTTTGGAATGGGGAGTCACCTTTTCAGAATAATTCAAGTAGTAAATGCTGGTAGTGATGCTGTAGCTTCATCATCCTGTGTCTCCAACAGCCAGAGGAATGGTTTGCCCTGAACAGAGCAGATTCATGTCTGCTTGGTAATCTCAAAACTCATGTGATGATGGCAATGTCCAAAGGACTCTTGTAGTCACGATTTTTTAAGAAATATGAGTTTTTAAATGGTCTGGTCTTACTAAACTAAATCTAAGCACCCAAAGGTGTGTGGGGGGGTAATTTTAAAGGTTTTTAATGGCAAATGCTTTTCACTGCTAAGGCTGATTTAGCAATTAAGTAGATTTTGGTATAAATTCCCACCCTTCAAGGTGGAGGTAGAGGAGTCATTGGAGGGACAATGCCTGCAATTGCACTTGTGATTCCCTGTGACACTGATCACCTTTGAGTGTTCATGAAATTGTGAATATGTGAAATTTGGAAATCTCAGTGCTGCTTTGTTAACTTGGTGCACTTCTCAAATGTGTGCTGTGGTGGCACATGGCAACCCTGCATGGGAGGTGTGTGTTAACATCTGTATGAGTCCTGCCTCTTAGCAATTACAGTCTAGAAATTATAACTTTCCCTTTGAGCTCTAGGGTCTTGGAGAAGGTCAGCAGTTGTTCTGGTTTCAGCACATTAAAATGCTCTGGTGGGTCCTTTCAATGGACTTTTCTTGTACACAGGAGTGAAATAGTATGGTACTGAAGAAGAGTATTTTTCTCATTAACTTGTTTTATGGGAAAAAATTGTTATATTTTTTGTTTTGCACCCCCAAGGGCTCTGAACTTCCCTGAGCTTTGGGTGGCAGAACAGTCAGTGCAGCAGGGAAAGCTCCACCAAAAAAATTAACTTCTGTTTTCCATAGAGCCTTGGAAAAAATGCTTACAAAACTGCATTGCTCTTTGCCTTGCAAGATGCCTTTAGAAACTCACCTTGGTAACTTAACTTCTTCCTCAGCCTTCTGAAACATCCCCTCATGCTGCCCACCAGTCCCTGGGGAAAGAAGAATTTCCCTTCCTGCAGTAGATAATCATTGTCTCAGGCTCACCCCTGCTGGCTTTGGAGTCTGGTGTAGGAAGCACAGCCCCCTTGAGCCCCCTGATGACCAATAATGCAGCTCATACCCCAGGGATGACCATTTTACACTGTCAGGTTTCATGTGGCTCCCAAAACCCCTGGAGCTTCCTGCCTTGCCATTGTCCTTCCCCATGTGGGTTTAGTCTCCCACACTGCTGTCTTTTGGAGGCAGATGTTTTATTTCTGCTGTTGAGCCTGATGGAACATGCTGGCTCCCTAGTTCCATGTGTGCTTAGGATGCTCCCTGTTCCTGTTTGTAGCCAGGCACACTGGAGGCAGGCTGGGAGAGGAGAGGAAAGAGGAAACACATAATGCTTTAAGAACTTCCACCACTCTCCTCTGCTGCAGTGGTGCCCGGGTGGAGCTCACCAAGGCATAGCAGTATTGTGAGAAATAGGTAAATACCTGCTTTTGCACTTTTTAATTTGAAAACAGCTTTGTGCAGGGTCCCTGCCCGAGTGCTGCAGCCTGTGTGTCACAGCTCTGTCAGCCCTGTCACCGCGCCAGCGTCCTGGGGACAGCCTCGAGTGCCCTCCTTGTGGGGAGGAGGGGCAGACCCCCACCCCCTACACATGTATTTAGATTTTAATTACTTCCCCCATCTTAAATAAATTAACTGGCTGGGGAAACATTTTGCTGTGAAATGCATTTAGCTGCGTGTCCTTTCAGCCTGCTGTGGACTGTAATTCTCCGAGAAGAAAAGGCATTGAAGGAGGTCCTTTGTTGGCATTAGCAGGTGGACAGTTGAGGCAGCCTTGACCTCTGCCAGAAAAGGTCCTGACTTGTAGCGTTGGTCAAGTCTTTTAACCCGCTTTTATGCCCCTGGACAGGACACTGCTGCCCTGTTCCCTCCACCCACTTCACACTTGCAGTGTATTATTTTCCCCCTTCCCCCCACTTCAAAGCCCCCCCCTTGGGCCGGCGTCGGGGCTGGGCTGTGCATGGAGCTGGGATGGGGTGGGATGGGGAGAGCTCTGCTCCACGTGTGTCCCGTGTCCTTGCCTGCTCTCCTTGTCCACAGTGGCTCGTGCTCCCCCTCCTGCTGTGCCTCTCTGCAGCTCCCAGATGCTGTTTGCTGCTTGTTTGTCCCGTGTCTCGTTGAGGGCTCTGTGCTCCCACTGGGATCCAGGGAAGCGTGGGAAGGGCAGGTATCCTTCCTCTGTCCCGGCTGGCTGGGCTCTCCCTGCTGTAACACTTGGATGTGCTGGGTTGGAGGTGTCTTAGTGCTTCAAAAATGGGGAGTCTGTGCTGGGTGGAGCCCAAGGTTTGGGATCTGTGAGGAGACACTGGCACCGCTTCCCTTGGAGCAGTGCAGGAGCCTGGAGATGACCCCAGGAGCCAGGGGTGGCTGTTTAGGGATGTCGTGGCTGCCTCTTCAGTGGTGCCTGGGCTGTGCCCTGTGCAGGGCTCATGGCACCTTGGGGAGCTGGGAGCTGAGTGGCTGCCCCAGAGTTGTGTGCTGGAGGCTGGTGTGTGTGCAGGGTGTATGGAGGGGCATTGCCCACAGGGCTCCCTCAGCTCTGCTCCACTGAGAGGAACAGGACTGAAGGAGGCAGCCCCTGAGAAACAAGAGAGGTGTCTCAAAACATGGCCATTGCCTTGGCAGCTCTGTGCAGGTGACAGGTCTCAGCTGTGTCAGGTGTCTCAGCTCTCCTGCACTGAGTGCAAGCAGACTGGGAGCCCAGGGTGGCTGATTGCAGGCTGGGCAGCTCCCAGCCACGTGCTTTGGCTTGAGCAGGTGCCAGCAGGGTGACAGATGAGGTGAGATCAGGAGCTCAAGCTTTTCCTCAGCTTCCCCTGAACTGAAGATGCCCAACACTGTAGAAAAGTGGAAACTGAAGTGTCTGGGCAACTGGGGTAGACCCAGGGCCTGTCTAGTAGAGAGGTGGATGTCACTGGCTGGAAACTGTCACCTGTTCCATACTGACGTGCCCCTTGTTGTCATCTTTGCACAGGCCAACAGAGCCAGCAGCAGAACAGCCATCCTGATTACAGCAAAGCATGGGAGGAGTATTTCAAAAAACAGAGTGAGTGAAACAGGCTTACTGGAGATGAATCAGCTCTTGTTACAAGGAGCTCACTCTAATCCAATGACTGCGTCTCCATCCCTGCCATTTTTAGCTTCCAGTCCTTTCCAGATGCCCTTTGGTCCTGTCCTGTTGGTGATGGTGCATGTAGTGCTGCCATGGGAAACTCTCAGTTGTGCTGTTTGGGAGAGCTCTCCCCTCGCTTGCAGCCAGCCTGCCTGGAGAAACACAGAGCACACTGATGCTGGCAAAACCCAGAGAGCTGGAGCTGGGTTGTGAGAGGGTAGGAGAGCTCATGGAAAGTCACAGGCCTGGCTCTCTCCAGCCTGTTACGGAGTGCATGATCCCGACCTCTGGACTTGCTTTCACATGGAGCTGCTGCAGGCTTTGTGCCTTTGAGGATGAGGGGTGTGCAGGCTGCCAGCCTGTCCCTGCAGCTGCAGGAATGCTCTGGCTGCTTTCTGCCTGCCCTTGGCTTGTCCCTCACAGTCCAGCTTGGAGCCCATCCTGCCATCCCACGCGGCGGAGCCGGTGTCGCTCTCTCAGGTGTCTGCAGCAGCTGGAAGGGGGCTGGCTCTTCTTTAAGCTTGACAAAAGGAGATCCTAAGCCTGAGCTTGGACTTCTGGAATTGCTGATCTCTCCCTTTTTTCTTCTTTCCCTCAGGTCATGCTGCCAGTGCTGCTTCTCAGGCAAGTTCCCAGCCGGACTACACGATGGCTTGGGCAGAGTATTACCGACAGCAGGCTGCCTACTATGGACAGACACTAGGGCAGGCTCAGGCCCACAGCCAGGTCTGTATTCACCTTCCCCAAATCCCTCTGCTCCTTCTCTTGGGCACTTGGGTATATTGGCCTTCCCTTAGTGTAGGGACTCTGCTTCAGGTTCACATGGTGAAGCAGAGGTGTTTTGTGGCTGAGGAAGTGATCGCAGAAGCATTGCCTCAACATCAGAGTCTCATTTTCCTATACAGGGTGGGTGAGGGTTTTTTTGGGAGAGGACTGGGAGGTTGTTTGTTTCTCCTGGGAGCCTTTCCTTGTGGTTCCCAGGCAGTTGTTTGACTTTGGGGAATTAAAGTAAAAGGATGATGAAGCCAGGCTGGTGAGGCAGCACGGCACTGACACGTCCCAGAACTGAGAGTGCAGGCATTTTCTCATGCTGGGATGGGAGCTGTGTGCTCACCAGCTTCCTGTCCTGAAAGAGACCAAAACTGTTGAAAAATTATTTGAAAAATAATCTGCTTTTGAGTAAAATCTCCCCTCAGCTGTCACTCAGCCCACCAGAGAGTTGTGTGAGATTTATCCCGATTACACTCGGCGCTTTCCCACCCACCGGCTTCACGGAGCAAACAAAGCAGCAAAAACTTTGTGCAAAGCACGGGGGCACCTTGCTGTGGTCTGCCACTCGTCCCCACAGCCCCACATTTAGCTCTGGCTGCCGGGAGCAGAGGCTGCTGTGGCTGCTGGCCCCCAGCAGCTGCCCTGCCCTGCCGTGCCCTGCTCTCCCCGCTCGCACCGGCGAGGTGGAGCCGGGTGCCGGTGCCGGCGCTCGCCGCGGGCGCTGACCTGGGCGCGGTGATAAAAGGGCTTCAGTCCTTCCTCCCCGAGTCTGCCCTGCTGGAGAGAGAGAGGGGCAGCAGAGCTCTGGGACAGCGTTAGGGCAGGGGGCTCTGGTGGCAGCTCCGAGCATCCTTTGAGCTCTGTTTCCCGCTCAGCTGCAGCGGGGACAGACCTGTGTCGGGGGAGGAGGGCTCGGCAGCTTTGATAATTTGCTGCTCCTCAATAACTTTTTCTTTTCTCCCTTCTCTCTTTTTCTTTCCAGGAGCAGTAGAACAAGGTCCTCGTGGCAATTTTTTTTCCTTGGAATTGTTGTGGAAGAAAACCTTTTTGTAACAGAGGTTTCTAGATTTGCAACATTTTGATGAAGACTTTTCTGTTTGTGAAACACTAGCTGTAGGATAATCTATACTGAACTTTTCTAAGAATCAGGAACAATTAGTAATGTACTAAACGTATGGACATGCTGGTAATTTTGTTTCCAAATTTATATTAAAAAAAAAACCTCCGGGATTCTTTTTGGAAAGAAGCCAGAGAATTTGCAGGCACCAAAACGCACCCCAGAGCTGTGACATTTCAACATGTGGGTTTTTTTGTGTGTGTTTTTTTTTTCCTTTTGATTTTCGATCTTTTCTGTTGGAACAGAAAGAGTGGCTTGGAAGTCTTAGGTGGTATGTAACAAATCTTAAAAAGAAAAAAAAATTAAACAGTATTTAAATATTCTTAAATATGTAAATTCATTAAATGTTTTACTTCTAATTTCTTGTATCTTGGCTGTCTTTGATTTTATTGCATTTTTAAAAAACTGAACTATGATATGTATTGTAATTAATGATATGATTTCTGTATTTGAAACAGTTACTGTTTGCAAGTTCGGGGGGGGCATTTTGTAGGGTTTGTATAATTTCTAGAGTTTAAAGGGGTAATATAAAAACGTGTTAATTTTTTTAGCAATACATGTTTTCATGTCTCCATTGCTAGTTGCATTTATGTATCTAAGACCTCCAAGCTTGTAAAAAAAAAAAAGAAAAGACAAAAAAAAAGAAAAGAAAAAAAACTTCTTCTATGCTCTCAGAAATATAAATACTGTTATTTTTAATATTAAAATGAATCTGCTATTAGTACCTTTAACAAACACTGTGGAACATAAAACCGTATAAAAGGTAGTAACTATTTTTTAATTCCAAGGTGTTTTCTGCTTTTTCGTTTCTTTTAAATATTTTCTTATCTAATATTTGTCAAATTACCTAGAGAAATAAATGAATCTAGTATTAACCACAGTATGCGCTAAATAATTTTGATTTAATAAAAGGGATAATATGATTTCTGATGTTTACTGTAGTGTTTCTTGTACAGATAACAGTGTATTTTTAAAGGAAAAACGGAATTGAAGCTATTTTTTCTTGCATTTTTAATTGCCCTGCGGGACATTCCGTTTTTAAATGTACTGAATTTACTGTTCTTGGGTTCTTTCCTTATTTTTCCTTATGCTTGAAATGTCTAACTATAAAGAACCGCGATTGGATAATGTTGAGCATGGTGTTTAAAAAGAAAAAGTGTTCTTTTTATTTGACTGACAGTTGCATTTTACACTCTATATAATAAAATTTCCACAAGGTGTCTTGTGGGCAAAGTCTTTCCCGTCTGTTGGACTCCGTTGTTCCCTCTCCGGATCCCGAGGAGTTTGGGGTGGTCACTGAGGGCAGCGTCAGTTCTGGAGAAACTCTGTCCCTGTCACCTCCTCCTGGTGCTGTGACACCAAGGATTCTCTGTGGTTGTCACTGTTGAGGCCAGAAGCATCCCAGGAGGAGCTGTGTTCACGCCAAGAGGTTTCCTCTGCAGCCCTGTAAAGGTTTTACTGCTGAGGAGTTGGCAGCCCCTGGTTTTTATTACTCTGAACTTGTTGCTCTTCCCCAACTTTGTGGCTGAATCCATGCAGGATCCATCCCTGGAGCGGCGCTGAGTGGGAGAGGGATGGGAGGGATGTGGCTCCAACCATTATGGGATGTGTTAAGGGCATCAACATTTAGTCGTGCCCAGGCCAAGTTTGGCAATAACCATAGCTCCTTCAGGGCTCCCTTTCCTGTAAAATGTGAGTTTTGAGCTCCTCCAAGCCACGGCAGCTCCATCCCCTGCTCCCAGGCAGCCGTGGGGGTTTACGAGGGGGAAGGGAGGAAAGAAGATCCCATCTGCAAAGCCTGGGAGCGGGAGGCACATTGAGAGCCGGAAGAAAAGGAGATGTAGCATCTCTAAATATACCTCCAGAGAATCAAGAGAGACAGTGAAAGATGGGATAGTAAAAGCCACTTGGAAAGAGGGGAGAGGGGGGAAAAAATGACTAGAGGAGGGCATAAAGGCCGCTGATGGGAATTGGGAGCGGGCATTACCGAGAAGACTTCCTTCTAATTCATCTTCCAAGCTCTGTGCCAAAACAGCATTTGGCATGGTTCACAGGGAGCAATTGTGTGATAATGAACCCTAAGGTGTCCCTTAATTGAAGACTGAGGATTACAGATTGTGCCAATAGTCGTAAATGGCGCAGGATTGTGGGAGGATGCATTTTCTTAAATGTATCTGTAAGTACAGATGAGTGAGTCTCCCCAGTGAAATGCCCGTACTATAAATTATGGAAATATCTCTTTCTGATGCAACCTTTTATTGAGGGGGTGGGGCAGCAGCACAAGAAATAGTTTGCAAGCCTTTGAAATTTGGCCTGTCATTAAGATGGTGCCTGCAAAGCTGGGGTTTCATCAGCAGTCTGGTGTCCTGGAAGGATGAAGTGCTTGAAACGTTCCCAAGTTCACCAATTTGTTTTCCATTATTGCTGCCTGCTCTGGGCAGAGAGGCCACGGATGTTGAACTGTTGTGAGTCCATGATGGGCTAGAGAGGGGCAGGGTTTGAGGCAGAGATGCCTCAGCACTCCATGAGGAGCTGGTGGTCTCTGGGTTCCTCCACACCCTCCTCCAGCCCCGCTGCCGTGCTGGTCCATCCAGGGAGTTCTGGGACTGGGCTGATGGTCACTCCCACCCCAAGGCTGGCCAGGCTCCCTCACCTTTCACTCTGGGGTCTGCAGGCAGCTCCTCATGTCCCCTGGCTCAGGTGTGTGGTGCAGCCCAGAAGCTGCTGTGGTGCCTTCAAAGCCAAGTCTTGGTGTCCAGGAGAGGAACCAAACCTGCTCAGCTCTGGGCAAATTGAGCTCCTGGCAATGTGGATTAAGCCCTGGCTGTGCTGGGTTTTCAGGCAGGGAGGGTTTGTCTGTCCCTCTGGCAGGAGATCTGGATGCTGCATGGAGCAGGAGCAGTCCCTGAGAGCTGTGCAGGAGCTGGCAGGTGGGACACATTTGGGATTTTGGGGTCCATGGAGGGTGATGGGGATGGTGCAGCCTTTTCCTCCTTACACGGAGCCAGAGCCCAGCACGGGGCCATGCCAGGACAGTATCCTGAGGGGCAGTGAGGTGGTCCCATGAGAAAATCTTCAGTCTGGGGAAGGCTCAGCCTCCAGAGTGTGGCATTTGGGAAGAGAGGGACTGGAGTCAATGGCCCTCCAGGAGGTGCCCAGTCCCTGTTCTTCCCTGCCTTTGATAGAAAATCTCTTTCCCTCAATCCCTTCCCAGAGCCCTTGGCTCAGGCACACGATGTCTCTGCTCCCCCAGAATGAATCCATCTCACTCCAACCCAGCAGCACAGCTTTGCTGGGTGTGTGGGGGTCTCCCACAGGACCCCCCAAGCTGGCAGCCCCCACCCCACACTGCAGGCAGAGCCTGAATCCCGAGCAGACGTTAACTGAGGTCCTTCTGCAAACCCCTTCTGAGCAGCAGCCCTAAAACCCCGTCACTAAAGCATCTCACTGAGTCCAAGGCGACCCTGATGCTCTCCATGCTCTGTTTTCTGTGAGCCTGAACAGGAATGGCTCTTTTAGGAGTGGGAGACTTGGAGATGGTCTAAAATACTTTCTTTAATTTTGCATGATTTGAGAACAAACTACATTATGGCCATTGCAAGTTAGACTGAAATGACTGTTGAAAGAGACAAGAAGATGCGGGACCTTTTTTTCCCCCTTCTCCAAGTATTAAATATTTAATTGCATTAAAGGAATGCTGTATTTACAGTAATGGGCAGTGTGGTCAGAGTGAGAGCTCCTGGTGTTTAACATGGAGCTTTCCAACAGGATGTGGATGTTCACAAGGTCCCACCTGCACGGCTGCTTCTCCCCAAACCCACCTGGTTCCTCCCACTCTGGGGGATTTTCAGGGCTGTTGGTGTTTGTAATACTGTGCAGAGGGCGAGGAATTGGGATCTTGCAGTGTCAGTGTATCCTGTCAAGCAGAAGATGGGTGTTTATTCCATGCAGGGAGCTGTTCATCCTTCATTTGGCTGGTTTGGAAGTTTTTTCCCGCTGGATTTGCTGTGAGTAGCAGCAGTGCAGGGTGTCCATGGCAGGCAGTGTTTCTCTGCTCTCATAAGGCTGGAAAGGAAACAAAAGAAGCTTTCCACAGTTTTAATGGTGGGAATGAGCAGAAATTGGTGTTATGTGATGTGAAGATGAGTTGAAAGAGCCCCAGCTCCTGGGGCAGGAGGAGACAGGGGCCCCCAGAGCTGAGGGCAGCAGGAGGGCAGCAAACTCTTCAGTGGGTGCTGGGCATGGAGGAAGATGGCAGAGGGGAATCAGCCATCCCTGGAATGAAGGATTTGGGACAGCTGCCCAGATCTGCCCTGCCACTTCCCTCCAGGTCTGGGGTACCACATTCAAGGCAGGTGACCCAAAAGAGCATCTCTGGGGGGTAATGTGGGGGCAGGTACCAACAGCCCCCCAGATTATCTTCCCACCCTAACCCTTATCACTTGAGGAAATCCTATTTCAAGGCCGCTCTAATGAAGCCTCTGATCTTTGCAGAGCCCGGCTTGCTCCCCTTTAATCCCGGCCGGGCGGGGTGCAGGTGCCGCGGTCCCGGGGATTAGACGCTCCCTGCCCTTTGTGGGAGCCGTCACTCAGCGCGGCCTCCTCGTCCGGACGCTTCGCCAGGGAATATTAAACTTCACTACCGTGGAGTCGTTACACGGGGAGGCTGGAGATGCTGCTCGGTTTGTTTTGGTTGGGAAACAGGGCTGGTGAAGGGCAGGAGCTGCCGGAGGACGCCCCAGCCGCACGCCGGGGTCACCTGCCTGCCGGGCAGCCCCGTCCCCATCACCCCTGTCCTCCTCCCCGCCTGTGCCAGGAGGGTCCAGCCCGGCGGGCCCGGCCCTGGGGACGCTGCCCGGCCCTGGACCAGGGAAGCTGCGGCTGGGTGCTGAGATCCTGGTCCTGCCCAGCCTCAGCTGCCAGCAGCCGGCTCCTGCGCTTCCCCTGGTGCAGCCGAACCGCGGCTTTGGCAGCTGCTGGACAGGCCCGGCCAGAGCGGCCCTGGCTGTGGGCAGCGGGGCAGGGCAGGGCAGGGCAGGGCAGGGCAGGGCACGGGGAGCAGTGGGGCTCACGCACAGCCCCACACACTCTCCCCTTGGGCACCTCTCCCGGCTGATGTCGCAGCCCGGCAGCTGGATTAGAGCTGATGCTGCAGGAGGGATGGGATGTGGGACAGACAGCGGTGCGATGTAACTGTCCCATCCCTGGATCACTGCCAGGAGGGAGGAAAAGCGCAGAGTTTTTCCTGTTTTTGCTGTCCGCATCCCCTCTCTCCCTCCGGCCACCCCGTCCCACCGGCCCCGGGTGCCCAGAGCCGCGCTGGTGCCCGGGAGCCGCCACCGCGATTCGCCACAACCGCGCTCCCTTCCGAGGCCGCTTGAGCTCGGACGCAGCTGCGGAGATGATTTTCTTCCTCTTGCTCTTGTGTGCCGTGACACCCTCGCCGAAACGATCCTGGAAATAATACTTAAAGAAAGGAAGGGGAGAAAGAAAGGCAAGGAAGCGAGCGAGAGCGAAGAGGAGAGCACTCAGCATCTCTGCTCGGCTCCGCGGCCTCCCGCGGAGTGAAATGGAGGCAAATAATGCCCTAAAGCTCCTTTCCCGAGCAGTGCAATCAGCCCGCGGCTCCGAGGGGCTGCCGTGCCCTGTGCCTTTCCCGGGAGGGTCGCGGCTTCACGGAACCAAACCCTCCCTGCCCGCAGCCGCTGGGCAGCGCCGAGGGGCCGGCACTGCTCGGGAGCGCCCGAACCCTCCCCACTGCCCCCCTTTGGTTAGCAGTGCGCCGTTGGGAGGGAAATATGGGGATCCATCCATGGATGTGGCAGCTTGGGGATGGTCATTCTCTTTTTGCCGCTGGGGAGGTGGCAGCGCATCCTCCTCACCACGCACCTGCATTGCTGGCACTGGGCTGGGGGGTGCCGGGGGCTGCTCTGAAGGAAGGGGTGCACCCACGGGGACCCCTCCTCGGTGTTGCAGGCCTCCGATGAAGCTCCCCAAGTGATGGTGCAGGGCTGCTGCGTGGGGTGGGTGAAAGCACAGGTGGGAAGCCCCATCCTGCAGAGGGAACAGGCGAAGGATGCACCGGCCCCCGGGAACCCAGGCTCACCCTGGGCATGGCCCGGTCCTCCTGCACTCCCTGCTCCGCCGGTGGGAGCGTTCCGGGCGCAGGTAACATTTGGGCACATTCCCATGACCGAGCGTCACCAACTGCTGCGGCGGCAGGGCCGGAGCCCCTCTCCAGTGCTGCTGTTTGCTTTGCAACCTCCTTAGCCCCCATTGAGGCTTTTCAGCTCCAGCCCCTTCAGGGGGTTTAAGTAGGTAAAACCTGAGGAAGAGGCTATTTTCCTCCCTCCCTTTTGAGCCCTGCCTTGTGCCCAAAAGGCCCCCTTGTTTCACGCGTGCCAGTCACCTGGCTGGGCCCCCAGCCCCTTTCTCTCCCAGCCTCCCTTTTCTTTCTCCTTTCTCTCTTTTGACTTTTCCGGGAGCCCTCGCTCTCCAAACGAGCTTCAGATTGGATCCAGATTGAGGTCCCTTTGTCTTTCAAGGGTTGTACTAAGCTAATTAAATGTGATCCCAACAAATAAACGCAGATCTCCCCATTACATTCAGGCCTGCCTTTCAGGCAGCACCGGGCGGCCCCTCGCCCCCGCCCGCTCCGCGCAGGGTCCCCCTCATTGAGTCCTGGCCATTGAAAGCACTGCCAGGATTTCTTTTGTGCCGGGGGTCTCCGAGCCCTTTTTCCATCAGAAAAGACCCCCAAACAGCAGCTCGGCCTTTGTGAGTTTGCAAGCAAACGCCAAAGAAAAGCCCCCTGAATGCTTTAATAAATGGCACATTTAGCAACTTCGGAGGCGCCTGGCTCCTGCGGCAGCCGCAGGGGTGCGATGATCCCTCCTGCCCCAGCTCCCCCGGCTCCCGCAGGGGTGCGATGATCCCTCCTGCCCCCCTTTCCCTCCGGCTCCCGGGGCATTTGCAGCCCGTGGAGGCGCAGAGGTTGCGGCCGGAGCAGCTGACCGCCCCGGCTCCCAGCCCGGCTCTCGGCCGTGCCGGTTTCCCGGCGCTCGGGGGGCGCACGGAGCAGGTGATGGGCTGG
>WEIU01000088.1:645790-754179 GCA_013389925.1 Aegithalos caudatus | reverse complement strand
GGCCCGGCGGGGTGAGGGAGGTGTGTGGGAGGTGTGTGACCGCCGCTCTCTTGTCCCAGGTACAACGGTGAGATCGGCGACATCGTGGTCGGGAGGATTACGGAGGTAAAGCCCCGTGTTGGCCGCGGTGCCGAGGAGGAGGAAAAGGAGGGTGGCCGTGCCTCAGTCCGACTCTTAAGTGCTTCCCAGGATCCTAAAACACCGATACACATCAGTGTCCCTGAGCAGGATACTGGGAGCATGTGAACTTTAACCGGGATGAGGCTGGAAGAAGCCAGCAGAGCAGTCCCCTCCTGCAGCTTGGGGAGCTGCAGTTCCCATTTAATTTTTGAGTGTATTCCCATAAGTTTTGGTGGCTTTTTTCCCCTTAGGTTCAGCAGAAGCGATGGAAAGTGGAAACAAATTCCAGGCTGGATTCAGTCCTGTTGCTGTCGTCCATAAATTTACCTGGTGGGGAGCTGGTGAGTGTAGCTGGTTTTATTTTGCATGGCATTCTAAGGTCCCCCATAATGAGCCAATTATGGATATTTTCTCATTCTGGGCTACATGGAACTTTTCTTGTGATGTTTCAGAGAAGAAAATCAGTAGAAGATGAGCTTGCCATGCGGGATTACCTGCAGGAAGGAGATCTCATCAGTGTATCCTTCTGCTGCTCCCATTGACACAAGAGCCAAGGGCATTGGGAGAACAGGGAGACCTGGGCTGGGGGTGAGAGCTATGCTGGGGTGGCACTGGGCAGCCTTAGGACCCTGTTTCCTTAAGTGGCACTGACAGGCAGAGGTCCAGTCTGTATTTTCTGATGGGGCAGTATCGCTGCACACCCGGAGCCTGAAGTACGGGAAGGTGAGTTATTCCAAATGATCCTTGATCCTGGGTTAATTCTGCACCAGCTGACTTGTGTAAGGCCTTTTGGAGGCTTTTTAAAGAAAAGCTCCAGAGCAGAGCAGGATGTTGTTATGACCCATTCCTACAGGACAGGAAGACTCTCAGCTTCTACATGGGAGCACCATGTAGAGTTTCCCCAAAGCAGAGGAGGTGTCCTTCAGCTGCCCTTTGATCCACTGCTCTCCCTCTCCACAGTTTCAGCCTGCTAGTTCTGTTTCCCCCACTAGCCACTTGGGAATTAAATCCTGGGCAGGGATCTCCTTGCTCCTCTTCTGCTGGCTCTTACCCCTGTGACTTGTTCCTCTCCCCAGGGCTCTATTTGAGGCTTCACGCAGTTGGCATTTATCTCTGGTTTTGTGCATTGAAATAAGCCAAGGGGCCATTGGAGCGTAGGCTGCAGTTTGGGATTACCAGACCAAGAGTATTAGCACTTAAAAGATGAAAGGGAAGTGTGCTTATTGCACAAAGGGTGAAGGACAGTGATTGGATTACGAGGGAAAGCGTTCTGGTAAATTGGGCCTCTGACTCCTCATTTTTCTGTAGGCATGGTTGATGTGTAGTTACAATCAAGATATTATTAACATTTGTGCTAAGTACTCAAGAGTATTCTTCATCTTCAAAGGGTTGCACAGGCATTAGCTAATCCTCCCAGCGCTCCCAGAGGCAGGCAGGTTTTATATTCACTGTTTCACAGGAAAAGGTGTTAAAACAGAGTTGTTCCTAGGCCAGGAATGGAGTGAATGTGTGTCAGTGACTTGGTGTTGTCTGTGGTGGCTCATGATGTCTCTCATGCTGACCTCATGGTCTGCTCTGCAGCTTGCCCAGGGTGTGCTGGTTCAGGTCTCTCCCTCCCTTGTGAAACGCCAGAAGACTCATTTCCATGACCTGCCCTGTGGTGCATCCGTGATCCTCGGCAACAACGGCTTCATCTGGATCTACCCAACTCCCGAGCAGAAGGATGACGAGGCTGGAGGCTACACTGCCAACTTGGAGGTGAGTGTTCAGGGAAGGTCTGACATAGAGGCATGTAAGTAACCTGAGACTTTCAGGATCTTGTGTTAGGTTCACAGCAAGGCTTTTTTTACTTGCATTATTTCCCTGTGCATTCATCCCTTTTCCTCTGTCCTTCCTCAGCCAGTTCCCTTGTCTGACCGGGAGGTGATCTCACGGCTCCGAAACTGCATCATGGCTCTGGTTACTCACAAGATGATGCTCTTTGACAGCAGCATCCTGTATTGCTATGAAGCATCCCTTCCTCATCAGGTACAGGAACCAGTAGTGTTTATTCCACACTAAGGGGAGGGAACAGAAAGGCTGCATCAGTGGTTGCTGAAGTCAGAGTTTCCTTTCAACTTACCAAAGCATCCTGTAGTAAGTGAGAGTATGAACTCTCCCCTTCTGCATAATGTAATTTCAGGGATAGCTTGAAGGGTTCTGCCTCTGGCAAAGTCTAACTGTTCTTAAAGGGAGATTAATCCCTTTTTTGATAGATGTTGTGTACCTCTTGCTGGGATTATGGACCCTTTAATTCCTGTGAAAAGTGTTAAAATTGGCATTGTATGAAGGTACAGTGCATTTTATGAAGCAATGAAAAAATAAATGTCATGCATTGTACAGAGAGCAGTTTCATGTCTGTATCCACATCCTGCACTGCTGAAAGGCTGCCTCCGTTTGACCTCTTGCTGTACAGCTTTTCACCTGCCAGCACAATCACAGGCAATTCTCTTCCCATAAATAAATGAGATCCGAATTGTCTTCTGCTTTCATTCCTAGTGAGGTGTTCTTTTGAAGTATAACTGTGTTTAAGTCATCTCTGCCCTTCCCAAATACAGTGTATGTCCTTCAGGGAAGATGAGGAGGATTAATAGCCTCTTCTTTGATTTTCTCTGGTCTCTGTAAGAATTCCTAACTGGCAAAGTTAATTTTGCCTTGGACCCTCTGCTGTAGGGTCTTTTTTTCACCACAACCCTCTAAACTTCTTGCTGGTTGCTGCCATGTGTCAGGGACCTTTGTCTCCCCAGAGTGCAAAAGTAATAGTTGATTCCTGGTGCTCATAGTGGTCTTCTTTCCACTGCAGATCAAGGACATTCTCAAACCAGAGGTGACAGAGGAGATCGTTCTGGAAGCTCGACAGAGGTTGCTGGATTCGGAGGGATAGGGCACATGGCCAGAAGGAGTCATTTGAAATCCCAGCATGGCAGCTTTGATTCTCAGTATTACATGTTTTTTTTCAGTGTTCTAGTCCCCAACATTCATTCCACACTTCAGAAACCACCAAAATTCCTCACTCCTAGGATATCTCCTGTGTCCTTTTATTACAAAGTAGTACTTAAGTACAATAGCCTTTTAGTGCAATGGCCTGAAAAATTGATATCTGACCTTTATAAAGATACAGATGCAACTGGGACATGTCTCCTAGCACCTGTTGCTGTGCCTAGTGCCCCAGAACTTTGTGCAGAATGACAGAGAGGAAGAAGGTATATGTTTTGTGATGTTTCTCTCTCCCCAGAAGATGATTTGGATTTTAATTTACTTGTGATACAGATCTGCCAGTCTGTCCCCTGACTGAGAGCCCTCGTTTTTAGGAATGTAAATCCAGGCACATGTGTTTAGAGAACAGGAGTATCTACACCCTTGCTAACCACAGTTTGGGTCTGCTGTTCATGGTTTGAATGTCTCAGGGGTATCAGATGGGATGTGGCTGTCACTGTCCATATGAACCAGGAGCTGTGGACAAGCAGCGTCCTGGTCTGTGTGTATCCTGCTGGTCTTTTTATGTCTGAGAGCTGAGCTCCTCTTCTGGGGATGTTTTTGTATTAAGTATTTTACATTTCAATAAATTTTTTTGAAACAAATGAGCCCTTCAGCATTGTGTGCATTGGCTTGTTTTTAGTCTAGCTTGAGAGCTGTAGTTGGCTCAAGTTTCCTTGTTCCAGGACACTTGGAATGGTTACACTGTCTTATCTCCCCTTCAGCTGCTGCCCCTTCATCCCAGCAGGACTTGACCTTCCTCTTCAGCCCTTACAGGGTTCCTGTGCAAAGATTGCCTGGTGTTCACAGAGGTTTTCCAAGCATTGCCTCCCTGCAGGATCCCTTGGAGAGAGGTGAGTCAAGCAGAGTCACTGGGGAATGACAGGGAGCCCAGTATAACACTGGTGGAGATCTTCAGGCCAGTGGTTAGAGGTGGACATGTTGAGCCAGGTGTTTGCAGATAATCACGTTCTCTGCACAGAATGTGATGCTTTCCTGGAGAATCCTCTCAGCTCCAGGTGCTGTATTAGAGCTATTTTATTATATATGTATTCTATCTCTTTGTATTGCAAATCTATCCTTGCACCACAGCACTGTAATTCTTAAAAAGGGTGATAAAACATCTGTCCCAATTGTCCCTGAATCCAATTGCACGTTGCAGATTCTCACTCTTGCCTCAGGCGCGAGGGAAAATTCTTTGCTCGGTGTTTTCCTGGGAACTGGAAATTCCCTTTGTTGCTGTCCCTCCAGCTGGGGCTGCTTTCCCTGTGGTCCCGAGCAGGCACTAGATGGCACCTTTGGATCGCGTTTGTGGCACTTCCCTTTGCCAGCAGCTCCGCCTCGCTGCCCTGCCGAACAGCAGGGCCTGGATGGCTGCCACCAGGGCTGCTGCCCAAATCCTAAAGCATAACGGGGGTAAGGACAAGCAAGGACATGGCTAATCCTGCACAACTGCCTCTGCTGCCTCTGGAAATAGTACTGAACTTGTTGGGGATATTGCTGGAATGGTCCACACAAGACCTGGGAGTTGTTACTTTTGAGTTTTAAGAAGATCCCTTAATAAATGTTGCAACAATCACATCCTCAAGATGACTGGAGACATTAGAAAACCAAAGCTTGATGGTGACACTTTCAGGTCTCCAGGAGGCTGCTCGTAGGCACGTAACACACACCTGCATGGACAAGACTGGTTCAAAAAGGCTAAAAAAGCTTTAGCAGTCTGCATCTTTTACTCAGAAAAGTACTTTTCCCCCCTCCTTACCCAATTGCTGTAGTTTAGCAGCTGTTTCTCTTATTACCACAGGGGGAGATTCAAGGATTTCTGCTAAAAACCAACTCAAGATCTGGACTACTTCAGCTTTGAACTTTCTGATTCCTCCTCCCTGCTGCAGGATTCCTGATATTTTGGTATTAATGATACGTTAAATGGGGGAGGCATGTGACTCATCCAGTTCCCTTATTCCTGAATACCTGTCACTGTTGTTTTTAAACCCAAGAACGCCAGCTGGTGAGGTTTGGTTGTGGATGTTTCCTGATGGGAGGGAACCAAAGGTCTCAGAATTTCCCCCTGTGACCATGCACATTCAGCCAGTGCTGTGCCAAGACTTAAATTCTGTAACAAGGCTTCAGCAAGGTCATTGCAGGCAGCTCCTGCAACCCCATCCAGCACGGTGCTGCAAACCAGCAGGCAACAACAAGCCAGCAACAGCAGTGTCCCCTTTAAATTCTTGAAATAGTCTGTGGGATTTTGCTGGGCAACTTCTAAGCATGAAGGGTGAATAGGAAGAAACTTTGGCTTCTCTTTGGTTTAAGAAAAAAAAAAGTAGTTGAAAGCAGGGTGGGAAATGCCTAGTAAATGTTCATTTTTATATGGGGAGCTAAAAGGCCTATGCAGTCATTAAAACAGCTCAACCAACCTGATTCTTTCACCAGTGTTTGATACTGTTTGTAAAGCAGCTGTAGCACCTCCTGTGCTGCTTACTCCAGGGTTAATACATGGTGCAGTTGTGCTCAGAAGTGGAGTTGGTAACTAGTTCCTGTGCTGGTGAGTGTTGTCTGTAGGAATGAGAACACAACATCACTCATCTGCAAAAACAATTTTCTTTTTTCTTGGTCCCAGTGTTCATGTACTACTAGGAAGAATTCCTTTACTCCTAGGAATAACCGCTGAGATTTTAAATTTGTGCTAATGGGTTATTAATCCAATTACTGCTGCTTATTGCATTACTTCTGTACCATCCATGCAGTTTTGCTGTTCAGCTTAGAATGGTACAAATAAAAAGCTTTGCACAGACCTGAGAAGAGACTGAAATTCCACTGAGATTAGAGACATCTTGAAATGGTTCTCTCAGGTTCCTGAGGACTGTTAATTAACATGCTAAGTTTTATTATTTGGTGAAGAGGTTGAAGCTTTTAAGATATTATTATGGAGAAAACATCAGTGCAGCTGTTGGGTAAGAACTCACACTTAATAGGAGGTAAATAGAAAAAGTACTGAAGTATCTCTTAGGAAAAAAATAAATGGTAGGATGTACACAGTTTGATTGAAAAAACACTCTAGCTTTTTTTTTTTTTTTTTTTTTTTTTTTTAACTTACTCTGTATTCACACAACTTTTCCGTCTCTGTCTTCTCTAACAATTTCTGAATCTACTGGGCAACTTCCAAGTTTAACATGAGTCATGTTCACAAAAACTGGAAGCAGGGTTGGTGGCAGAAAATGTAATACCCTTCAGGAAGGGGAAGAAGGCAGGTATCTTGCTATGACATTTGGGAGTGACCAGCTGACTCATCTGCCTGTGTATTGTCCCACATTAACTACAGCAGTGCTCTGGGAAACAGGAAATGCTTTTGGAGAAACTGCTGAGTGGAAAGAGGCTGGGAACTGCTGGCAAAAATCCTGCCCCACTTTGCTGCTTATGATTGCACAGCATCAGAAGGAATAACTGCCTGTTGGCCTGAATGATAAACTCACCTGATGTGTTAAATAAAAAGTGCACTCATCTGCACAGATCTCAGGCAAGCCAGGGAAGAGCATATTTACATCCTGTACTGTCCACAGCACACCCCTGGAAGTGTTCAAGGACGGGTTGGATGGGGTTTGGAGCAACCTGGTCTAGTGAAAGGTGTCCCTGCCTGTGGCAGGAGGGTGGAACACGATGGTCTTTAGGGTCCCTTCCAACCTAAGCAGTTCTGTGATTTTCTGAGGTCCTGCACATTTGCAATCATTTTTGCTTAATTTAGTGAAGGTTTTTCTGACTATTGTGGACCCATGGTTGTCTTCTGGAGTTTACTCTGCTTCAGCCCTGCTGTGGTAGGAGAGATTATCCAGAATGCTCTAGTCAGACCTAGAAAAGAGTAACTTTTCCAGTGAAGAATGCTTGGAACTGGGTTTTGTAACAAATTTCTCTTGGTCTGCTTGGCCTATGCTGACAGCTTCATTTCCTCACTTTTCTTCAATCCATGGGAGCTGAGCAGGGTTACATCACCTCAGTGAGAAGCTGATCTCCATTGCTGAGATAAACCTGGAGAAATTCTGCAGAGTTCAAGAGATGTGACCCTGGATTTATCTCAGCACGAAGCACCAGAATTTCTCTCTCCTGTGTGGGTGTGTGTGCAGCACAACCAGCCTCAGTACCTGCAAATTGAGCCATCGATGGAGAAATCCAATAGGAATGGTTTGAGCTCAGTCTCCTGACTAAGAATTAGTGATGTAGGAGCAGCCTGGCACAGCAGAGATGGAGGATCCTGCAGGGCTGTATGAAATGCTACATTTTGGATGCTATTGTTAGAAGATGAAAAAAACAGGTCTGCCAGAGACCTTGAATATGGCATAGGAGACATGGAGTGTTTGGATTTGTCACAAGGGAGGAGTCAGTATAAACAAGCTGCTCTGTGTCCAGATGGTTGCCCTGAGCAGGAGGCTACGGCACAGAATTGCAATCCTGTGTTCTCCTGTTGTCAAGTGGGAGCAACCACAGACCTTTGACCAAAACATCCTGACCTCAAGCTGCTACCTTGACCCTCTTCTGTGCCAAGGTGAACTGGAGAATGTACAAAAAACTAAATATCCTCAGCATCACAGTCTGCTCTTTAGCTCAGCGAACTCTCAGTGCCTGCTGAAGAATTTGGGGGTTTAACTCAATCTTTGTACCAAATGGTGCACAAAAACAGGTCAACAAAATATTTTTTTTCAATTGTCACTGGCCTCTGTGTCTGATTTTGGTATCGAGTTCTGCTTATCCTGAGAACATTCATAAGGAAGTGAAGTCCTTTGTGCAAGCAGCGTGACAGAGTCCTGGCTGTGCATACAGCTGATCCAGTAAGGATCTCTTCTTCCCTGCCCATCTCTGCAAGCATCCAGGGTAAAGAGCTGGTCAGAGGCTCTGAGACCCCTGCAGAGTCAGATCTGTGGAGAAGAAAAAAACTTGGGTGCCCCTTCTAATGAGGTGTGGGATTATAGATGAGCTTTCTGAGGCCTTTTCACAGTTTTTTTTTTCACAGAATCACAGATTAGTTCAGCCCCCCCTGCCAGGGCAGGGTCACCTGGAGCAGGTGGCACAGGAATGTGCCCAGGTGGGTTTGGAATGTCTCTAGAGTGGGAGATTCCACACCCTCCCTGGGCACCTGTTACAGAGCTCTGCCACCCCCAACCTACAGAAGTTCTTTCTCACGTTGAGGGGAAACTTTTTATCTTTTAGTTTATGGCCATTGCTCCTCATCAGAGAGAAGCTCCAGCCCCCAAATCCTCTCGGTGCCCCCCTCGGGACCCTCTCCAGCAGCTCCTTGTCCCCCTGAGGGAGCCCAGCACTGGGCACAGCACTCCAGATGTGCCTCACCTACACCGAGTAAAGGGAGGATCCCCTCCCTCCCTCGCCCTGCGGACCCCGCTCCTCAGAGGCTTCTCCCCGAACCCCCCCTCGCTTCCCTTCCCCGCCCGGCCGGTCCCTGGGGCCGGGATNGCTGGAAGGAGCCCAATCCCGGTGACCGAGGAGCCCCCGTCCTATCCCTGCACCCCAGGGAGCGTGCGGAGCCCGCCCGGAGCTGCTGCTGCTTCTCCTGCGGAGCTGCCATGGTTCCAGCGCACCTGACCCTGCTGGACTTCAGAGATACTTGAAGCTAAATCCGTGGCTCTTTGGCCTTTGCTAACTCAATGCTATGCAAAAGAAAAGGAGGAAAAAAAAAAAGAAACCTTGACACTAGTGGTGGGAATGGCTGTTTCCTGCCCTGGGTGAGCCCATGTGTGGTTTCTTGCTCGTGAGATGAACTAATTCTCCTTTACACGGTGGAAGACGCACTACATATGGCAACCTGAAACTTTGGTAATGCTTGCCCATTGCTGAGCGGTCGGAACTTTTACTTGTTTGATTGTTTGTTTGTTTTTTGCATAAAGATACCTAAGGAGCCTTGTTGCTGTCTTCAGGAGCATTGGAAGAATTTGTCTTAATTCTTCACCTCAAGTGACTTTATCCCACCGTGAGTGCAGCCAGTGCACCCACTTCAATACCTTCTCCTTCAAAACTCCTTCCCAGCCTGGAAGATCAGGGATCACAGACTTCTTCGAAAACTTCTCATCCTGGGAAAGGCTGCCTATAGTTACTTTATGGGGCAGCAGCCTGGAAAAGTTCTTGGGGACCAAAGGAGGCCAAGTCTGCCTGCCCTGCACTTCATCAAAGGAGCAGGGAAGAAGGAGTCATCGAGGCATGCAGGCCCACACTGCAATGTCTTCGTGGAACATGGTGAGAAGTTTCTATTGGCATTTGGTTTAATTTTGGTTTGCTGAAGTAGGTACAATATGGATTTATTCAAGACCATGGAGCAGACACAGACATGTACTTTATGGAAGTCTTGTTATCTTTCCATTGCTGCTTAATGCAAATATTCTGTGATTGTTTATTAAGAAAATACTTGGGTCAGATTGCTTGAAACCTGAGGAGAGGTTATTGTACACCTAAAGGTGAAATGCAAGGATGTAACTTTTTAACATTGTACAAGTTCCTCATTTCTGACTTGGTTATGTCCTGGTTTGCAGTTTGGGAAAGTGTTTGATCCTTTTTGAGTTGTCTGTGTCATAGTACAGACCAGCCTCAGCCAGGGGTGATGCTGTGGTCAGTGACAGGTGCTCTTTAATTGTCTTTAACGAAGGGCCTTGGCTATTTGGAAGGGGGAAAAAAACCAAGAACCCCTTATTTTGGAAAGTTTGTGAACTTACTGCTGTTGTGAAAAGAATTTTATGCTGCATTTGGAACACCTTTGCTTAGGGGTTTCTCACAGCTGGCTAAAACTTCATCCTGTGCTGTGATGGATTGCAGTGCTAGAGGCCAAAAGTTTGGGGTAGAGCAACCCTGTCACCTGCTGGCCTTCTGCAAAATATGGGGGGGAGTTCAGAATCTCAGGAAAGAAGCCAGATGAAAAACTCAGTAAGGCTCAGAGGTAGATTTGGTGACTGCATCAAATTCTTCCTTAAACAACAAAAACCAACCAACCAAACCTGCCCCCCAAACCAAAGGAAATGTAAACTGAAAGCATCTCTACAGAAGTAAGGTGCAGAAATGCATTGTTTTGCTTAAACTCTTTGGAGTAATCCTTGCTTTTGCACAACACTTTTAAAATTCTGATGTTCTTTGAGATGATGTGCTGCTGGCTGCTGTCTTTGGCTGGAGAATGTGATTTTGACAAAGCTTCTGTAACAGTTTTGTCCTGTAGAGGAAGTTTATCTGTGAACAAAACAGAACTGCATCTGTAATCTTCATATAGCTAAAAATTGAAATATTTGCTGTGTCTGAGAACACAATCTAGTTAGAGGAAAAGTTTGGATTTGTTGTTACTTTCTAAGGGCCTTGCTTTCAAACTTTTTCTCATTCTGTGTTTCTGGAAAGGCCCAAGAAATTCTCTGCAGTGTTCAACAAACACACAGAGATCCCATGTTTGTGCTGCTCTGCTGAAATATTTTTTTGAGTTACTTCAGTGTTTTATTTTCCCATATATTGTTTGTGTACTGAAGAAACTTGAGGTAATTAAGGGAAGGTTGCAGAATATCAGGGCTAACTTGGCCCTGTAATGTTAAACCTGCTGCTGGATTTTTTCTTGCTTTCAGTCCTGTGATATACCCACTCCTCCACCCCCAATCTGGTTCCTGCTTTTACTACTTTGGACAGAGTTTCAAGGTCAGATGAGATGCAGTCAGAGCACTTGCTGCAAGCAATACAATATTCTTAGTCCCTTTGGTGTTTTGCTGTAGCAGAAAAGCCAGAAACGTTCTTTTTTGATCATCTAACAGCAATAGGCAGATGGTAACTTCTTGCCAGTGTGACCTGGGGTCAGCAGATCCCAGCACATTCATGAGGAAAAATGGCATCTCTAATGTCCCTGTGCCATATGTCCACGAGAGAGCTGGGTGTCTTGGTTTAGAAAAGAATAAACTTGAAAGAGGACGTCAGGGCTAGGACATCTGTTAAGAGAACTGCAAAAGATCAGCCTTGCTTATACACATGAGGAAAAGTTTCTTCCTTTGAGTGGATGAAAAGGTTCTTCCAAGTCCTGGCAGTAGAAGGCAGTACCACCGTGGTTTTTTTCAGCTCTCTTCTGAGTTTGGGGCTACTCCTGTCCTGAAAAATGTTATGTTAAAAATCAGGACAAATTAAGAGGGAAAAAAGTTCATGTTAGAAAGCTCTTTCTTTTCCTTTCAGTAATTTGGCTTTGAAAGACATAAACTGACATACTTGATAATTAATGAACAGATCAGTATTTAATGCCTTCAGTCCTATTCAGTTATTGTGCCATGAGCTGTAGTTGGTAAGGATAAGACTGGTGTTTTTTCAGGGCTTACATGTTTGCATGTTTCCCTTTCATTACTGTCATTACACAGTTTCTTCTAAATACCAAACATTGTATCTGGTTTCTCTGTCACCCTGTGGGAACTCGTTTGTCCCAGGAAAATCACGTTTCTGACTTCTCATAACTAAGAAATGCTTAAGGAGAAATTCCGTGGTGGGCCACTTAACCCCCTAGAGACAGGTAAATCCTTAAATGTACTTGTCTGAAGTTCTTGTATATTAAAGCCCATGATAAAACAAACAAAAGAAGTGGAACTTTTGGTAGCAGGGCTCTCCTTTTAGGGTTGTGTTTTTATAGAGATATTAATGATTCTGTTTTGGTGGGACCATTACCTGCAAAGTTCTACTGGGGCTCATTCAGCAGGCACTTAGGGAAAGATCTGGATTGCTTCACATCAGTGGTATCAGATTTTGGCTGAAAGGGTTAGTGAATATCATCAGATGCTAACAATGTAAGGCAAAATAACTTTCAGGAAAGTAATCCCATTTCTTGCTCATTGCACTCTCTGTAGCACCCAAAGCAACACATCCAGAGGCTTCTGAAAAGCCAAGGAGGCAACTGGCCAGAAATCAGCTCTGCTGGTGCTCAAATGTGCTGTGAGAATAATGCAGAAAGGCTCTAAATTTTGTCAGGAGCTGACAATTGAGGAATGCCTTAAGGGGAAAAAAAGTAATCTATGGGCAAGTTTTGGGCTTCTCTCTTTGTGCTGTTACTTTCCCCACGGAGGGTGTTTAAAAGCTGGAGTTCATGCTCGTGTCGTTACCCCGGGCAGCAGAGTGGCCCTTGCTGGGATTTTACAAATTTCACCCTGATGCAGATTACTCCAGCTCACAGTTTGCTTGGGAGCTTGAACTTGAGAGGAATTATAAAGGCAAAGTTTGCTTCTTTCTCTTTGCATTTCTTGGTGAGAAATGAGTCTGTAGTCACTGCTTTTTGGGGATATCCAGCTGAGAAAAAAAGTGTGGTCAGTAGACAGTTAAGGGGAAAGACACCGTCAGTGCACCTTGAAATTTGGACACTAGTGTATCTTGTGCCTTACCAGAACGTTAATTTTGGCAAAACTCCAACTTCTGAAAAGAAAGGTGTGTTCTCAGAGGGTTTAGCTGTGATCCCAGAGCTGGCAGGAGTTGACTGGAGCGATTGGCAAACACCTTCTCTGACTGTCTCGTGGAGGTGTTGCTGTGCTGAATGATGAGCAGATCCCCTGAAGCATGTTGGTAGACCTGTATCCAAGCAAAAGCAGCACTTGAAGGCTTTAAAAATGAACTCTAATCATTACAGATGTGAGTTGAGGAAGAGATTGATAAAGCACTCAGACAAAAATGGCCTTTTCATAGTTTTCCATGGTGATAAAATGTGGTCTTGGGGTTTCTCTTCCAGAGGGTGAGTGATAGGGAAGCCTAAATGAGCTGTTTACCTCACTGTAAAGAGAGATAAACTGCAGAACTGGATCCATCTTTCTTATACATGTAGTGCTGAATATAGCTGAAGTCAGCCAACTACAGTCTCTGTCATATTAGATCTGAATTCTTTTTCTTACAAGGGTGCTGAAAGTTTTACTGCTTTAATTAGGAAGCAATTGTGCAAAATGGATCTATAGCACCAGCTTGCCACAGCTGCCAGTTGGAGATGTGCCCTATATAGTTCACTCTGAGGAAAAATCCCAACAATTAAAAGTACCATTTCCTACATTATTGATTAAAATAAATTTTAAGGGTCTTTATGTTTAATAATCTATCTTGTTTTATGCTGTTAAGTTTCATGTTTCAAGTACTTGAATTATAGAAATGACTAAATGACATTGTAATCAGTTCTAAGCATATCCTGGGCTCATCCCACAGTGTGGGCAGCAGGGCAAGGGGGGAGATTCTCCCCTCCCTACTCCACTGTGCTGAGACCCCACCTGCAGTGCTGTCTCCAGCATGGGAAGGACTTGGAGCTGTTGGAAGGAGTCCAGAGAAGGCCATGGAGATGCTCCAAGGGCTGGAGCCCCTCTGCTCTGGAGACAGCTGGGAGAGCTGGGGGTGTTCAGCTCAGAGAAGGCTCCAGGGAGAGCTCAGAGCCAGGGCTCCAAGAGAGCTGGAGAGGGACTTTGGACAAGGGTCTGGAGTGAAGGACACAGGGAATGGCTTCAAACTGATTGAGGATAGATTAGGTATGCAGAAGGAATTCTCTGTGAGGGTGGGGAGGTCCTGGCACAGGGTGCCCAAAGAAGCTGTGGCTGCCCCTGGATCCCTGGAAGTGTCCCAGGCCAGGTTGGGCAGGGCTTGGAACAACCTGGGGTAGTGGAAGGTGTCCCTGCCCATGGCAGGGTTCTGGAACAAGATTATCTTCAAGGTCTGATTTTTGTACTCATTATCCTTTATCCTACAGATGAGCTCGATGTGTCTTCCTTTTATGCAATATACATTTATTAGACAGTCAATTGCCCATACATGGAAATGATTTAAATGAGACTCCTTCCATACTAGAACTGTTTCCTCAAACCCATATACTTAAAACCCCTGCATTTATCTCTTTCCATTGTACCTCAGGGCATTTTTATACTCTGTCTCTGCTTCACCAACTGCAAAACCTGAGACTTCAAAGAAACTGCTTTACTACTTCTAACTCCACTTTAGACCATTCACCTGAAATTGGATCATTAGCACTGGCCTAATTGGAGGCCATTTTTTAGAGTCTGCCTTCAGTATTTCAGGTTTTCATTCTGAACTGACAAAGACTGGAGATTTGGCAGCTCCCAAATTTCAATTTCCATCTCTATTAGGAGAGACTTATCCCCAGCTTTTGGGATCATTGCTTATGTATCCAACTTCACTGTGCCTCAGTATTAGCCTGGTTAATGCTGACATCTGCTGCATACTGAATGCAGATTTGTTTACTGCCTCTGACTGTATTCCTTTTCATCATAGAAATCACTTGCTGTATTTTTTTCTGCTCCAATTATCAAATACCACTAGGTTTTGCTAAGAAGCTCTTCCACAAAACTTGATCCATGGTTGGAATATGTTTGGAAAGAGACCCAAGACTTTCTAAACTGCTTTTCCACAGGCCGAGGTGGATGGTGATGATGATGGGGAAAGGATAATCCCTTTCCTGGGCAAAAGCAGTTCTGTTTTGTGCACTGACTAATCTTTGATAACTTGCCATATTTAAGCAGTTGATCTCCTTCATGACAAATAGGTAGCAGTTGCTCGTATGCCAGACTTTCATTATCAGATTATGCTAGTTCTGCATTCTTATTTACAAATTTTAATAGGAAGGCTGTGGTAGGAAATGAGGACAGGGAGGCAACAGAAAGCTGCAGGGTCTTAGCATAGAAATCGTTCCTTGTAGGCAATCATCTCTTTCAGCACACTTCAACATTTGTCATCAAACTTGCAGTATTTTACATTGGAAAGTTTAAATTTTAAGCTTGAAAGTGAGGAGTTGACACAGTCCTGTTGCTGAGAGCTGAGAGTCCTGAGTTTCATCCCTGGTGTTCTCAGTGTCGGGCTCTGTGCCATGTGGCACATCATGAGGGTGCAGAAAGATGAAAATGGCCTTGGAAAGTCTTGTCCTGTTGACTGTCACTTTAGGGTGGGGATGCTGTTGGGTTGTGCCTTGGAACAACAGGGATGTGTTTCCAGCTGTGCTTGTAGGAACTGTGATAAAGCAGACAAGAAATAATTGGGAGAGTGTTTTGATAGCCCTGGTGTGGGTGGGACTGTAACCAGTGCCTTGGCAGGTGCCAGGTGAGGAATTCTCTTAGGTGACACCAGGCAGTGGGAATGCAGAGCTGCAGGAGTTAGTCCAGCTCTTAACACCCAGCTGATACCAGTGTTGTGTTCAGTAAAGGTTCATAGCACCCTGCCATGAGTTTTGGAGTGTTTCAGCGTTGCCAGGACATTCCTGCAGCTCCATCACTGTACTTGATCCACCCTGTAAAGTTTAAAACCTGGATGGCTGTGGTACTGTGTGGGTGGACATTGGGTGTGTTGCAGGTGCTGTCTCTTTCAGCTGTATTAAACACTCTGATTTGCATTTACAAAGACTGAAGGAAGTATTTGAAACACTGGTGACCTTCTGGAGTGTTTTTGCAGATGGACTTTGCTTTCCTTTTTCTTTGGCAGGGGGAAGGGGCTGCCTTCTCTCTGCAGTGAGAGCTGTGTGAGGAGCACTGGTGTCTGCAGCCAGCAGCATTCTGTCAGTTCAGCCATGCTGTGCCATTCCTGTGGGGAGCAGTCTCCTTATAAAAGGTCTGTTGTGAATCCCAGAAGTCCTGTGCTGTAGGAACATCCAGAGCAGTTCCAGCAGAAGTAAGAGGGACTCTTGCTACTTTGCTTCCACAACTCTTATCAGTCAGTTCTTACTCTGCTTTATGTTGATTGAAGATCAATCTAAACAAGCTGTAGGGGTTATTAATCTGCTTGCCAGAGTGTCCATTTAATTGGTTTAAGGAGTATTCTTGGGCAAAAAGGTAATGAACATTCAATTTTAGTGAGTAAAGCTGCCTAAGGCAATTCCTTAGTTCTTAGCTGAATTAGTTCTTACTTAGTTCTTAACTTTGGTCTTTCTTTAAACTACTGTGTTTAATGCCAGTGTTGCACTTAGATATTAAGCATAAATTTCTGTGAGATGGATGGAAGTTTCATCATGCTTGTGGCAAAATTTGATCTAATTCTGCTAAAATGGTGTGTTGTGCTCTGGGAGGAGTCCCTTTCTACACATCTTGTAATGCCAAGACAAGTGTGTCCTGAATACCAGCTTGCTTTAGTTTCTGCTTAACTACTTTCTGAAATTAGTGTTGCAATTAGATTTAGGGTTTTTTTTTTTGTGTGTGTTTTCTTTTTCTCCAGCAATTTTTCCTGGCTGTTACCAGCTGGGTTGTGAAAAGCAGGAGCTTGCTTTTATGCAGAGTGATTGCTGCTAATTTACATGGAAGCGAGCAAGCTCATCATTCTTTCATGAGTGAGGAGACTGCCTGATTTATGTTGTGTCATCTCTAAGCACTGTTTTTACCTAATGAATAGAGTTTCACAACAGATTATTAATCATTAAGACTTTGGTTTCATTGTGTGTATTAAAGAATCAATATTGCTACATGTTGCCTGCCTTGAGAAGCTGCTTATCCATTAGTGCCGCTTTTCTAAGGCATTCTGGTGCATTTATCATTTTGGCTGACTTCAGTTCCTACCTCATTCCTGCCACGTCTTCCCAGGGCCTGAGCCGTGTCCAGTGTTGGACAGGAATCTGTAGATTCCTCCTTTGAAGTGCTGTCTGAGCAGTAGCAAATGTTGTTTGGTCCAGTCTCTCCTTCGAGCTCATGAAATAGTAAAAGGCTGAACCTTCCTTTGCTGTGGTTTGCACTCCACATTTGCATCAAAGAGGGAGTGATGGCCTCAGAAACCAGGAATAATATGTGATGAAGACTGTACTGAATTACATACTCTGTTAAATGCCTGGGGTTTGGATGGCAAGGCTTGCAGGAGGACAGGATCCCCTCGTTCTCTGACCTGCTGTTTGTTCCCTGTCCAGTGTCCATCTCTGCTGGAAGTACACAGTGACCTGGGCATGTTCCCTGTGTTTCCTGTCACGCTGATGCTGTAGAGGAGGAAATTTCACTTGCTGTGTGCATCCAGAATCCAAACCACACTCACATGAGCTCTGTCAGGTTTTGTGGTGACCCTGCTGAGCTGCTCTCCTCCCACTCCACACCTGGGGGAACTGATGGCTGTTTCATGGCTTTTTTGTGTGTGTGTGTGTGTTCCCAGAATAAACAAGGTTGTTTTTCCAGAGGCTGAATGTGTGAATGGTAGTGGGATAAGGACATGGAAACTTTAAATAGGAATTTCCTTGGGCTTTCAGGAAATGTTTGCTCTGTCATTCGTGTTCAAGTTGCCCAAATTCAAAGGCTGCTTGTTAGGTTCTGCCTCATTTAACATACCTGGTGAAGGGCTGTTCCCAAGTTCTCAGTTCCTGGTGTGACCATGGAAGGTTATCCCAGGACTGTTATACAGTAAACACAACTGTTTTCACCTTGGTTTTAGTGAAAAAAAAAAATAATTACTTTAAAGTGTTTAAAATTATTTACTTAATTAAAATATAAGCTTTATTACAAAGGTGTAAAGCAAATGAAATTGTCATTTGGGGCACTGGCCACCAGATGTCTTCTGTGTCTCTTCACTAACTTGCTCTGATTGAAACAATCCCTGCAGTGAGAATCATCTTGGAAATGAGCAAAAGTTTAATGGTGAGAACTAGGGTCAGAAGTGACAACTGTGAATTTCAGAAATAGTGCCTGTCAAGTCATTTTAGATCCTATTAGAACCTGTATCTTTGTGTGCTTGCTAGCTGATAGAAGAAAGGTTGGTAGGTGATGTTTGCTTTCACTGTTAATGGGAAAATCTTGCTCCCTCATCTCCTCAAGCTCCATTTCTGCCCATTCTTTGTTTAAAAAAGAAAATAAATATTTTTCAGTTCTGCATCCCTTTTCACTTATTGATGTCTTCTGCATTTGGTCTAATTCCCCTACTTCTTTTATCGTGTTGCACTGACTTAAAAAAAACATAAATACTTCCTTAATATTAAATATTGGATTCCTCTCAGTATAGAAATTGATTTGGTAAATCCTCTTGTAGCATTGAGTTCAACATTTGTGAACATGAGCTTTTTATGGCAAGGATGCTCAGGGAATATCTGGAAACAAATTCAGCCTGTGACACTTTATTTACACAGTTGGTGTTGTCTGAATGTCAGAATTGCTCTCACAGAGCTAATTGCGGAGTTAAATTGTTAGGAAGTCATAACAATGCTTACAAAAGCAAAGCTGTAATCTAGTAATACTCTATTTTACTCAAATCTCTTTTGGGTGGGAGAATTTTATAATAACGAAGAAGATTTAGCATAACTAGCAAAATAGTTTATGCTATAAATACCTATGTGTGAATGTGGTTTTATTTTTATTATTTTATTGGCTCTAAGTTCTTTTCATTCCTGATATAAGTCTGACAACACATAATGTTCATTTAAAAACTACATCCCATTTTAGCCTGAATAACTGGAACAGCTATTAGAGCTATTGTCTAGCTACACCTCATGTTTGCAAATAACTTAGGAAAGCTCAAATGAAAAGTTTTGAATAAATGCCAAGCTGTTATTTCTTCTTTAATATATTTAGCTGGATGGATAAGAAGCTGCATTTAAAAGTCTCTGCAATCAAACCATTACTTCTTAAAAGACTTATTGATGGATTGCACTAAATGTGTTTGCTGTATACATTCTTTCTTTCTCAACGTGCAGCTGTTTAATAGAAAATAGATGTCCTTTACAGGAAATGAACTGGAGGGAAGACAAAGCTCTTCCCATCATTTGATAGTGTTGATGTTCATATAGAAGCTGTAATTTCCCTGGGCTCTGCAGATTGTCTGTTATGTCTAAATAGTGCCTCCCACACAGAGGTTTGGATGTCAAGGTGCTATCATGTTTCAGGTATTAAGTAGTAATTATTGTTATGAGGTGATCACATAAGACAGTGTAAGTGTTGCTCAACCTTTCAAATTCCATGTCATTAGGAAAAAAAAAAGAGTGTTGGGGAAACTTCAGTCTAATTTAGCCCTTACTGTGAGAACTGCTGGTGGTTTTTACGTTGCTCTTGATGAAAAGTGGGATAAAAAAGGCTTTTCATGACCACAGGTACGCCACCAGATGTGGTGTGTGTTGTTGTGCTTGTGAAATACAACTTGGAGACATAACCTGGGAGTTAATTCTGGATTTGCTGCAGCAGTGGGTTTGGAAAGGGCCAAATCCTGCAGGCCGTGGCTGCTTAGCAAAACGTACTGAGCTACCTTTTAAGTAGGTAATATTTTGAGCCAAGCAAAAGGAAGAATTAGAATAATAAGGGTTGGATTTTTGCAGGCAAATGCTAGCTTGAAATGCTAATACAATCATCTTGGTGACTGCAGTTTTGCCTCTGCAAAGCAAAGGCAGTGCCTGACATTTCATTGAAGACCTGCTGCAATGTTGATAAGCCGACCTCTCCTGAGAGAAGCCGTGAACTTCACTGAGCAGCAGCATGACTTTGTAATTGTGGGTAAAAACACAGGATGTGAAAAACATTAAGTGAAAATAGATCAGTGCTGCATTTATTATCAGGTAAGGATCCAAAGAACCGTGAAATGTTAACTTGAAACATTTGCATTCCACTCATAGGAATAAGTAGCACAAATCCAGCGGGGTGTTTTTGTTCAAATTTGTTAACTTGGGCAACTTTTCCCCAGAAAAGAGAGAGCATTGCATTTTGCTGGCCACGTCCACATCATTTAGTCCTGCCTAACTACAGAGGCATTAAAAACATCGAGGTGAGAGTCACAGACACCAACAGAGCAGTTGCTTTCCAGCTCAGACATCCCTGTCCTCCGCAGCGTTCCCAGCTTAGGAAGCGGTGGGCTTTGGGAGCGGGATGATGTGGAGCCCCTGGAATGAGACACATTTCATGGCCTTGGACAGTCCTGAATCACCCAGCCAGTGCTGAGGGTGCCTGCTCACCCCAGCCCTGAGTCACAGTGGCTGTGGCACAGCTTTGTCTGCAGGGAGATTAAGGGTGGATGTTGTGGCTGAAATGGGGAGATCACCAGCGAGCCACTTCTGAAATAATTACACCCTGTGGTAGCCCAAGTGCTTGGTTGGGCTGAAATGTCTTGGCCATTCTGCCTTTAAATTGTTCCATGGATGTCACGGCTTTTTTAAATTCCAGATTTAGAAGGAAGGGGTCTCTTCTGTGCTTATGAGGCTTTCATCTGCTGAAGTTGTATTTCAGAAAGTTGATGTGCTGCTTGTGAAATACTCCCCTAAGGCAAACAAGCCCTTTGGGGAGGGGGACTGAGGGCTGGAGTGAATCAAACAGGCATTTTACATTTCAATTATTAATACAGTACTTTTTATGGTTCTCAAATTGGAATTGCTAGCAGCTGAATTTTAAAAATGCACTAACTTCTAAAACTTTTAGGAGTAAAACTAACCCTGTGCAAGTAAAGGTGCTGTCTTCTACTCCAAGACCTTTATTAGAGTCTTGAGCAATCACACTTGGATTTGAGTTGTCTTTATCTTGCTGCAATATGCTCTGTTTGTATCCATGTGGAGGAATCCATGAGGGATGAGTCGAGGGGAGCTCTGCAGCCTCCTCTGGAGAGCAAAGTCTTACCTGAGAGGACTCACACTCAAAAGGTAATTGCAGGGTGCATTCCTGACTTCTAATCAAATTCTGATTTATTGAAAATGGATCCAAATAAGCAGTGCTGTTAAATATTATCACAAGGATGCCGAATGCAAAGCTGAACAAATGGATTTCTTTAGACTACAACAAATTGGATTAGAGTATGTTGGATACTTCCCCTTGTGCCTCTCTCCCCATCGAAAAAAGGTGTTTAAAAAACCAATCTGAGTGCAATACTTTAGGCAAAAAAAGGGATGGAAGAGGAGGTCTGTGAGAGAGCTTTGGCTGAGAAGTTCTGTCAGTGCACCTACACCTTGACCCCATGTTGTGGTGGGGCTGAGCTGTGTGAATGGAGCTCCTGCCCAAAGCCCCACAGGAGCCAGGGATGTTGGAATTCACCTCCTTGTGCCATGCAGCACTTCTGACTCCTCTGGAGCACAAATCACCTGCCCTGACTCTTGATTTCAGAGGCTGGCATGTCAATCTGAGCATCCAAGGTTTGCAGCTCTGGTGAGGGAATTGCTTTTAGCCTGGGATCATTCCTGGGACGTTTTATGAAGCTTTGGCTCAAGGAGCTGGCCTTGCCAGGGGTTGGCCTGGGGGTGTTTTATGAGATGCACAAGTAAAAGCTGATAACAGGGATGGGGGAGGAGAGCCTTGGAAATGTTCTCGGCTTCTCCAGGGCTCTTCTGCCGCTTCCTGCTGCGGGGGTGACTGAGATCCTGTTACTGTGAGACCACAGATAAACCACAACAGGGACTTTGGATCCTGCTTTTCCTTGTGCCACCTCCACTTTTCCTCCCACATCTGGCCCTTGCACACAGTAGCGATGTAGTAGCAAAAGCAGACCAAATAAAACAGAAAGAAAAGCAGCTTTTTTCTTTGTACCTGACATCAGTGTTATCTGCTCCATTATCTCCCCCATCCCTGTTACCTGTTTTCACTTGTGCATCTCAAAGAATAATTGAGATTTTTTTTTTTCCCAATCGTTTCTCCTCTGTGCTGGGGTTGTCCTTGGATAAGTAAAATGTGTATTTTTAGGCTGGGTAATTGAGGTTTGTGTAGGCAGTAATTCCAGGGATGCACTGCTGCTGAGGCAAATGAAGTCCTGTGTTATTCCTTGTAGCAGGGAACAGCTAGTTAGATAGTTATAGACATATAGTTAACATAGATAGTTAACAAGTACCTGCTTGGATTGTTCCTGAGTCAAAACCAGATCCTTTATGTTCTTTATCATTATAAAGCTCAATTTCTTGCTCTATAACCCATATAAATCGGTAATAAGATTTCTTCATAGGAGGGGCAGAAGGTTGAGAGTGTGGAAGTGCTTGAAGGTCCTCAGAGATGGAATAGTTTGTGTTTGCTGGTTTAAATTGGAATCTCTGCCTTTTGTACAGGTACTGATGCCAACATGGGATGCTGTGTATGTTTATTTGGCTTTGATTTATTCATTAGGGTGGGGGAGGATTAAACTCTTCCTGGATAACACCTCTAGTAGGTGCCCATCTTATAGCTACCCAAATTTAATCCTTTTTGATCCTTTGAAAATCTGTATTGTGTATCCCTGATATTTCACACTCATCTTGTAACTGCTCACCTTTTGTCTTCCAGTGTGCTAAAGCGGTTTATTTTTATTTGTTTTGATCATTTTGGGATTGTTTGCTGTTGGCTTTCTTTGTCTCTATCAAATTGTTGCTTTTTCTCTTGGAGAAACAACTGTCCATTTTCAAATTGGATGCTCTTGCAGGTTGAGTGATTGCTTTGTATTGTGTAAGACTATGGAAATCCTGCTGTTGAGCTGAAGCAACTGAAATCCTTGTTTAGAAAGGAAGTAATAATTTCTTATTGCCTGCTAGAAAAGCTGTTGGCCTGCCCCTGCAGGTGACCTGCCAAGGATTTAAGAAAGAAAAATTGGATTTTATCCTCTTTCTTCCTGGTTTTAAGATGGTCAAAGCTGGCATGGAAAATGGTGGTTTTCAGAGAGGGGCTTTGTCTGCCCAAAGCAGCAAAAAAGAGCAAACTTAATCTTGTTTTTCTTCTCAGGTCAGCTTTTAAGTTCTTGGATATATTAGCTTGCTAGTGGAAATAGTATTTCTTTCTTTCTACCCTTTTAAGTAAAGGGAGATGGCTGCTTTGCCCACTCAAATGGATATTTTAGCATCTTTCTATACTTGTTCCTTCTTGCTGCATTTTGGGAAGATAGTCCTTAGAGATTGGCAGTGTCCTTTTTGGGACAGCTGGACTTGAAAGGCTGGTGGCATTTGGATAAGGTGACATCCCTGACATCCCTGCTCTCCTCTCCCACCACAGCCTGCGACCCTTGAGCTTTTGATCTCTAATTCTGGAATTAAACATGCAAGTTGGTGTAACTCCTGAACAGCCTGATGGTAGAGAACACTTTTGCAGTCTCTAAGGTGCAAAGTACCACCTCCAGCAACTCAGTGGAACCAGCAAATCAGGCGTGTTCTTGGGAAGTTTGCTTTTTAGCTTTCTGGATGAGATGGATCAAAGCTTTTAGCTCATCTGTATGTCTGGATCACGCTGTCTGAACGAAGCCTGAAGGATTATGTGGACAGGAGGCTGTTGTGAGTTATAACAAGAAGCTTTGTTTTGAAAAACCAGTGTTTTTCTCCTACATTGCAATTACAAGGGATGGGGCTTAAATTTCCACTTTGTTCTCGCCAGTTGTGGAGGCCTGACCTGGAGCTTGCTGGGAGGTTGGCGGTGTGATTGCAGCACTTTGGAGCAGGACACACACTTGGGACTTCCAGTTCAGACACTTTTTCTCATCCAGTCTGCAGATTTTTATCTCTTTTAACAAACAGTCGTAGAAATTGAAGAAACAATGCACAGGTTCACATCTTGCCAATTTCACTTCTTCCATGAACCCTGACCAACACAGCGATGGGAAAGAAGGAACATAATTGTAGCAAAATGTTATGTGTGTCTCCTTCATTCTGCAAAGCCTGTATTTTAGGGAAGATTGTATTGCTGGACTCAATAGTCCAGAAATATTGTCCTTCCATTTCCTCTACGTTGTCTCTTTCCTACAAATAATATTTTCGTAAGATGCGGTCTGAATTAATGCTTTTTTTATATGTATGTCTTTCCTGTGTCATAAAATAACCATTCCAGCTGAGATCAAGTTCATCCTTCAGCATCCATATTCAAAGGAAAAGTCATAAGGATTATCAAAAAGCTAAAGCTGGGAGAGGCCATCTCGCTTCCATGATCCTTCAGGCTTTGAGATTTTGGTTCGGAGCATTTGGTATTTTTTTTTACCTCATGTCTGGGGACATTTTATCATCCTCCTCTTTCCTGTTCCAAGCAATTACCATTTATTTTATCTTCAAGCAGCAGCCTGTGGCAATAAATTTTAGGAAATTCCTTCCCGCCCTTTATTAAGCCCTACATAATAGCTTCCGCTACTCACTCATACATTCATTAGGAAGAATTAAACGAGTGCTGGCGCCCATTAGCAGAGCATTTAATAACCTCTCCAAGGGAAGGTGCAGCAGATTGGAATAAATGAACAGGAGCAAAAACAAATGAAATAACTGCAGAGAATATGCTCAACTAATTCGTTCTTAGAAAAACTACTTATTTACATGAACGCAGCACTTCAAAAGGTGTCACTTTGGAATCCCTGGCAGAAGAGTTCCTGAAGATCTGCAGGCAGTGAGAGTATGGCTGTGGTGCCTGGGGGAAGAGTTCTGGGTATTTTAGGGAGAGAAAAGGCATTTTAGTGTGTCCTGCCCACTTCCCCAGCTGCTGATGCTGTCAGCAAGGCTGATGGCTGTGCTTATGGACTGCAGGGAGGACATCTGTCCTCTAGGAACTGGGCCATAACTAATAGCTCATCTCACCTGGTAGCAGCCACACCACAGTCCCTGGATGTCTGTGATGGCTGGTCCCTGCCAGGATGGGCTATGGGGAAAACACAGACCTTATATCAGTAAGGAAATTACCCCTCCTCCATTGGTTCTCAACTATTGCTTTAAAGAAGATTCACTCTCAGCTGACAGTTGGCATAGGAAAGATCAGTGTCTGAATATCCCTAAGTGGCTGTTCCAGAATAAAGGTAATATTGGAGGCATTGCTGTAGGGAATTTCCTTTGGAAGTCTCAACTTGTAAAGCACTGGGACTGCAGACAGACCTGGAGCTGCACATTACAGGAAGAGTTTTGCCTCTAGTCCTGGTACTTCCAGTATATTTAAAATATTTGACAGTATTTTAATTTTTACGTGTCTGGTCTGATCCACGCAGATGAAGGAAAATTGCTGGGACTCATGTGGATCCAAGTGCTCTTTTGCTGGATATGCATTTCCTCTTGTCTTTGTGGAAAACAGACAGAGCTTTAAGATCTACTCCTGTGTGTAACTCGTGATAGCTCTGTACCCTGGTGTAAAACAAACACCGTACCCACGGTGGCCTTGCAGTGTCACAGTAAGTGTCTCTCAGCTCTGCTCAGCAGCCCTTCCTCCTCCAGGATCTGATACTGACACGTTGTTTTCACACACTTCAAAGACTGGTTCTCTCTTGAAAAAAAAAATTTTCTAGTAAATAAAGCAAAGGAAAACTCTACAGTAGAAGTTTTTATGGCTAACGTTTCATAATGGCAGTGCTGACAACCTTATTTTCATTTTGCTGTTACCTGTTTTGGAGACAAAAATGTCATTGTTCAAACGTAATTCAGGTCTTGTGGAATGACAGATTTTTTTGAGGTTTTGTGTTGGATTTTTTTTTTTTCTGTAGTCATTTCTGATCTCATTTGAGGAGCTCAGCGAGTTGAGAATAGTGACACAATAATTGCTGTTATTGAACCAGAGATGCAGTTTAAGACTTTTACCTGGATCACTACATTTGATTGATATTTTAATTTGGTTTTCTGGCAGATGAAAGATAATGAGAATCAGTTTGCAATTGGAAATATTTGCACTGGAGAATTCCTAATTTTATTTAATTATTGCTTTTTCTGTGATTATAGTACATGTGCAGGTTTCCTGTTTGAGACCCCTCATTATATTTCAAGCATCAACAGTATCTGAATGGAAGGAATCTGCACAGATCATTTCAATATGCTGCTAATATACTCAGAATATCTTTTTCTAGTCTCTGTGCTGGATAATAGCTTGGATAACAGCTTTCAGACACGTAAATAACATTGCAGAGACGTGGTGCGGACTCCTTAATGGATAAACGTATTTAGGAACCTTGTTATTTGCATTGCTCTTTAAATGGCCCGATCACCCTTCCTGTGAGTGAAGAAGTAACTCGGGTAAATTTTGCACAAATTGATTTTGGCTCTGTCTCTTGCTGTGGACAATGATTTGTTTGAGCAGAACCTGCAGAAGAGCAGGGTGAAATGCTGCTGATGAGCTGATTTATTCCTGCGGGGTCACTCCCCTGCTAGTAAATAGCAGCGTCGGTAATTCTTGCTATTTTTCTTGCAAGTTTGCAGTATTTGCTGGTTGAGCCTTGGCTGCTGGATGGAGGCAGTGGAAGCGCTGATCACAACCTCCAGCAGCGCTCCCTCCACCTCCAGCTTTTCCTTCTCCCCCACTGCTTTCCTTGTGGTGCCAGTCGCTGGTACTGGAGGAGATCTTTTTCCATTTTAATTACTCTGGAAGCTTTTATCCCGGATTTGAGAAACTTGCTTAAAGGCGCAACGTAGATCTCAAATGGTTGCCCTCATGCTAATAGAAGCTAAAAATTGTAATAATATCTTTATCGCTTGGAACAATTCCCTGCTCCTTCCGTCCTCCCGAGCAACAGAAGCCATTCAGCGCGGTGACATTTGATCGGGAGTTCAGGCGGAGCGGCAGCTTGCTAATGGATTTCTGATTGTTCTCCTGGCCCATTCTCCTGATGAATGGTGTTCTGGCAGTCTGGGGAGCCGATAGAAACGCTCTGCCGTCGTGTCATTGCCTTTCTCTGGGAGAGGACAAGAGCAGAATTCCTCCCCCCGTCCCCGTGGCTTGCTCTCCCGCTCAATTAGAGAGATAGAGAGGAGCCTGCTCCCTGTTGGAAGCTGAAATTAGTTTAACAGCTTAGATGAGCTCTTTCCTGCGAGTCTGGTGGAATCCCTCTTTGCTCTGGGGAAGCTTGAGCAGGCTTTCCTCTGGCTGTTTCTCTCTGTGAATGCCTTAAAGCACTGCTCTTACAGAGCTGGCTGATGTAGAGCTGTTTGTGGGAGGTGTGTTTTGGGTGGGGGGTTTCTCTGCCTCCTGGACAAAACACCTTTTTATGCCAGACCTCTCCATTTCAGGCCAGGGAAGCCACATCTGCCTGGGTCAACATGCAGGGTCCCCCTGCAGAACTGCCTTCAATAGAGCTTTTTATGCAAGGAGTTCTTAAATGTGCCGTGACTCTTGGTTTAATAACTCGGGGTGTCCGGTTTGGGATATCTACTGGAGGGCTTGTGGGTGCTAGTGGGAAAATTGAGGGTGATCTCTTTATTTCAGTTGTTACAGGACAGCAAACATCTTTAAAATAAAATAACGTTGTGAAAAGAAAAATTTATTCTTAGGAATGATTAATTAAAGTGTTTTTATCAACTTAAATCAGCATTTGTGGTCCCTTTACCATCTCCAAGAACCTGAACCAGCTCATTCCTTTCCCTTGAATGATTGATTCCCTTCTGACAACTCCCAGAGAGCCAAGAAAGTGAATTTTGGGCTTTGTAATTAAGATCTCTTGAGTCATTTCTGATTTGTCAACATGACTGATGAAAGGGGTTATGCATTTCTTTTCCTTTCACTGATAAACTCTTGCACCTGGAGACATTCTGGGGGCTTTGTGGGTGTCAGTCTGCAGAGTGCCAGGCTGCAGACTTCACTGCTGGAGCAGTGGCACAGCTCTGCCTGGGATGATCCCCTTCAGGCTGTGCACCCACGTGTTTTGTATTCTGGAAAACTCCAGGCTAATTCAGCCTGGGGTGTCGAGCCCGTGGAAAATAGCTGGTGATAAACAGGGTTGTAACAGACCTACATAATAAACATTAATAATACCTTGCAGGATGTTTTATTTCCCATGCATCTGAGAAATACCTGCTGGGTGATCTAGCTCACATTTCAGTAGATATTCATCCCCCCCACCACCAATTTTAGAAAAAAGTATCTAATGAATTGTTGGCTTAGCTCAGTTCTGTGGCTTAGAAGTTCAGGCTGTGCATTTCTTTCCCTCACAATCTCATTATATCCCACAGCTGCCTCTGGCCTAGTTCAGATAAACAGTGTTAACAAATTGTATTTAACCCCAAATTCTGTGTGCATAGGCTGTGCTGCCTTTTCCTTGCACAGGTGAGTTGTACCAAGGTAAATCCTTTCCCTGCAGGCAGCTGTCCCTAGGGAGAGCTGATGGCAGCACAGGAGTGCCCCATGATCCGTGGGTTTTCAGGAGCAGTTTTGGTTGGACTCATCTTCTTGTCAGGAGAACATCATTTTCTCAGGACATGCTGTCTTTTGGTAGGATTTTGAAATGGTGCTCCCATAGTTATAAGAAGCTTTTCACAAAGATCTTCCTGCTTCTCTAGGAAGGAGAAGGTCAGTTTATCATCCACTCTTTCTATTACTCACTTGTTTAGACTGGTATTAATGCTCTTCCTTATTTTTTCCTGTTTTTCCTGCTCTTTCTGCCTTTTTGATTTCCTGCAGACCTAGGGGAGCTTATGGATCAGTTTCAAAGCCATCAAATCCAGACCTCCTGGGCTCCTCACAGGAGGGCCAATGTTCAGGCCACAATACCTGATGGTGTCACATTGCCCACTCCTGTCCCTGCTGAGATGTGCAGCTGGAGCTCCCCTCTCCGCCCTTTTGTTTGACTCCTCCATAAAAGCAACTTGGTTATTTCAACTTGTAATGGTTATACCCGTGTCCTGTGGACAGGCTAACATTACCAGGTATCTGTACAGGCTTCCATTATCTCTTCATTCATAGTGCAGAAATGGTGAAGAAATGTGTGGGGTTTTTTTCCTGTCAGTCTGTAGTGCTTTGGTTTCGTAACTGGTTTGAGGCCTTGTTTGCTGTTTGAACTACTCCATTTGGGTTTTTAGTGTTTTTCGAAAACATGCCATCAGAACAGCGTAGTCAAGTGTTTCCAAACTTTCCCAATTACGTAGAGAATAATCACTTTGCCAGAACCACCAGGCATCTTTCTTATCATACATGTGGGTTTTTTTTTTTCCTTTGATTGCTGAAAGACAGCGTTTAGACAAACATTCCTCTTTGTGTTCCCTGGGATGGGCTGTCAGTTTGTTAGGCTTCCAGCAGCCCTGTTTATTCACGTGTGTCTTTGGAAGAGTTGTGACACAGCAGGCCCATTTTGCCTTTGTTCACTGCTAAACAATTAGAAAATAATTTATGGCTTTGCTTTTGCTTTTGAATCTCCTAAGAAAATGATGGCATATTCTTACCCCAAGAGCTACAGCGCCGAGTCCTTTGCATCAGAGAGAAGCTGTTCCTCATCTGTGTTGGCACAGCATTGGGGCACTCTGCTGATGATTGGGCCATTTGGCTGTTACTTAGAATTAGATGAATAATGAATTTTTCCATTCATCCAGAACCGCCTAAGTGTTAGAAGTGATGTATGTGTTAGATCCCTGCCTGGGAGCAGCAGTGTGACTGAAGAATTGAATGCAGTTCAGGCAGGCTGGAGTATCCATGAGTGTGTGGGATCATTAGTACTTCAGGGTCCATCTGCCCCTCACTAGCAGAGAGTTGTGGTGTCTGACAAGCAACTGAGATTTTATCCTAACCCAGGAAAACATTTGTGTTGCTTGTCTGGAATTAGCACCTGGCTTTATTGATCATCTAATAGCGTTGTCTTGGGCTGTTTAAACTGTTGAAGGTTAATTAAAAAAAGGAATGGCCAGCATAGGGAGCTGATTGTTAATCTGAGTATGACTGTGCAGAAGTAAGTTCTTTATGCACTGAAATTGGTTTATAAGCCTTTTCTAGATTGCTTTCCCTCCGCCCCCTGCGCTGCGCCTGGCATTTTTTTCCCAGCTTGACATAAATATTTGGCTAAGGCTAAAGGGATGAACAGAATTACATACTATCAGCAGAATTAGAGGGGGAAAAAAGGTTATTCTGCCAATCACATCAGGCGCCGGGTAGAGCAAAGACTTGACTTAATGCATCTTATTGTATTTGGCATATGCTAAGCAGGATGAGGATCCAGTGGGTGCAGGTCATCGCCCACTGCCAGTTTCCCAGGCTTTGGGAGAGCCCTCCATCCAGGGGTTTCAGCGAGCTGGAACGAGCGGCATGTGTCGGTACCCGCTCTGCAATGTGACCTCTGCTGCATTCCCCAGGCTCATTCCTGGCATAACTTGGCTTCTCCATCCCCACCCCCTGTCCTGGCTGGTTCATGGTCAGGCTGGAGAACCGTGGTAACCCCGGAGCCAGACCTGAGGCCTGCTGAACTGTGTGCCTGGAGCCTGGCTCAGGGTCTGAGCCCACCACGGCACAGCAGGAATGCTGTGACAGGAGGGGATGGCTCCTAGGAAAGACTCATCCTGTGATGAGACTGATGTGCTAAACCAGCCAGCACTGCTGTCCCAGCGACACAGCCAAGCTTTAGACATCTGCAGTCTTCAACATGCAAAGATACTTAACCTTGTTAAGGGTAGGGTAACCTCTTCCAAAGTAATTTAAACAGAAAAAGAAATCTGTAATGCCGGAGTAAGTGTAAATTACTGGGTTATGTGTCTGTATGTGTGACCTTTGGATAGTAGCAAAGTGTCTAACAGCCAAGACCTTTTGCCTTGGGTTTTCTTCTAGAGTGTGCTCATCAGCCTGAGAACAGCTGCTGGTACGAGATATAATTAAGGTTTAATTGGAGATGTCCATTAGGAGAATAGAGTGAGGAACACTGGGAGAAAATAAAGAGAATAAACTGTGAAGGTTGAAAAGAAGAAGAAAGTTTAAAGAATACTAAACAGAGAAATGGGAGCTGATGCAATATTGGTGCAGTGGAGGAGGAAAAGAAAGGGCTGAGGAGCCACACTGGAGCCAGAGGGCATTAGAACAGCTGAGCTGGAAGAGCAGATCTCTGAAGTACAATTGCCTGAATTATTCTGGGATGAAAGAGAAGAGAAGCTGAGGAACATCAGGGCATGAATTTGAAGAGCTTGGAAGTGAAAATAAGTGGGTTTTAGATGGCAGAAGTATAAATGTTGAAGGGCAGGAGGCCTATTGGGGTGAAACAATGAAGTGGAAGGTCTTTTGCTGGAGGGCCCTGCTGTTCTTGGAGAATGGATTGTAATGGTTCTGCCCCAATGGATGGGAGCGGGTGTTGAATTACTAGCAAAATGCCTTTTCTTCAAAATATCATTGTTAATCTCTCCTAGTGTCAGTGCTGAGTTCAAATAGGAGTTTACAGGTCTTGCTTTTGTCTTGTCAGTGTTTCTGAGGAGGTGGTTTATGTCAAACCCATTGGCAGTGGCACAAGAGAGGTGAATTGCTCTTCCAGTGGTTGGTGTCCCTGGTGCTGCTCTGGGACAGCACCACCAAACATCACAAATCCAAGGCTCTGCAGTCAATCCAGTGCTCCAGAGCCCTGCTTAGCAGAGCAGCTTATCCTGGTGGAATTGTAAAGGTGAGAAAACCTCAGGGTGCACTCCCTACCTTCCTTGTGCCTCTGCAGGATCAGAGGCACCAGGGAAAGCATTGGATTGTCCTTGGCTGTGCAGGGAGTCCAGACTGGGATGAATTGAAGGCAGATGGTCATTATGGATTGCCTAGGATGTTTTGCCCAATAAATTCTAGCCAAAATGAAAATAGTTCCTTTAAACTAAATATTTAGGCAGGCTCTATTTAAACACCCCCTGCAGTTTCCTTTCTTTTATATTGCTTGCCTAAGTAAGTTTGAAATTCTGCTGTTGCAAATGGAAAACTCCACATTGGCAGTTTCCACTGAATTTTCTAAATGTGAGCACGTGAACTCCGTGCCTTCAGATTTTCATCGCGCCCTTTAGCAGGGTCGCTTCAAGCTCTTCATGGAGGGAAGTGCCTTTTCCTAAGAACTGGGGAATGTTTGAAATGTTGAGAACAGATTTAGTATCTTTTGATGAGAAGGTTAGCCTGGTGCTTAGAGCAAAGTCCTGGGAGCTGTAAAAGTGCAGGGCTATTACGCCAGCGGAGCCAACTGACTTTCCTCTCTCTGTGACCTCCAGCAAGTCCTCAGACCTCTTTGCATATCATTCAACCCAGCTGGAAAACCTAAGTAAACAGCAGGAACCTTGCTTCAAGCCAGAAGCCTCAACTGACTGAGTTATTCTGGGGAAATGGAATAAGTCGTGAATTAGAATCAGGTAAACAACGTGTAGATTGGATGGCTTTAAGGAGAAAATAATTTTGTAAATGTCCAAAACCACTTTAATTTGGCTTAGTTTGAATGGGTGGAGTGATTGCGTTGTCTCACTTTACAGTAAAGGGAAAAAAAAAATCTCCTTACAGTTTCTGTTTTCATCAGACTGTTTACAGAGTCTGTAGAAATAGAGTTAATCAATATTTCTATTAGACACATCTTTGGGCCCTATGCCACATGCACACATTTTTAAACCCTTCAATCTTGTATCATTTATGGAGATGGTTTTGTCAGAAATAGTGCTGTAAATAATTTATTCTGCTGCCAGTGCTTTTCTAAAGGTCTCTAGGCATGAGGCAAGATTTCCTCCAGGAGCTGTAAAGCTTCCAGATCAGTTTGCTATGGCAGAAGGATTTATTTTTTTTTTGAGAGAGAGACAAGAAGGATGGTGGAAATGATGAGTTATTTTAGGGAGTGGCTGGCAATTCTTTCTTTTGCATCATTTTTAGCATCTAGAGTAGAGCAATTAGTAAAGTGGAATCGTTGTTTTGTGGGTTCCACTGTGGGATCCTTGGTGCTCCCAACCTCCCGAATCTGCAGATGTCCCTGTCTGTGTCGATGCCCTGCAGTGTGGGTTCCGTGTGGCTGTGCTTCCATGTGCTGGAAGCAGTAAGGGGGCAGCTAAATGGACCTGTTTTCAGCCCTGGCATGAAGGTGTGCTGTGCTGTAACAAACCCCAGGCTGCAGCCTGGCAGACTCTGGTTTTCACTGCATCGTGCAGCTGTAGCAGCACAGAGACTCCAGTTTGCAGATTTGATGTTTTCATCTCTCAGGTGATGCTGTTTTTAACTACACTGTCAGTTGCAGAGGAAATGTGGTGTTGTCTTCCCTTTGTACTGTTCAGAGCAATTCCTTCATGGATGGCTGGTGAATCCAGGCCCATTGCAGCTGGGCCTGCCAGCCTGGAACAGAAGATGGAAATCTGTCAAACTTCTGTAGCTTCTGAGATACAGGAAACTTTGTTGATTGAAGAGAAAACCCTATAGCAGGCCTAAGTAAACATCAGCTGTGTGCTGGGAAGCTTGCAAGAAAGTCACTACCTCCAATTTACTCTTGAAAATCTTCCTGGGTCTTTAACACTGTTTTGGATTTCTGGGTAATGAATAGAGAGTGCAAAGAAAATTCCATGTAAACTCACTTGGTTTACCCCCCAAATAAACTACCAGGCAAGTTTCTAACAGGAAAGCAGGCACAGGTAGCCTAAATTATCTCCAGGCTTCAGGGCTCGATGACCCATATGGGTCCCTTCCAATTCAAAATATTCTGTGATTCTGTGATTTACTGCAAGTTTAGACCCAGAGAGCTGATGTAGCTTTAATGATGGTGCATCAAAGCTCTTTCTAAAGCACTGACAGCAGTTGTCAAGAGACTACTTGGGTATCACGTGCTCCATCATTGTGCTCTGATGGTCTCTGCTCTCAGGATATAATCTGTATATAAGCAGTAACCCACAAAGATTGGTTGTTGTTGTTGATGTAAATCTTGGTGGCTCCTGGCAATGCCCTTCCCTGTCTTTTACTCACCTTCAGTTACACGTAGAGAAATCAACATCTTCAAATGAATTAAGATTATAAGCAATTTAAAAAGAGAAACTTTTTGCTTGGAGGACTAACAAAAAGAACAGCCTAGCTACTGTTGTAGTGCAGGTGGCTCTTACAAGCATGGGATGGAACAAATCGATCCTGTACTTCCTCTATGGATCACAATGGGCCTGATGCAGCTGAGGAGTCTCCCATCCCTGTGGGTGCAGTGGTAATGCAGTCTGCTAACAGCTTCACCGGCCAGGCTCCAGCTTGATTAATAGATGAATCCTCAAATGCCTGCTTTGCCTAGATGTATGTACTCTTAAAAATTGCCTTTTTGTAGTGCTTTGGGAAAACACGAAGTATAATAGTTAAAAATAACTTGTATCGCTTCATGTCAGGTATAAAACATTGCATTTTGACTCAAACTGCAGATTAAAGTGGGAGGCTGTGGCTTTCCTTCTTTTTTGTTTTACAACCCCCATGGTGGCTGTTTCACATGAAACAGTGTCATCAGGCTTTGTTGTCAGTGATTTTTGTGCTTCAAAGGAAAGGATCAGAAACTGAATCTACCAGTTTTTATACTGACAGAACAAACCTCACAGTATTTGAAGTTTCCTTCCAAGATAATTTTTTTTTTTTCCCCATGGCTTATTTTGGTTTTTGCAGGCTCTGTCCTGACATTTCCCTCAGTGTGCTGGGATGCCTGGGGACAGTGGATTTTTGGTTGTCTTGCTTCAGCTGATGGTGTGTTTGCAGCTCTGCTGACCTCGTGCAGCCGTTCAGAGCTCTGCCACTTGGTGACAGTCTTTTAAAATAAAATCATCACCACTAAAGGGAAGGTTTGAGCTCAACTGACCAGTGTGTGTTTCTCCACAGCAAATCTCAGAGTAAAGAGGGCTGGGCTACAGGGATTTATTTGCATGTGAAGTAGAGTGCAGGGATTCGGCTCCTCAATGCCAGTTTGCTCTAAATACCAGTTTATCACTTCTCATATCACTCCCTGGAATATCACCTGCTGGTAGGACTTTTTTGTGGAGCAGTAAATGCCAGGTCTCCTCACTGCAATGTGTCTCAGGTTGTCACCAGGGGTGACACATATCCACACGTTCACACCTTGTGAGCAGCCTTTTAAAGGCTGTTCAGGCCATGCTGCTCATCTTTCGTGGAAAAGCACAATCCTTGTGCTGGTGAGGTTTTTGCTAATTTATTCTAGACAGTGAATCTGTTAGCTGGACTTTTTTCAAGTGAAGAAAATATGTTTCAGGCAGGTTTCTTATGTAGTGTCTGTGTGGTAGCTGGTCCATACCTAATAATTTGCAGCCAAATTTGATCCAGGAATAGAGGGATAAGCAGGGAAAGCTCTGTCAATCTTCCTGCATAGTAGCAGCTGGTCAGATGAGCATTTATGCTGTACTGGACTAACCACAGAATATCTTCATTGAATCATTCCATTTTATCTTCTCTTTGCGTTCAAATCTGGCAAAATTCTCCCAGAAAGTCAGAGCAGTAGAATAAAATAAAAAATTAGGATTGCTCTTTTTGTGCTGCTCTATGGCAACACTTTGCCTGTTGAAACATTCATGAGCCCATCTAGTATTAAGCTATTTTAGTGGATTTCATGCTGCTGGTGCCAGGAGAACCTTTCTTGTAGCTATAGTCCTGAAGCAAATTGGTAATCTCAAGAATTTGGGATCAATTTTCTTGGGTTCTGAAATCTGGTGTGCTGCAAAGTGAGATAATTTGCGTTGTGTTCAGTTCAGTGCAGAATTGTGGAGGTACCCAGTAAAGTCAAAGCAGTAGTGCTTTTCACGGAATTATGGAATTGGTGAGGTTGGAAAGGCCCTCCAAGATCAAGTACAACCCTTAACCCTGCACTGCCAAGGCCACAACTAAACCATGTCCCTTTTAGTGGTTATTTTATTAATCTGAAGCTATATCCCAGGATTGTAAAACAGACAGAAAAAAAAACCTGGTAAAGTCCAATTTCCTCTAGAATAAACCCACTTAATGGGGTTGCTGAAGGCAACAGAGATTTTGACATTGGGCCTGCTCCTCACCTAATGCAAACTTCGATGAAAACATTACAGTGGAAGTTTCCTTGTTGTATTTTGCTTGTTTCTTAAATTCCCAGGGTGGGAACATTGGTGTTACAGAAAATGATTTTCCATTTCCATCATCATGAGCTGTTTCTGAGCTGTGTGACCAGGGGCTGCAGGTACTTGCACAGCACTGGCTGGGTGAGCGAGATTTCCCTTAGCTGAGGGCAGGTGAGCAGGAGAAATCCAGTTTCTGGAACCACAACAGCAATCCCTTTATGTTTCCATCTTGCTCAGTTCCAGACAAAAAGTCATTCCCACAACAAACTCTGAGGGAATCTTGTTTTTGTGCAACCTGAGCTGCAGCAGCCTGTCCTTGTGGTGGGTGTCTGCTGGCTGTCTCTGACACGGGGACAGGGGTTCCCTAAGCTGTCTTTCTGTCTCCAGCAGCAGTAGATGCTCTGTCTGGGCAGAGGATCCTGTCTGCAGTGCTGCCTCAGCTGCTGCTTTCAGACAGTGTCAGCTCTTGCCTTCTCATTCTTAATGGTCTGGAGAGGATGGAAGCGGGAGGAAGGGGCAGAAATCTTCTTTATTCACAGTTTTGACATGGCAGCAGTGGTAGAGCTTGGTTTTTATGCTCTGTGTTTAAGGCAGGGCATGGTTCCCTTCTGTAAATTCTCTGATGCAAAGAGAAACACTCAAAAAATACATCTTTCTTACTGCAAGTGTCAGATGCTTTAGGGTTACCTTGTTAAGCTCTGAGTTTCCAACACAATACAGTGTATTTCTGAGAGCTCTGCATCAGCAGCAGCAAGGGTCTGACCCTCTTTCAGTAGGTTGGTACCTTGTTTTGGATTGTATAAGTAATTAGTTTGGTACACACAGCACAGAACCATAGCCAGAGGATGATATACTGGATTATTTTGATAGCTTGATGTGCCAGGGAGATGAATTTTGACTCCATTTCTTTCAACCTTGCTCATACACTGGAGGAGCAGGGAGCAGCTTCAGCAGCTCAGAGCTGGTCTGCTCCAGCTGCCCTAGAAGAGCTCTTGGTTGTGTCAACATTGGAGACTCAATTCCCTTGGAACCCAGGTCATGAAGGATAGCATGAGGCCGTTTTTTTTTTTTTTTTGAGTTCTTTCCCTTTTCTGCAATTCCTGAGATATTAATCAGCTTTTTTGAAATAATTGCCATCATTTTGCACCCGGGGGTGTCGGTGAAGCAGCGCTCCATCTCTGGCCACGGTGACACTGCTCGGCACCAGCGGCTGCCAGGTGAGTGAAAGTTGATCTGGAGCTGTGGAGTGAGTGGAAATAATGTGGCCCAGGACATGTGTATGCAATTTGTGCAGATGATTCAAGGGAGAGCGTTGGCAACTGAGATAAACAGAGGGAAAGATACTGGAAAACCAGCAGTGGCTTCATTTTAATAGCACAGCCTTGATTCCAGACAGCTCAGATGTTTACTAGAAGAGCTCCATCTTCCTGCATCTCTTCCTCCCCACCACCCCCATTGCCCTGCATGCACTTAGTCATGAGATCAGATGGCTGCCTGGATGAAGCACTGCAGGCCAAATTCCACAGTTCCTACTTGAGCAAAAAAAAGCCATTGCCTGTCTTCAAATATGGGCTGCAGAATTTCTCTCCGTTTTGCACGCCCGTGATTCAAAGCACCCTCATAAAAACGCATCTTAGAGCTTCCCATGAAACAAAAATGAACTTTTTGAAGGTGTTGTGGATTATTTGACCTAGTGCTGAGCTTGGGATGCGCTTTTGCTAGAGGTAAAATTATTGGGCAAGCTCAAAGCCTGTGCTCTCTGAAGGTAATGTCTAGAATGGAAAGAGTGGAGCGGAGCACACCAGGATTAAAGCACACCACTGCTGCTCTTCCCGTGTGAAGTCAGTGAAGCTGGCTGATCTGTGGCTGTTGAATAACAAACAGCTCTTGAGAAGATCAAGTCCAGCTTCCATGCCAGGGCTCCATGGTGTGCTTGGCAGCAGGGCTGTGCTGGTGTGTGGGCTTTGGGCAAGAGAAACCTCAGGCTGCAAGTGGAAGCAGCCCAGCGAGAGCAGCAGGCGCCTGGTGCTGTTCCGCCGGGAGAGGATTGGGAACGAGGACCTGAGTGCTGTCTCCAAGTAAACCATCCTGTGCTTGCTGCCCAGGGTTGTGTAATCTGGCATAGGGCTGCAGTTTGGGTCTGCTTATCCCAAATCCACCCCCCAGGGGAGCTGCTGGTGATTCACCTCTCTGCATCATAATTCCTGACGCTTTTCTGATCGCTGTCCTTAGCGTGTCCTTGGTTCAGGGGCTGCCAATCCAGTCTGATTGGAAGAAAACAGCTTTCAAGCAGTTTAAAAGTTTGCCAATTCCCTGCACTAATGCATTAATTCCACGTCAAGACTCTGTGCCTCTTTCTTTTCTCTGTTGCTTTAAGAGTGAACCAGAAGACACAAAAAATTAGCAAAAGAAATTTAGTTAGCTGTAGAAATGTGATAAATGACCAGTTATTTGATTGTGAGCAAAAGCATTCCTTGTATGCAGTTTTTGGTTCACAGTTTGTAAAACAGAGCGTGTTTGTCTGTTTAGAAAATCTGCTCTTTTTGTGAAGAACTGGCAGGATCCTCAATCCTCTGTCTTTCCAAGACAGTGCAAATACTAATTAAAAAACCTATATCCAAATAAAGGTTTTTTGCATATATTAACACTAGATATCTTTTTCACATATGGTTCAACATAAAACTCCCAATTCTGTACAGAGAATGAATGAATGTGAAGCTTTGTATTTTTTTTTTTTAATGAATGACTGAAAATAAGGATTAAAGCAAGTTTTTCAGGTACCCTCCAAGTCTTTGTTTGGCAGAAGGAATGGAGCCAGGGCACTGATTTCTGAATTCTTGGCTCATGTGAAGCCATCCTGCACTTCTTAGCACATACCTGCTCCAGTCCTCCTGCCTGCTCTTCTCCTGGAAGCTCCAAGCTCCTCATGTGCTCCACATTCTTGGTCTCAGATATTGCAGTGTTTGTGATAACACATTTCTCTGCAGTGTGAGGAAATGAATGTTAGGTGCTCCCTGTGAGGCAGGAGTCAGGAACCCTCTGCTACCAGAAGGCTTTTGCCTTTCTGCTCTAGAGAGTGAAGTGTGAACAGGTTTCTCTTAGACACTTACCTTCCTTAACTTGGCTCTCCAGCAAGGAGGCCTTTTCCCTAGGATGTGTGTTACCAGTGTTAGTGGAGATGATAAAACAAGACACTTATCTTTCTCTCTGAATTTGTTCTCCACTTCATTATTCAGTTTTACATTTTTATGTCACTTCCAGTTCTCTTATCATGGTGAAATCTTTCAGAGTGGATAAAAGCTGAAGGCTACAAGCAGAAACCAGAATTTTTCAGCTGCCTTTGCTATCAAGCTGCAAACATCAGTCAGAAGCCCAGTGTTTATTTTGCTTTTGTTACCATTCCTGTATGAAAAAAAAATGTACATAAAAGGGCTGTTTGCTGACTTGCAGTAATTGGGAGAACACAAAGAGCTGAGTGCAGGGATTCAGAAGGAAGAGAAACGGAGTTCAGTCTTGAGTCATGGAAAATGCTTTTCCCAATCCAGTGTTTTTTGCGTGCATCTCTCCCCATGGTGGTTTCAGGTCTCTTCACAGGGTCCACCCACGAGCATGTGTGCTTAACCTGTTGGAGTGTTCCCTAAACATCCCCTCCTGGAATAGATTTTCTCTTCTTTTACCTGGCTGACCTTGCTGGGAAGATAGATCTGATAAACTGGGAATCAGCTTGGAATTTAGTGTGATTTTGAATTTTCAGGGTGCTTTGAAAAGGGTGCAGCTTGAGAGCAGAGGTTTGCACTCAATAATAGACCTGGAACTACAATCCCATGGGAGCAGAGAGCTGGATGTGTCAGAGGAAGTGATAGACCAGTGCTCGTAGGTGTTCTGTCAGGAACAAAATACTTTCCATAGGATTCAGAATGGAAACTTAAGCTTTCCTAGAAGTATTCCCGGGGAGAAGAAGTGCCAGTGATTAATCTGTTTGCAATAAGGGTAGGAACCAAAGTTTGCCCCCTGCTTCATGGGATGATGCCTGCTCAGGAAGAACACCTAATTTCCATGGTTCTTTGGTGGCCACTTTCTGCCTGGAAATGTTTGGAGCCTGTTTTGAAGCTGTGCAGAAGAGCATGCTTGCGTCATCCAGAAAATGCAATGAGTCAGTGGAGTCCTGAGGGAGCTGTAACGGCTCAAACAGAAACTTGGAAAATGAAATGGGGATGGATTTAAAGATACAGCATTTGTGGCTGCTGCTCTGTTTAGAGATGGTCTGCACTTAGTGGAGGCATTGGTGAGGAAGGGGTTCAGCAAGGACTTTGCTGCTGTAAAATACAAGTGGAGCTTTATGAGTGATCCACCCGGGACAGGGTGTGGGACTGGAGGAGGGTGTTAAGCAAGTCCTTGTCATTATACTCAGTAATTTGGTATTCAGGGAATCTCCATGAATTCTTCATTGATATGTGTTTTTTGGTATGTTAATGAATAACTTATGGGGATGGACAGGAAGGAAGGTGGGGGCAGCCTCTTGGTTTGGCCCCCACTCCTCCTTTTCCTTAACATTTTCACCCGCCTTCGGATTTGGGATGGTTTCCACAGCATTACGAGCTGTGTGTTGCTGCAGTGCAGCTGTGTTGGGATTGCTCTTGGCCAAGCTCATCTGGCCCAGGAGATGCCCCAGGTCCTGTCACCAGGTTTTGGTGACCCAGTGTGGTTTGTGAGGATGTGCCCAGGTCCTTGCTGGGCTCTGTCACCACCTTGGGGAGGTTTTGCTGTCAGAGCATGCTGCTCTTTCTCTTTGTGTCCACCCACAGCTAGACAAAGTGGGTATGGATCCCTCCTTCCTCCAAACCCAGCAGTGATCCACAGCAGGACATCTCAGAGATTAGGTGTACTCGCCTTAAAATGCTTTTGGTTCCTGGTGTAGATGAAATAGCCAAGGTCTGTCACGGTACTGTTGGTGTGTTGGTTGGTTTATTTGAAAGCTTACAGGGGTGTGAACCACTGTAGTGTTTGGCTGCCTCAAGCACATGGATTAATTCATCTTTATGGTCTGTTTCTAGAGGGAAAAAGTACAAAGAAAAAAGGGAAAGTGGCCTAGCACTGAAGTCAAAGACAGTGTCGTGTGCTTCTGTATTTTCTATTGGTTCTGCTTCAGAATTGAGAGCCCATTTTCCTCATTTGCCAGACCAGCAGAACGAGGCTGTTCCTCCCAGCAGATGTAGTAGAACACAGCAAAAAATCCTGAAAAATCTCCCCTCCAGGTAGGCACCTTCCCTGTTGGGACAGAGTAACTTGAGGTGCTGAATTTCATTGGTTTATCTAAGCAGGGCAGGGTAGGAGGCATCAAAGCGAGCTGGTCCTTTACAGTTAAGATGAACCTCCAGAGTGACTTTTCTGTAAATAAAAAAAGGAGTTTCTGGAGAGCCAAGAATGAAGAAAAAATGAGAAAACCTGGCTTTTCCCATTCATTTGGGGTTTTTTTGAGCAGGGGCAGCTCAGTCCCCGGGCTCCCTCAGAGCTATGCTGGTGCTTTATTATCAGGAACATAAAAGCATTTTGTGACTGTGATGTGTATGCACCTCAGCACTACAGTTTAGCTGCTTTATTCAGATCAGGAAAGCTTCATTAGTTCATGTTGATTGAAGAGTGATATGGTCCCCAGCCATCCTAATGCAAATTGATGACTCATTTATATCTTTGGAGTTGAATTTAAATTTCTATAAAATTTTAGATTTAGGCAAGTAATTGCATTACAGTTTTGTGGCTTGTGTGAAAAATTATTTTTTTTTACACCTAAGGCCATATTTCAAACCTGTGACCTCATTCCCATAAAGCAAAGCTATTTCATTACATCATAGCTGTGCAATTTGCCTTCTGATAACTAGCATATACATTTATGCTGGATCCATTAAATACTTGTCCACCTAAAGAGCTGGCAGGTGTTAACATGTTAGCATGTAAAATTTTTTTAAAAAATAGAAACTGGTATTGTTTTGGCCTTCTTGCTGGCAGTTTTGTTGAAAACAAATGAATTGTAGTTTTCCCTTCCATCACTGTCCTTCTTGGTTTCCAGAAGAAATGATTAATGAGCTTTAGCCTTTGCAGCTGCAACATTTGATTGCAGTCTGACTTCACTGGTGATGAATACGGAAATATTTCTGCAGTTAATTGGATGTTATCAAATCCATAGCAGGTGACTAAGACCATACTCAGATGCAGTTGTTGCAATGAGCAGGATCTTGGAGGGCAGGTTTCCCTCCATGGAACTTTACCCCATCGTATACCAGTTCACACTTTATATTAAATAAATACTTGAGGAGCTTAGTGTCCAAGATTTGCTCCATTTCCTTTGCTTTGAAGGAGCTTAGTGCCCAAGATCTGCTCTGCTCCCTTTGCTTTGAGGCACTGAGGTTCCCCTGCTGCTCTGATTAAAGTTGAGTTTCAGATAAGTTGGATGGATTTAGGGTGGGAAAGGATCAACGTGTATTTGAAACAGTACAATGTGTCAGTCTCATACAAGATGCCCATTTATAGGCTCCACATAAATGTCAAATATTTTAGCTTAGTATTCATCCTTAGCAATGGTCAACCATCTTTGAATCCCCCTGAGTTCCAGCACTAGTGCTCCATGCTGAAAAGACTTAAAACACATATTTTGTGGCTCTGCAGCTTTAAACTGCCTTTTGGTTTTTTTTTTCCTTCTCTGAGCCTCTTCTGTCACCTCTGTTTTGCCAGCAAGTCTTGTGAAAGCAGCATCCCTTGTGATTCAGATCAAATGACTGTCTGGCAACAGGACAGGACCCTCCTGTGGGGAGCAATCCAAGGCCAGACCCCCTCCCTGGTCCCCTCACTGCTTGGGGAGAGGATGCTCTGTACTTGGGATTGAGCAAACCTTCCTCCCAGCACGCTGGGAGAGGGGTAACACCAAAATTATCAGGAATATTTTCTTGGCACCGTCAGCTTGGGAGCTGCAGAGTTAAATTCCTTCCTCAAGCTTTGCCCCCTTGGTAACACCTCCAACACACTGATTATTCATGTTAAAAACAAAAACAACAAAGGGATAATTGCCCAAATTTTGTAAAATGGCTATTTCTGCACATTCAGCCTCAGATGGCGTTTGACCCTTAATACAGATGGTTTCACTTAATGTATTTTGTTTAAACAATCCCTGTTCCTGGAAGTGGTTTCAGAATAGGCTGTTCCTCATTGCTGTTCATGTTTGCTTTTTCTTATGATATTATAAGAAGCTTGAAGAGAGTGGATTCAGAAAAGGGCAGTAATTGGTGTTCACAGGCATTTGTGGAAGCTTTTGTATTTTCCAATTAATACGATGTTGACTCCTCAAGCTTTCAAGACTGAAGTGGTTTGGAGGACTTTTGTCCTCAGGCTGTCGAGCTCCCTGTGCTTCTGTTATTCCTCTGTCTGTGCTAAGACCCCAGGGAGTCCCAGCACATTTCTTTGGGACAGCTTTTCATCTGGGATACCTGGTTTTCCTCCTAGGATAGGCTTCTTGGTGCTCCATCACACAAAAACCTTCTTTCTCTTGAATGCAAACAAAGTTTTTCTGTGCAAGGGGAGAAAAAAAATTGTGTGTTGTGCTCAGAACTATCTCCTTTTCATGTCTGTTAGAATTTCTGCATGTGCAGACATTTCACAGGTAGTGCAGGTGATACTGAGCACACCCTGAGTGAGCTGTGAAAAGCCTCCCTCAAATTCAACATCAGGAGTCTTAAAATCCTGCCCTGTGCCACAACCACCAGAGGCAGCCCCAGCTGATGGAAAGAATGTGAGTGCCCTTGAAGTACATGAGAAGTGTGGTTTCTAAGCTGGAAGTTGGTGTGTTGGGTGTGTTACTGCATGTTTCACATTCATGTAGTACCTTCTAGCTGGGACCTGATCTGTAGCTTGAAGGTTTGTAGTAGTTACATCTGGAATAAAAAAAAAAAAATGGAGGTGCCAAGTTAGGTAATTGGAGTCAATGGAATCAGGTGCCAAGTCAGTGATTGGAGACATCTAAAGAAGAGTTGGAAATAAAATTATGGCATGTCTATTCATATGATGAAGTAGAATAGTTAATTTTCCCTTATTTTATTTCTTTATTTTTCCTAAAAATATTTTTTCTTAAAGTCGAGGCCCTGTTTGAAGGGTTGACAGTGTAAGTAAAAGCATCATGTCTTCCCAAAACAACAATCTGCTAATCATCCCAGTGACCTTTATAAACACTTCAGGTAGAATTAGAAAATGAGAGATCACATGGTCTCTGAGGTATTTCAGTTTTATAAGTGGTGTGATTAAATGGCTTAAAATCCTTCTGTGTCACCTCCTCAATATCCTCTATTGTCCATGCAGTGCCCTTGCTTCATTCCCCTTGACTCCAGGGCTGCTCAAGATTCCTACTCCTGATTCTTTCTATGAATGTTCCTCTACTTTGAGATTAATTTTAAAATAGGTTCTCCTGGCACCCTGACTGCTGTACGTGTGGGAGGGAGGGATTAGGAGAACACAGCAGCTCTTTCACCATCTGAAAATCCTCTGGTCATGCTGAACTTGCAAAGACTGAGCTGAACCAAGGAAAGGAGGAAATCAGGATGTGTGGCCTAACAAAAACCAGTTTGTTGACTTTTGCTCTGGGTATTCCCACCTGATGTCAGCTCAAGCCAGAGATTTCCTTCTCCAATGTTCCAGGCTGCTTTTGTTAGTTCACTATTTTTTAGTCTTAATTCTTGTAGTAATTCAATATAACAACTCTAACTTGGCTGAGCAGGCAGAGGAACTTGCATATCACTGGCTTGTGAGACCTTAGTATAGACTGGCAATCAATGAGATATAGGAAAAGCTGTGAGTTAAATTACAGAATTGTGGTATCTGCTGTCTGGAACTTTGTGGAACAACCCCAGAATCAGGAGAGGCTCAGAGTGGAGCTGCAGAGGAACTTCTTTCTCCAGAAGGTTTCTCACCAAGCTGTGTTTTCTGGTACTGTTTGTCTGTATTGCAGCACTGCTGCATATCTGGGTATCTGTCAGCTCTCTAGGAATTTGAGACATTGCATTCCCTAGATCCAGACTGGAGTGCAGCCAGTTCCTCGAGGCTGGATGAAGTGCTTCCATTTCAGGTGGAAGCATGTCTCCCAGCATGGAATAACTGTGGTCTATTTGAGGGTCTCTGAATGATTGATGAAGTCCATCTTATAGCTGGTCCAGTTCTATATTCACATTTATTTCTTTGGGATTTGTTTGTAGCTCTCTCAGTGGGAAAGGTTGGTAAGATTAAGCTGTTTATACAACTTGTCAATGCAGATGGTTTACTCAGTATTCTGAATTAAGCAACAGCTTTGCTGGCCCCCTCATGATGCCAGCACTCTTACTTGTGTGAACATACACTGATGAGACTCTTCACATTCTTGAACTGGGTCACCACATGGGTGTGTGAGCACCAGTGCCAGCAAGAGGGAGAAGATGGGAAAGGTGGCACCCAGGCACTCTGTGTTTAGATGGGGTTAACTGGTTGAAGACCCTCACTCTGTGTCAGCAGGATTTCTTCCCAGCTCATCTATCTCAGTGTTTGTCTGTGCACTTTCCTGCTTCCTGCCCTGCTGCTCCATTGTGCAAGTTTTCAGAGCAGTCACAGGTATTTCAGTTTTGTGTTTGTTTGTTTAAATATTTGTGAACATCATCAATGTCCTCTTCTCTCCCCAACAGTGAAGTGACTCAGCTGAGCTGACATGAAAGAAATGTCCAGCTCAGCCTTTGGAGCAGGGTGGGATGGCTTGGAGGGTGCCAGTGGTTGTTATTCCTTGATACTTGGCACTTCTCCCTATTTTCTGTCTGGTATGTGGGCAGACAGAATCAGCTGGAAACCTCAGACCACATGTAACATATCTGCTCTGGGAATGGCTCTGAATGATGATGGGCAGGTAAAGAGGGAGTGAACACAGAGGAACTTTTGGGGTTATTCAAGATCATTAGCACTGATTTCTTTTTTACTCCTTTATATTTCCACTTTCTGCCTGGAAAGGCAGAAAACATGCACAGGAATTGCACAGTCTCGTGCCATTTTCTAAATCTGTATTCAGATATGACATGCACGATTAAGCATACCAAAAACACTCATCCTGAAAGAGCTTAGCTTAATAACTTTTTCCCCTTATGAATTCAGCATCACTTTTTTGCTTTGTCTTAATGGTGAAACTTAAGGAGAATGTTCCCTAGCTTTTCCAAAAAAATCCAAATCAAAATGCTTCTTTCAATGTGTTTTTATGTTTAGGAATTGGAAAAGAGTGTTCAACCTTTGTGGGAGTTTAGCACTTGAACTGCATCCGTCAATGCTCAGCAGTGCCTCAGTAAATTAGAGACCCTTTCCCTGTATCCCTGCTCCAGCTGGACTGGGACAGAGGTGTTATATAAAAATACACATTTTGCTTTTGCCCTTCCTCATGGTGAAGTAGCTTATATCTGTCTGAATTTTCTTCCTGTTGGTCCCAGCCTTCACAGGAAAAAATACTGGTCCTGCCCTTACGTCATAGTCCCAGCAGGACTCTCAAAACTTCTTATTTTGTGTCCTGACAACAAAACGAAATGCTGAACTATTTGGAAGGAACCATTGCTGCAGGCAGTTCTAATTAACTGGAAGCTTTTCCTTTCTGGGAACATATATTTACTTTCTTACACTGGGAATAATAAGCAATTAGTGCTATGGAGCACCAGGCACTTACCTGCACAGGCTGAGAGGCTGAGAGTAGATCCTGAGGGTGGATAAGTAGAGTAATTCAAATCAAGTGACTGTAGATGGCTTTATATAGTGGGTTTTATGCTTATATGGATGCTTTTTTTTATTTCTATAGTTACAAAGGGCTTCTACTACTTTCTCAAAATAATATGTATTCCCCTGTGGATGAATTAGTGACGTCTGGAATTCCTGAGCAGAAGGCACTGGAGTTTGGGGCTTTGGGTTGGGTTTTTGAGGGTTTTTCTCCTTGGTTTTTTTAAAAAAATTAATTTAAAACAAGAGAAAAAAGCACACTCATTTCAGTGTCAAAATATCAGTATGTTGCAAAGGTTTCTGCCCATTGATATTGATAGTGTTCAAAGGCACTGTCTAGGATTAGATCCCTAGAGAAAAATGATCTCTGCAATCGAATTTATCCTATTCTCTTGTGGCTGTGTGCGTGTTACTTGAAATTTTCTGCATTTCAGTAAATTAGGATAATCATTGCTGAATTCAGTGCTGAAAAAGCTCAGGTGAGTGAGTACAGAAATGATGTGTGGCTGGGAAGGGAACCTTCACCTGCCCTGAAATGGCTGTGAAAATGTTAATACTGCTGCGAGACCTCCTTTGTGTGATCAGTTTCAAGGCAAAGGAGTGAATTGCTCCTGGGCCTGGTGGATTATTTGTTTATTTGTGCATCATTATTTGCTCTGCGTGGCTTTTATCCATTTGCTTTTCGAGTCGTTTGGCAATTCCCACACCTGTGGCAGCAGCAGGACACGTCCATAGATCCATGCCCCAGCCTAAACTCTCCACTTTGCCTGGGTGGGGAGAGCCAGCAGGAGAAAGGAGCTCCAGCTGGTCCCATCACTGGAATTCCATAACTGATGCACAGGAGGGGTTCCAGGCTGGCTCAGGACAGTGGGAAGAGCCAGCAGGAGAAAGGAGCTCCAGCTGGTCCCATCACTGGAATTCCATAACTGATGCACAGGAGGGGTTCCAGGCTGGCTCAGGGGAGTGGGAAGAGCCAGCAGGAGAAAGGAGCTCCAGCTAGTCCCATCACTGGAATTCCATAACTGATGCACAAGAGGTGTTCCAGGCTGGCTCAGGGGCTCAGGACAGTGGGAATGCGAGGTGCAGGCACGGATCAGGCGTGTGTTTACAGCCAGCCCTGGATAAACCTCTCCTCCTCCATGTTCCTCCTAATCCCTGCTGGGTCTCATGCAGCAGTGGTTCAGTAATACTTGTTTTCTTTTCTTCTTCTCCCCTTCCACCCCCTCCTCATGTGTAATTTGATCTCCGAGGCCTGCTCTTCTGCTTTGGCAGAATTTTCAGCTCTTGAATGGAGGAAATTAACCACTTAGTTACTGCCAGGGCTAACCCCTGTTCCCTGCTCCCTCTGGCTCTTCCTGCGGTTGTGCTCGGACTTACACAAGAAAAGCTCACAAAGACATCAGCTCTGAGCTCCCCGTTTTAACCTCTTCTCTTACCTTTATTTTTTCATCTGCATTTCCTTGCCTTTTCATTTAGAAGAAATACGGAAATGCTCCCACTCAAGATCTGAGTCAGTATTTGGCAAAGATATTTCTGTAAAATTTGTTTGCTGATCCTTTCCAAGCGTGTATGTTTTCTGATTGTGTCCTGGCTGTCTGTGATTCCTCCCTTCCCTGGGCTGGCAGAAAATACTGAACTTCAGCAGGATCCCTAAACTGCTGGAATTCTACCTAATGCACAGGAACTTCCAGTCCCTGCTCCCTCTTTCGCAACCTTAATAAACTGCCTGGACAGTGAAAGTTCAGTCATTAATAGTCAGTAGGAATTTATGTGATTTTTGTGTCTTTAAGGTATGCTGCTATTTGTTTTCAGATCTGAAAAGTGCAAGAAGCTTTCTTTTTTTTTTTTTTTCTTTGCCAGCAGATGTTTCAAAAAGTGTTCAGTGGAACAGGCCCAAAACTTTTTCAGTGATGGGTGATGAGCCCCTTTGGACTTGAATTTAACCTTGCAGGCTTCAAATGCTAATGCTCCAAGCAATTCCCTGAGGAGCTCATGACCCATCTTGTGTTTTCACATGAGTACAGTGAATACTCATGATCACCATTGCAGGAATTTAGTAGTTTGTAAAGACATATCACCATTGAAAGAATTTAGTAGTACCTTCTGGGGTACCTTGTTACTGCCTTAAAAAAATAAGAATTCTGCTTTGTTGCTTGAAAGGAATTTCAAATAGTTGAACATTCCATCTCTGAAATCCCACCACTTCCCAGCCACCTCCTTCACTCATGAAAATTGCAAATAACAAACATCTGTTAAATCAAGGAGAAAAACCAACAAATGCACATGCTTTATTGCAAAATCCTTGGCTTTTCCGTTGATGTGTACAGTGGACATTTTGGAACCTGGCTTTTCTTGTTTGTTTTTTTTTTTAAGTTTCTACTGGTTGAGAGTGGGACTTGGTAAATCCAAGTACCAGAAGCGTTTAATATCTCCTTGTAAGTGCAGATACCTCTCTGTGCTCTTGCAGGGCTATTCCAGTTGTGCTGGATGGTGACTGAAGGAAGAAAATCACTTTTTGCCCTCAGGTGCTACCTTGCCTTTGTTCAAATTCATGTGTGTGGGTTTTTTAATTTTATTTACAATAATACCTATTGTAGAATGGTCAGAGTAGTAGCAAGAGGCTTTTTTTTTTAATATGCTGTTTTAACTAGCTGTTGTAAGCATGTCAGCTGCATCTTGAGAAGAGCTTAAACAGGAAGGTAGAACAGTGGTCTCTAAAAATGGTTTGTGTGTGAATTGGAAAAGGAGAGACAGAGGTTTCTACATAAAAAGCTGGAAGAGAGACACTGGCAGCACTGGTGGAGTGGTTCCAAGTTAGGGCAGTGGTGGAAAAGGGCTGGCATTTACAAACATCTCTGGCACAAAAGTTCATCTGGGCACAGTGGTCAAACCACTCCAGCCCTGTTTATCTGGGTGTGCATTCCTAATGCCAGTGGTATTATGGATTCCTACAGCTCACCAAATAAGTGGTAGCTGTAGATCCCTCAGTATCCTGGTTGCTTGGGCTTTCTCCTGCGGTGTGTGGACACACTTGGAGATTTTATCAGGCTGATGTAGAGCACGTTCTGTGTGAAAACATCACCAAGGACTTTTCTCACTTTCTCCTCATTACATGGTAGATATTACAAATAAATCCCAAGTATCATTGCCTCCTTGTATAGTGCTGTCATAGCCAAGGAAGTGAAGAACCTTGGAGTATCCTGGAAGACTTGTTCTCACTTGTCCTTTGGAGTAACTACAAGGTGTCTGAACAATTCCTTGAGACTCACTCAGGAGACAGTTGTTTCAGTCTGAGGTGGCTTTTAACTGGCTGGGTGTGGGATGTGCCCTCACCTCTAACTCTGCCAACCTTGGGCTCACTTTGTGCTGTGCTTTCTTTGGCAGAGGGAATTTCTCTGCCATAACAAAGCTCTCATGACTCAATGTGCTCGACTCGCTGGAGTTGCATTCACTGCAAACAGCTCTGCAAGAGTCCACCAGAGTTTTTGTGCTGCACGTGCCAAGAAGGTAGAGTTGAGTAGCCACCATTGGAAAGCTGCTAGTCCTCTCTATCTGATAGAGAGCAATATCTTCCCAAATTTTGGCACTTTGTGTCTAATAGTGGATGAAGTTGTTTAACGGTGAAGGATCTGAAAACTTCCAAAGGAAAACTGGAACCTGTCAGACAAAGCAGGACCAACCCCCAGGAAAACAGGGAATGCTGCATTTGCTGTCAGCTCAAAGCTCAGCTTTGTTACAGCTGCATCTCTAGCACGTGCTGTGGTCATTAATGGATTTCAACATAAGCTTCTTGGATTATTTGCATAAACACATATACTCACACATTTTTTTATCAGGTAATTGTGTTAGGATGTGTTATTCCACTATGTGAAAAATGCCATCAGAAGAGGGCTGTGTGGCATGGGAATGTTCTGTGGCATGGATCTATTTTTAATTCTAAAGGCAGTGACCTATGAATGCCCTAAATCACATGTAATCTTTCCACTTACTAAGAAAAATGCATCTCATAAATTACATGATTCTACATTTTGTTGCTCCAGAGACAGAAAAACTGGCACTGAATTAGTCTTTATTACGTGTGGGGGAATTCTCAACTGCATTTATAGAAGAGAAAGATAAAGCACAGGTAACTTTAAGCAAGGATTTGTTCTTTTTGTGGTGGGCTTCTTTACTCCTTTGCTTTTAACACTAGTTTGTGATACTTGTTTCAAGTGACTTTTTCCATCTCAAATCAGCTGAATGTGCCTATCAAAAAACACCCAGACTTTGGGACTTGAAGCTTTGTTAACTTTCCACATTTCAGAAGAGGATTTTAAAACAAAATTAAGCTCAGGTTTTAAATGGGTGACAAACACTCAAGTAGTTTTTCACGGTATCACAACAAAATTCACTCCAGCTGCTAACATGGGAGATCATGCCAAAACTCACTTTCTGTTCATGGAGTCCAGTCCTTTTGCTGCTGCTGTCATGTGTGTGTTGGTGTGATCATTCTCTTTTGGATAAAAATCTGTCCTTAAATTCTGGGTAGCATTAAGAAAGTAAAGAATAAATATCTGTCTGCTAGAAGCAGCTCAAACAAAGGCCATTGGCTAAATAGGTTTATGCTCTTGAAGGAGAATGAACAATAAAGGCTAATGGATACTGGATTGCATTAATGAGAGCAGAGCCAGCAGGTCCAGGGAAGTGATTATTTCCCTCTTTTTGGCTCTTGTGAAGCCACATCTGGAGCTCCTTCCCCTGCAGCAGATGCTGAGACCCTGGAGGGAGCCTGGCAGGGGCTGGAGCCGGCGCTGTCCCCAGGGATGAGGGAGAGAGGGGATGGAAAGGGGTCCCAGGGCTTTCATAAGCACCCAGCTGGTGGCTGGAAAGACTCTTGTAAGAGGTGCACAGCAAAAGGAGGTGAAACAACAATTAAAACCTGCCACAAGGCAAAGCTGGGTAGCTATGAGAGGATAAAAAGTATTCAACTGCCCAGCAGACTCAGTTAAAGTTTAGCTGCATAGAGCCTGGAAAATCCTGATGTAGGGAGATAGCCTCCCTCTGAGCAGGAGCTGGAACTGGAGCCCTTCTGAGCCTGCTCCCAACCAAATTGTTTTGCCATTCTGCAGCAGAGAGCCTGAGTTGAAGGTTGCATCAGTCACTGTAGTCTGCACACATTTCATGACTGATCTTGTTCTAAGATGTGTATATGACAAACAAATGTGAGAGGGATTAATAGCTGACCGCAGTAAGAGTGGCAGAGGTTGTGTGACATTGCCAGTATAGCTTTTATTTCTGTATCACAAGTTAATTTCATGGCATTCAGGAATGGCAGAGGGTATTTGCTCAAAGTATTTACAGCCCAGTTTGCCATGACACAAAAGAGGAAACATTGAAGGATGATGTTTGGAGCACAGAGACCACACAAGCGTGTCTGCCTGGAAGCATAAAGGGAATTAATTTGTTTATCTACAGAGGAAGTTATCCCGGATAGCTCTTTGTGTTTAACTCCCCAAGTGGATGTGTTTCTCCTACAGTGAGGTTCTTCTGCAAGTGGGTTAATTTAATTTGAGATGAGGCATTCTTCTTCAGGAATAAGAACCCCAGGAGTTCATCAGAAACGTAATCCGCATTAATTCTGCTGGCACTCGTTGTATTAACCTTAATTGTAATGGCTGGGTGGTGCTCATGGGGGGCAGCCTTTGTACTGTGGGGAATGCTTTGGGGATTCTGTGTTCCTACAGCTGCAGGAAAAGCAGGATAGGGATGGGGATGCTCATCTCATAGAAAAGAACTTGTGTGCAGGGTGCTTGGTCTGCTCTTAAAACTTCATTTCATGCCAGTTCCCTAAACATGACACTGGACATGTGAGGATGAGCTCCTCCTGTGATTTATGTAACCTTTCTCCTCCAAATCTGTGTTTAAGTCTTCTTTTTTTCCTGTTTTTTTTTTCCTCTCCCCCAGTACAGTTGCACATAAGTTCCCTGTTAGGTAGTCAAGGACCAAGTAGATAGGTGTTGGTTTCTCTTAAAACTCTGGTGCTTCTATAAAATAGAAATTGTCCAGAAGTGTAGGGAGGATGGGATAGAGTGGGGAGAACTGTGTTGTTGTTTTCCCAATGGCCATGAGGCTGCCAGGAGTGGGGATGGGAGCCTCAGCTCTTTGCTGAACTGTCAGAATTGAGGAAATGTTGAAGTTCTCTACCTGATTTCTGGTGTATTAAATGGGAATGTCCATGCCCGTGCTTTCTGAGAAAAAGGTGAAAGGACTTTGAACATCACGCTGTCCTTACTGTTATTTCTTTGCTAAAAAAAAAAAAAAAAAAAGGCAGATGCTCTTATTGCAGTTCAGTATGGGTTGAGAGATCAAGGATTTTTTTTCCCCAGCTGTCTTTCATGTTTTCACCCCATGGATCAGAAGACTGAGGCAAAGTGATGCTGTAAAATAATGTTTAAAGAGTCTGAGCAATGTTTGCTGTTTCGGAGGCACAGAGCTCAAATGCTGGAAGCATGCAGAGTTTCCCCTAAAGTATTCAATGTTTGAAAACGTAGGAGGGCAAAAGAGCACAAGCACTAGTCAGAAACCTTGCCAAAATAAACTGTCAGATGTGAAGGCAAGTTTTCAGGGACAAAAACGAAGATATGCTGCTCTGTTGACTCTGTGACACACTGAGGGCTCCACACATTGTGGCGTGGTTTGTGCTGGGATCAGCTTCCCAGGCCGTTTTCCCCAAGCTCTGCATTTTGCACCCCTAATGAACTCTACACCCTTGAGCACCTCTTGCTCCCAGCAGCAAAAGCACCCCAAGCTTTGGGAGGTGAAAGGGGATTTTTGAGTGGAAATAATGCAGTTGTATACATACCCAGTATGCTATCTCCTTTAGAGAGATACATAGGTAGAGATGGGTAGGTACATAGATTATATATATATATATATATATATAAGAAAAGCGATGCTTCAATTTAAATGGAACACACAATAATGCCAGAAAACAATCTATTAAAAATGCATAAGCAGAGAGCATCAATTGGTGTGTAGCCTTGAGAAACATGCAGGGGAAGGGCACAGTTTGCAGGGAAAAAGAATACTAGGCAGTGGGAGAATGAAAACTTTTGTGCCCTTGTGCCAGAGGAGCAGCAATAACCCCATTAGCCGAAACCTGAATCCCTGTGCCTGTAATTAGCGCAGAGATGCTAAGACAGGATCCCTGGGCAGGAGCTGCCGTTTTTGGGGTTACAAACGGGCATCCCCCCGGGATTGTCTGTCCCCGCTGCCGGCGCGGTGTTGGAGCAGCCCCTGCCCGGGATGCGGAACGCGCTTTGCAGCCTTCGCCCAGCGCTTCCCCGGGAGCAGGAGCGCCTGCAATCTCGCCTTTCCTCCGCTTTCCCAGACCTGCTGCTTTCCCTTCGGCGGCGCCGGGAGAGGCTCAGGCAGGAGGAGGTTAAGGAGCGAGGGCGTTGCTGGATGCCTGATGTCACGGCGGCCGAGCGAGGGGCCCTTTGTTGGCAGCGCAGCCCCAGCAGCGCCCGGCGCCCGCCGCGCACGGCCGGCACCGCTGACTCTGACCAACTTGCTTGGCTTCGCTTTTTTGCCTTTTTTTTCTTCTTCTTCTTCTTCTTCCTGCTTTTATTATTATTTTTTTTTCTTTTATTTCCCGCCTTCCCCCCTTTCCCTTCCTCCCTCTCCCGCCAAAAGAGTTGGGAAGGAGGGAAGATGGCTGGAGTTAACTCCCCGGGAGAGGAGGTGCGGGGCCCCTGGATTTTCCGCCTCTCGGGCTCGCCCTTGTAATGCTTTTCGGAGAGCTGGATTTCGTCGAATTTTCTTGGATATTTTGTTTTAGGCTTCTCCTGGATATGTTGTTTTAGGCTTCTCCTGGAGTTTTTTTTTAGACTTTTACCGGATCTTTTTAGACTTTTTGTTTTAGACTTCTAACGGATAATTCCACATAGAAGAAGCTGAAGGAGCGGGGGGAAGGGAAAACAAACAGCCGAAGCCAAACTCTAACAAATGAAAATGTTGGAGATTTGCTTGAAATTGGTGGGTTGCAAATCGAAGAAGGGGCTTTCCTCCTCCTCCAGCTGCTACCTGGAAGGTGAGTACCCACTCCCGGAGGGGGCACAACCCGATCCCATCACCACCATCCCGAACACGAGTTGTATCCCTCGGTTGGAAGCCGGGGCCAGGTTTGGGGGGGGATGTTTGGAGCCGGCCGGGTGCAGGCTGGGCTTTGCCATGCGGGGGTGAAGAAGCGAGCGGTGTCGGCGGCGTGCGGACCCAGGTGCCTTTCGTTAATGCAGTTACAGAGGGAGCGCGCTCTACCATTTATGGTTGTAAAATGTCAAGTGATCTTATTGCCGAGCCCATAAACAAACCCCTATCTTCAGGCCTCAGCTTTATTTTTTTTTTTTCCCGGGGTGGGGGAATCTTCCTTATTTTGGATGTGAAAAAACCCAACTCCATACTCTAGAACATCAGATGAGTCCATCGATAAAATATTTTCAGCGTGCGTTAATAACGTAATTCCTCGGTCCGTTTTGGTTATCCCCTTTCTTAGTGTTCTTTCCGCAGGCATTCGTTTAACTGAATTTTCTTGCATGTTTGCTTTTAAAAAGTGATTTTTGAGTCACACCCGTGGTTACTTGTGGACAGTGAGATGTTAAACATATGGACACAGCTGGTTTGGGTGGAAAGCTTGGGCGACAGAGGCACCACGGTGGGTGGAGGGGGACTTTGGGCTGAGCTCTTGCTTGGAGTGACCTCAAGCAAGATTTTCACCCTGACGTGGCTTCACACCCTATGGAACAGCATCGTGGTCCCTCCGTTCAGCCTCTTGCTGCCCTCCCAGGGCTGTGTCCATCCCACAGGTCCAGGCTCCTTCAACTTCTTTTGTGTTGTTGGAGGTTTAGTTTCAGTAAAAGTAATCCTCCTGCCAGGAGGACTGTGCTAACTCATCAAATCAGAGGCACGAAAAGCAGCAGCTGATTTCCAGGGGCCTATCACAAGTCGTCGTTGCTCAACTCTCAAATATTCAGTGCAGAAACGGCCCTCGGAAATTCATAGGTTAGGAATCTCAAAATCTACAAATGGCTGCTCGTGGCAAACTCACTTGAAGAAGTCTTGGATCAAGAGTCTGTATTTATTGGATACATTCAGTGACTCTGAGGAATTTTCTGTTCTCTAAAATCAAAGAATAGTTTCCAGAGGACTTTTTCTGCTTATTTAAAGTTTCAGAAACCAAATGGTGGGCAGATGCATGAATAATTTTGATGTTTTTATGTGACTGAATTCTTCTGCCGTCTTTTAAGTATACAAAACCTCTGTCTGTGTCCACTGCCTCTGGTATTGCTCAGGGTGTGTGTGGAGAAGGAGCCCCAAGCTGTGCTGGGCCTCCTGTCTGTGCTGCTGGATCTTTCAACACAGCCCTGGGAGAACAGGCAGAGCATCTGGGGCCTCGTTTCCCTCTGCAGAAATGAATGCTGGAGGATGATGTTACAAGGGTGTTGCCCTGACTCTTTCTGCAAGTTTTCTCTTTTGTGTTCATTACAACCACTCCCCCCCTCCCCAGTTTGCAATGCTGTTTCATAATAGGATTAGGGCATAGTTTGACTTGGCCCTATAGAAAGTATGAGTTAAGAACATTGGACACAATTAATATTGTAGTATTTCCACCTTCTGCTTTCCTGAGACTGTGGCTGCATGCTTGTTTTTTATGATGGAATGGGAAATGCACGTTGAAACAACTTTTACTCCATCTCTCAAGGTAACTCAGTCTCACTTCTCAGCTCAGAATGGGCCAAACCCAAAGCCAGTGTCAGAGTGGATGTTAAAGGTGTACAGATGTGGCAACTGCAAACTTAATGTGGCAGTCCCAACACAGACAGGCCAGAACCCCCATAATTGGGGAAACTTCTGGAGAGTAGGGTAAGATACTAATCTGAGGAAAAAGAAGTTTAAAAAAGCAAGATTTTTTGTTACTCCTTTCTAAAGCTGAATGTATTCGTGGGCAGCTTTCTTACAAACATTACTGTGAGGTTGAAATCACTGTTGAGGACTCCTCCAAAAGAAGGGTGATGGCTTGACCCAAACTCCTGAATTCCAAGAGCACAAGTGAAATCCATTTGCTTGTGTTTCCCTTAAGAATGTAACAAGTTTTTACATATGGATGTGTTATTTTAAGCTTGGCAGATCATGAGAAAGGGGCAGGGTTGTGTCAAGGGTCAGAAACTCCAGATCATTGCTCCTGGATCCCTGTGAACAGCCTGTGATGGCCAGTGCATTTCCATGCACATCCCTCAGCCTCTGTGAAGCTTCTGAAAGAATTAATGAGATGATAGCGATATCATTGGAGGATTTAACTCTGCTGTTGTTATTTTAGTTGTATGGAAAGCTGAAATTTACTATAATAGATTAGGAAACTTTAAGCATAACTGCTTAAAGGCTCAAAGGTCCATTAGGTGCTAGAGAAACCAGTTGCAGCCAGGAAGATAGATGAACTTATACTTAATTCCTTATTTTTGTGTTCATATGTTGACAGAAATAATTCAGTTCTTGGTTGATGAATAGCATGGGATGTAACAAAATCAAGTCTATTTGTTGTATTTTTTAAACACACTTTTTGAGAATACTGTGCTCAGTCTGGATTTGGTGTAAGGCTGATTTGGTGTCGGGCACATACGTGTCCTTTGACCAAGTAATCAGAAATGTGGTTTTCTTTTCATGGTGGTCCCTTCTGAAAGGCTTTTATGCTCTGTTAGTTTGCAGGAACGAGGATTGTTTGGAGATGCTCTGTGTGTGGTGTGGAGGGCTGGCAGGTGCTGTGGCCCATGGCCGTGTGCTGCTGTGAAAGGGCAGACTGTCCTGCTCCCTGAAAAGGCTGAAATCTTCTCTTAACTTGATCAAAAATAAGTTCAAACTGCTTCTAACAATGACTGAGTTTTCATACTGGGCATTTCTTTGCCCTCATTTCTATTCCTACTAGTAAATACTATTTTAAAATGTGACGAATTTGAATTTCTCTCATCTGCTTTCTCCTTTCTGCCTTTGCCAAAGTGAGTAATTCCTCACCCACTTCACACCAAGAAAGGGTAAAGAGTAGAAGGAAGAGGCACAGTGAGCATTGCTGCCAATCTGATCAGGAAAACAGAACATGTCCATGTCCCAAATAGGGGCTGAAATAGTCTTGCTGCCTTTTTGGGCTTGGCTGTACCACTGAAAGGCAGAAGCCTTGTTTAAAACCTGTCAGTGTTCTATGTGAAGATAAAAAAAAACCCAAACACATTTTGGGGACACTAGTAAAGTCCTTTTGTTTTCTAAATGAAAAGACTCCTGTCCTGCCAGCTGTCAGACGGTCTTTCTTCTTTTTTTTTTTCTTTTTTTTTCCCCTAATTTATTTATTTTAGCATGTCTAGTTACAGCTAAAGCCTGGGGAAGAGCAGCAGCCTGTACCCATTGCCCTGTTCCTGGAGAGGGATTTTTGTAATGAATTTGGGCACATATTAAGGCAGACCTAAATTGGCAGCACAGTGACTCATGTGCCCCAGTGTCACTGGGATCAGCAGGCAGGGCTTTGATCACCCTGTTAGGGAGAGCAAATGCATTAACCTGGAGTTGCTGCCTCCCTTCTGTTTGTTCCCTCTCTTCCTTGGCTATTTTCTGTTTCTCACCTCATGGCCTCTCATCTACCATCACTCAGTAGAGTTCTTGCTGTTATCCACATTTCTGGCTTTGTAGTGGCTTCTTAGTTACGTGCTTGTTCCAGTGGTTCTTGTTTGTCCTGTAGTTGTTAAAAAATCTGGTTGATGGTGCTTGCTACAGTTTCCCATGGGATGTGGTGAGGAAAAGGATTATCATTTCACAGGAAAAGTTGTAACTCTTTTCAAACCTCAAAGGGATCATCCACAGATACATCAGTCCTTCCCCTAGCAGGCTGTGGGGCTGCTTAGTAAAACAAGGGAAAATAACAGCAAATCTTGATGATTCCTGCTTCGTGCTTTCCCTGCCCAGGGCTAAGAATCAGGCAGACTTCCCTACTTCTGCTCCTTCAGTAAGGAAACAAATCCAAAAGCTATAAATTGAAATTGTCAAAAATACTGAAGTGTCACTGAAGTAACTTGAATCTAGTTACTCTTCCCCCTTCCTCTCCCAGAGGTTATTGTCTAAGGTCAGGCAGAACTTAGTGGTAGATTTGGGAGATTCCTGGTGTCCATGTGGAGGGAGCACTGCAGGAGGAAGGTGCCTCACAGGGAGGGGAAATAGGGCAGCACAGCTGGGGAGACTGGCCCAGCTCAGGGGAGTGGGGCTGGATCAGTTTCTGCACTGCTTCATCTTTGTGTATAAATACACAACGTTTAAAAAGTGGTATTTGTCTTCATGCTGGCTCTAAGAAGGTGGAGTTTCCAAATATGAGCCAAGGGCAGGAAAACCAGCAGTTGCCATTGTTGCAGAAGGGTCTGTGGCCAGTTGGCAATGGGAAAGGCTGAGCCTGATCTCACTAGAGGGATGAATCTGAAATAAAACATGAAACTTGCTTTCTTTTTGAAAAGATCTGGTTTACAAGTTCTTGGATTTTGTATTTAAATTCGTATTCCATCAGGCATTGGGAATCTGTGAGGGCCACTAAGGAAAAATGCTGAAACAGAGAGGCAGCTGCTCCATCATATGTGCTCAGTCAGAAACATTTGGAAGTATTAAATCTGCATTGCTATTCTGCCATTTATCATAGTTTCTTCCAGGGGAAAAGAAGAGTAGAGGGAATGTAGGGAAAGGAGAAGGCTTAGGTGGCATGTGCTGTGCCTCCAAAGGGATTACTAGATGTGTTCTGCACTCCTTTGCTCTACAAACCTTGTGGAAAAAATGCCAGCACAGTTTGTAAGCCCACAGGATGTTTGTTTAGTAGGGAGACAGGAGGTCTCCTCCTTCCCTCGGGACTGCCTCGCAGTCAGCTATGGAGGAGCCAAGTGGAATTCTGTGCTCCTGTCTGTTTTCCAACCCTTCCCTTACATTGTGAAGGAAATTTTCTTGTGGTGATCTAGACCAGAATTGTTCATATATGAGAAGTTCTCACAGAGCCCCTAACAATGATTCATGGCTTTGTATGAACAGTAGTGAGCAGGAGATAGTTAGACTTGCAAAACCTTTTAGTGTGCAAGCATAAATACCTTCTGGTAAAAACTTAATTTAGGGGGGAAATGGTGACATTCTTAATGCCTCAAAATACGAGTTGCTGTTGTCTTATTTCAAAGTCTGCACTGCTTTAATTAACAGTCATCGTTTAGTTGGTGTTAGTGGAGAACTGAATTACAGTGCTGCTTTAGGACTCCTATCAGGAACCCAGGTGTTATCCAGAGCACGGTATGATCAGAGTAATAAATTGCAGCCTTGCTTGGATGCAGCACAAGACAGAGTGGATGTGTGGAAGGAACGACAGCACAGCGATAACAGATTGAATTACGCTCGCTTCCTGCCCCATCAGTGTGCCAGGATGGCCTCCTGTAGGTACAGCAGCCAGGCTGATTTATTAGGAGGAATCTGGCCCACTGAAGATCTCAGCAGTGCTGTAAAATTGTATTTAAAACCAGCAGTAGGAGGTGAAGGAGCTGTGTGTTGAAAAAGCCCCTCAATATGTAGGAACAGCAACGTCCAATTCCTGCTCTGAAGGACTGGAATGTCTGGGCAGATTTGCTGGGGAATCGCTCGGAGGGATAAACGCTGCTGACAGCCGGCTGTACGTGGCTCCCAGATGGACATGTCCTGTCTGCTTCTCTCGCTTCGTGGTTTTGTGTCCTCAGTCTGCTGACAGTCTCCTCTTGGGGCCCAGATCTTTAAAAGTGTGTTTTGTCACGGTCTATCAAGCTTCTGCTACACTCGGGTCACCACAGTTCTGCTCTTTCCTTTACGCTCTTCTCCGTGTTGACTCAGGGCCTCATCCTCCCTTTCTGGACACTATTCAAGCTTCATTCACCACCTTCCCCACCCCAGTTCTTAACTTGGGGTTCCTACATTCTGGAAAAACCAGCCCCACTCAGCCCAAGAGTTGTGTCTGACATCTCCCCATCGTGCTCTCCTGCAAAACACGTCCACACGCAGCCTGCACCTCTGCTGGGCTGCCTGTGGCTGCACAAACTGGGAGAGACAGAGGGTATGAGCATCCTCTGATTTCACTGGGAGACCGGTGTGGCTTTCCAGCTTAGCAAATTCTGGTGTGTGTGTTTCACAGCCCTTGGTTTTGCAGGCATTATCACTGAGTCAGTGTCTGTAGGAATGTCATGGAGCAAAACGAGCCTTCCCCAGCTCGCGTCCCGCGGCTCGTGGGTGTTGTTGGCGGCTGGCACGGTGTTGTCTCACAGCTGAATCGAAGCACATACCTTGGCATCCGTGTGTAATGACTCAGGGCCAGCCTCTCCACGGCCTGGGCACGAGGCAGGGATTCTTGTGGAACGCTTGGCTTTGCTCCCACATCCCCATCCCTGTCTGTGCCTGAGCCATCCTCCGCTGGGCTGCGATGGTGCTGGGGTTGGAGGGGAGCCTGCCTTGGATTTCCTGCCTTCCTGTCGAATCAGTGCCCCGTGTGGGAGGCATTTTCCTTCCTAACAGAGGTTACAGTCCATCCCACAGAGCAGAGAGTGCTGCTTTGTCCCATATCTGGGGGAGAGCATCTCAGCATTGCTGCTTGCTGAGGTTGTGTCTGCCACTTGCAGCTCTGCTGTCTGTCTGTTCCAGGTGTTCACTGATGGTTTAACTCCTTGGAGTATCTCCTGTCACTGCAGTGCCCTGTGTTTAATAAGGGAACTTAATGGGCTTGACAGGATCAAAGTGTTTTCATGGTAAAATGATTATAGCTTAATTTCTGAAAGTGGATTTTCTGTTTCCTTTCTCATTGTCACTCTTGAGGGAAACCCAGGCTATTAAATTATATTCTCCTGCAGGACACAAGAAGAAGAAGCCAGGATGTCAAGGTGCTTTAAAATAACCACCCAACACACTACCACTTTTTCTGACTGTGGAATCATTTAGAAAGTGGAATTACTTAACTGCTCTGATTCACTATGGAAATCTATCTCCCTGCAGTTATAGTTTGGCTAGGAAAACAGGCGCAGCAGTGTCTGTATTTGCTATTTTGCTCACATACATCATATACATTTTCCAGCAAATACAGTAGTATTCATGTACATAAATAACCACCCAGAGAGCCTTTACCAGTGGTCACCTGACCAATACATCAAGGATGTCAGATTGTCTTTGGATAAATAGTGGCCACCACTACTGTTCACATTTTCACTATCAAAGACAACAGATAATAATGGAAAATAATGTGTATTGTTAGGATTCATAGGGTTGAATTTTGGGGAATTGGTGGGGATTTTTGTTTTCGTGTTTCCCCATTGGGAATGTATTTTGGACATGTCTCCATCCACATTAAACTTCCATGCCTTTTCTGGTGTCAATTGCATCAGTTCTTCACTGGTTTACTGGCACAGCTTATACTGAATTTCCAGTCCAAACAAACAGTAAAACCATATTTTGAAGGGATTGCATCTGTACAGCAGCACAATACTACTGAGTATTGCAGGCATAAAAAGAGTACTGTGGTCCCAGGTGAGCTGGCAGTCTGGGAAGCACTTTTGGCATGGGATTTCTGTGTCCAAAGCCCTGTGTGTGCAGAGGAGGGGTTCAGCAGATGATGCAGTGCAATGAGGGGCAGTTCCATGGCGCAAGGGGCTGCTGTGACAGTGCCATGTTTCCTGTCCCCAGAGCCGCACTGACGCAATGGTTTGTGTGCAACGCTGTGACCTCGCTCAGCAAACTCATCCAGATGGAGAATGACCCTTCAAAATACAAGAGTTTCACAACTTATTATGCTGGCTCTGTGTCAGTACAGTCAGGCATGGTGCTGCCAGCACATCTGGGGGTAGTGTGTTAGAAAGTGAGGGGGCACAATTATCTGGAGCATTTCTGCTCCAAACTCTACAGTCATGCTCCAAAGGGAAGGATTTGCGGGAACAACTGCAATAAAATTCCCTGATGTATTGGGACTGGCCTGACACTTAATGAATATTACATGCCTAATATGCTGCGGTGTACAAAAAAACTTTGGAGGTTGGTTTTTGCTCACCTGGAAAGCTCAGTTTTCAGGAATCTCTGTCTTTGGAGGTGTCTCAGGATTCCTAAAAAATGTAGAAGTGTGCTCAACACTGTTCTGGTTTGAGAGTGATGGGCAGGAGAGAGGGCAACAAAAAAGACACTACCTTGTCGTCAAGAAGAGAAATGATTAAAAATACTGTGAAGAGCAGAAAAACCTAACTCCTTCTTAAATGCCATGTCTTATAAATCTTGCCTGCTTGGCTCCATTTGCTGCACGTTCTGGCCATTTCATTTATAGGATAATTAAGGGATTTAGCTTTTAAAGGTCCTGGGTTTGTTTTCAAATCTAACCATTCCAGCAGTTAGGTATGAGCCAAAGGATTTACAGGCAGCAAACAGCCTACGTGAGCTGCATTTACTGGAGGGATGGAGAGGGGTTTTCCCTTTCCTGCATTTCCTGAGAGGCAGGAGCTGGGGGCTCTGGGAAGCCTGGGGACAGCTCTGGAACAAGAGTGTCCTGCCTGTGTGGCAGGAGATCTGGATTAAGGCACTGTCCATATCTGTCCTCTGACGCACGAGGAGCACACGTGTCATGAAACAATGCAACTTAGACAGTCAGAGTGCGTGGGTTGGCCAGATGGATTTTATCAGCCAAAATGAACCTGCTTTTTCCTTTTTCTTCCTCTTTCTCCTCCAGAAGCCCTTCAGAGACCGGTAGTGTCAGACTTTGAGCCGCAGGGTCTGAGCGAAGCAGCTCGCTGGAACTCCAAGGAAAACCTTCTCTCCTGCCCTAGTGAAAATGACCCCCATCTCTTTGTTGCACTGTATGATTTTGTGGCAAGTGGGGACAACACTCTCAGCATAACTAAAGGTAAGGTCACTGGCCAGAGTTCCACTGGGAGAAGGTGTAGGAAGTAAAGTCGCTGTGAAATAATTAAGTTTTACACCAAACCCTGTGGAATTTTCTTTACTGTGGGAAATCATCTTAAACAAATACAAATTCACAAAGTCATGACCTTTTTAAAGGTTATAACTGTCTTTTTTTATTGCATTGGGCGAGAAACTGTTTGTCAAAAGTGAAATCTCCATTAGGAGCAAGAATTTGAACTGAGAAATTAAACTAAGCTGATTTTGGAGCCTGGCCTCTTATTCTCACAGTTCTCCAAAACACAGTCCCTGAAAAATGACTGTACAGATATAAGGACCAGAAGGATTGAGTAAGCAAACACTCTATGTATTCCAAGTCACATCTACTTACCTTCCTAATTGAAATGATTGTTTTTTATTTTTTATCCACTCCAGTTCTTTCCTAGTTCCAACAAGCCAACTCAGTTCAAATAAAATTTGCTGGATTCATTTTTTTAAAACTCGAGCAGTATTGCAGCTGGTGCAGAACTGCAGGAGAGCCTAAAAATCTGAAGCATGTGACTTTATTTGGCTTGGAGAGGTCCACTGAAGCTTGAAGAGAAACACATGCTCCCTGCTGAGTCAGATACCTGTTCTTATAGGAGATTATTTTAAGATCCATTAGGCAGAAAGAACTTATCTTTGCCCTCAGCTCCCGCGTTTGCCGCGTCTCTAAACGCCCTCCCTTTTCCCCAAGGTGAAAAGCTCCGCGTGCTGGGCTACAACCACAACGGGGAGTGGTGCGAGGCACAGACCAAGAACGGGCAGGGCTGGGTCCCCAGCAATTACATCACCCCCGTGAACAGCTTGGAGAAGCACTCGTGGTACCACGGGCCGGTGTCGCGGAACGCCGCCGAGTACCTGCTGAGCAGCGGCATCAACGGCAGCTTCCTGGTGCGGGAGAGCGAGAGCAGCCCCGGCCAGAGATCCATCTCCCTGCGCTACGAGGGCAGGGTCTACCACTACAGGATCAACACTGCCTCTGATGGCAAGGTGAGCTCCAGGATCTGCAAAAAGTTCCTGGGATGCTTGGTCTGAGCGAGGTCGAGCGGTAGCAGCGGAGCTGAGCGCTCCTGAGTCTCTGACAAGGCTCGTCAGCAGTTAGGGTGAACTGTGAGATTCTGATGTGGCTGGGACAAAAGAGTTTTGTTCCTTCAGCTGACTTTAGATCAGCAGTGAAAAGCTTTAAGGGAGAAAATAGTAGAGCTGGAGCAGAATCTAATAGATCATTAATAAGAGGTTCTGAGAATTCTTGTCCCGTATGTTCAAAAGATAATCTTTTTGACTGTCAAGTCAGAAAAGTCAGTGCCTTTTGCTAATAATCCTACAAATATTAGGGACAGAATGCTTTCTGAGGTATTCTGCAGTATTTTTAACTACTGTTTTGATTTCTCTACAGTATTTCAGCGTGATCATTGGAGACGGGTAGGCACTTTCACTTTTATATGGGCTATGTCCCCAGTTCTTTTATTTTTTCCTTAGATTGTTGTGTGCTGTAGCAGTGTTGCAATGCTGTGCTTTGTGGATGCTGCAGAGAAATATTAGCATAAAAGTCTAGTTTTCCATAGATTTTTCTTTTAATTTCATGGAAACGTTTCTGCTGGCATTGGATTTTGGAAAATGTTGTTTTTTAACAAATCTGTTTTAAGCAGTGTCTCTTTAGATCCTGTGCAGAAGTTGAAGTGTGGCTCTGGAGCATGGCTGCTGAGGCTCTTCTTGCCAGCATCTAATAGATGACAGATTTTGTGCCATTCAATTTCTTCAAAAGAAAAAAATAAAAGTAATGAAGTATATTAGCAGCCCACTGTCCCCAATTTTCCTTTGTTCTATGAGAGCTTTACTCTTCTTACAGCAATGTGACAGCAAAATCTTTAGTATGAAAATACAGGGAACCAGTACACCATATTTCCTATTTATCAGACTCAGCACTCTAAAACCTCCAATAAGATGACCAGATTTTATTCAGTGATGAAACAGTTTTTGTCTGCTTTAGCAAACAGGTTGTAATTAAGACAATTCTGACCATGTTTTTTAAGGCAACATATTTCCAATATTTCCATATTTATGGCATTTTGATTCTTCCTTCTCCCTCCCATGTAGGCGCTCTCTGTGGTCAGCATCAGCTCTGTGAAGTGCTGACATGCAGCATACTAGAAGGACCACATGGCAATCTGGAATATTATTCCTCCTCCTGTCTCTCTAGTGGATATTCCTTCTATTCCCATAGATGCTGGCAGATGAGCAGTGCTCATATGTGAGCATTTTGAACCGAAGGCTCCTTGGGTTGGTGTAAATAAGCATGTGTCCATGAGGAGATAGCACATGTTCTCCATTTGAGCTGTAATAGAGTTTGGCATATGAAGGCTTTCATCCCAGCAGAGCTGTTTTTATCCCAGAAAAACAGTTCTGCAGAGCTCCAGTAATCCGTTCAGGTCTGTGTTAGCCAGGTTAACTATTTGTTTTCCACAAAGTTGCTTGCATTTGGTGTTTTTGAGAAATAGTGCAGGTTGGAACAATTCACTAAAGCAGATCTGCGGCTCATGGTAGCTGGAAATTGGGCAGCAGCAGCAGCAGTGACCGAGACCTGTGGCTTTTGGATAAAGCAAAGAGGTAGCCACAGTCCTCCTGATGCTGTGCCAAGTGCCAGCATCCCTGCAGAAGGGGCACTTTGCCATGTCCATGCATCACGTGCTGCAGTTTGCAGCCTGGCGTGTTAAACCTCATCGGTTTCAATTTGCGTTAACGAGCTGGGCAGCGAATTGCGACATCTTAGAGGCAGATGTGCTGCTGGCCTGGAGACACGGTGCTCTTCCAGCACCCTGTCCCTGGCTGTCAAAGCTGAGGAGCTGGGAAGAGAAAGAGCCAATATCCCTGTTTGTCCCTCTGCGGGATGGAGGCTGCTGGAGCAGGTTCTGCTCTGAGCTGCTCGCGTCATGCTCTATTTATTACCAGCTCACAGCAGATCATGGCCGTGCTGGAGGAAAGCTCTTACCTTCACTGCCCTGAGCACCTGGGGCCCTCCCAGCCTGCTGTATCCTTAGTCAGCCTGTCCAGGGAATTTAATATCTCCCAGTGCTGCAGTAAGGATGAATGGCTTTGGTGGGATCATATCCTGTGCCTGACAGAACACGCTTCGGGAGAAAGAGGTATTAGAGGAACATGTGGAGCAGCTGCTGCTCAGCACAGTGGTGTGTCCTGCATTGCAAAGCCTTACCCAGACTTTTTCCTGGGGGAAAATTGAAGGGACTAGAGAGATCAGAGGTTTGTACGTCTTAAATTTAGTACAAATGATATTGAGTGAATCGGTGTTCAACAACTAAAAGAAATTCCTCTGGGAATTTTTTCTTTATTTCCCACTCGAATGGGTCATATTTTTCTGGACCACCCTCTAATGTTTTGTTTTGGTGGTTGGGGTTTTTTTAAGGAAGGTATTAAAAGTGACCTTTCTTGATTTGGCTGGCACAGTGCAGCCAGTCATCTGGTAAACCACTTCTGTGGTACAGAGGACTTGGTTTTCCTGACTTGATAGTACTTGAGGGAAAACCTCCTACTGAGTAACCCAACTGAATAAACAGCCTTGCCCAGCCAGTTCTTCAAATCCTGCTGTCCTCAGCAGGAAGGAAGCAGGACTGGGGTCCTGCTTGAGTCTCTTGGATCTTCCAGTGGCTGAATTGGATGCAGACTTGACCCTTCAAGGGTTTTTTGGTATGGATGTTCAATTTTGTCTGCTGAGTGGGGAGCAGGAGGGCCATTGGATTCAGGATGTGCTAGGGTTTGCATGGGCCAGATTAACCACCTGTATAAAATACCCCAGCAGGAAAGAGAGATGTGGTCTGGTGGCAGAAGTGCAGATGAGCAGCCCAATTGTGCAAGCAGAGCCCCTTGGAATAGGGCTGATGTTTGTGGTTTGATACACAAAAAATGACTGAATAATGTCTCAACAACATAGCCAGGAAGCAAACTTGAGTCCCTACAAAACTCAGGTGCTGGGTCTGTCACCTCTGTGACAGTAAAAGCCAGCAGCACCACATGGCTTTTTGTTGGGTGTCATCAGTGAGAGGTTAGAAAAAAACCTGTCTACGGAATAAACACATGTACTGGTGGAAGTTTATCTTAATGTAAATGGAAAACTTAATGAGTGTTAAGGCATGGAGTGTTACTTTTGTGGCCTGGACAGAGCAGTCCAGTTCTGTCCTCATCCTGCTACAGGTTTTCTCTGAAATCTCTGGCCATTTATTTAGCTCCTTTCTCCTTCTATAACAGGATCATACAATCTGTCATACTAAATACAGATATCTCTAATTTTCATGAGATACAAGTTGTCATAAAACCATGGGGGAGCTTCCTTCTCCATGCCTCTCTAATACTTCCAAGTAATCCTGGAGCTCAGCTTTTTCTCCATCCATATTTTTAGATTTTAATTCTCACTGTAACATGGGAACTGCTCATAGCATGGCAAGTACTTCAAGTCATTCCCAACAGGCATGGCTTGTTTTAAATTGTGCTTGTACTGGCTAAGACTTGGTCACTCACACCAAGCAGCTGTAACAGCCTCTTATGTTGTCACATTTCTGTTCTGAGAACATGTGGTTTTAAGGTGATTTCACTAGTTTGATCATGAAATGTGTTGTAGGTTTTTGTAGGTTTTTTTTGTTTGTTTGAGGTCTTTTTTTGAGCCATAGTACTGAAATGAGATTTGGTCAAGTTATTTTACCAAAAGAATATCTGATTATCTTGATAGAGAGTTTTGAACATGTTCCCCAGGAGGTTGCCATTATTTTCAAGTCTCCATTAAAAAGACTTTAGTCAAGTTGCAGGGTGGTTTTGTCCCTTCCTGCAAATGTTTTTTTGTCTTGCAAACGCAGCTCCCTTTTTTGTTTGGTTTTTTTTTTGTTTTGTTTTTTTGTTGGTTTTTTTTTTTTTTTGTTGATACTCTCTTATTGCTGAAACTTCAAAGATGCGTTTTCTTTTTCCATCCAAAAATTCTCTCTAGGTGGAAGAAGCAGAATTTGACTCTAAGTCTAGGATTTTTAGATGCCTGGCAGCCCTATCAACTTCCCAGCCTCCTGAAATCCCAAACAGATGGCCACTGCAAATGCAGAAACTGTTGAGTGTACATTCAGCATGTCAGAAGCATTTGGGAAGTTTGATCATAGCTGTTGGCATGTGATGTGAGCAGCAGGACTAGTTTGTGGACTGGACAGGAATTTGGGTGGCCTAACATGGTGCTGCTCTTCCTGTGAGCTTGGCCCTTGCCAGGCCTTGATCCTTTGTGAGAAATGGAGCTCTTCCATCTTCTGTGTTGTAGGCTAGACTATGATGCAAAAATGCATGTTGATACAAAGATTTCTCCTTGTCCTTTAGGGAGCACTTTTCAAATAATCAGATTTCTAGTTTTTTTCACCTTGCCTGGCAAAAGACTGGGCTTGAGGCTGAAATCTGGAAACACACCGCTCTGGTGGGGGGGAGTCAGTTGTCCATTATCTTTAGCAGGATTTTAGGCTTAAAATGGATCTTTTGTATAAATGTTAAGAAGGTAACAAATATGGGCTATCATGCCTCGCAGCAGGTTTTCATTCAGTGGTAATGATTTTCCTTCTGTGCTATCGATCAGTTCCCATCACAGGGATGGAGCAGACCAGCTCCTGACTTCATGCTAAACCTCTGCAGAAGCCCAAGCCTAAACAGGGAAAACTCTGGTTTGCCAGTGATGCTTCAAGGAGAATTTAGGCAGGTGAAAATGTCATAACCCCAATAGTGAAATTGAGACACTGAGGCTGACACCCCTCCCATACTCTCTAGGAAATGTCCCACTGACCAGCCTTTTTTTGAAAAAAGACATCTCAAACAACAGCATGCCGGCCTAGTGCTATTTGCAGCCATTCCTACCCTGTTGATTTGGCAAAGTGCATGTATTTTCTCCTGAATCCATGCCTTTCCCATGTAAGCACTGGCAGTTCTGGGCTCTGGAGCTGGTTACAGAGCACGTGGAGCTCACAGTTCCATGGCTCGAGTAGGAGCAACACCACACTTCGCTGTCACAGTTTTATGATGCAGCTCCTTCGTACGAGCTCTCCGAGGGGCACTACCTGAACGAGCTTTTCCCTTCCCCTTTGGTTCCCAGCTCTATGTGTCTTCAGAGAGCCGCTTCAACACCTTGGCAGAGCTGGTGCATCACCACTCCACCGTGGCAGATGGGCTGATCACCACGCTGCACTACCCGGCGCCCAAGCGCAACAAGCCCACCATCTACGGCGTGTCCCCCAACTACGACAAGTGGGAGATCGAGCGCACCGACATCACCATGAAGCACAAGCTGGGGGGAGGCCAGTATGGAGAGGTGTATGAAGGAGTCTGGAAGAAGTACAACCTGACTGTGGCCGTGAAGACTCTCAAGGTAGGACTCAATCTCGGAGCTTTCCTCGTTCAGCTGGGAGCAAGTTCAGGTTGGCTGCCCACCCTCGGTTCTAGTGAGGTGTTTGTGCTGATGGCTGCCCTCCCCTTGAGTGCTGTAGGCTGGAAGTAGACTATTTTTAAAAGTGCTTGATCCTCTTATGTTTTATGTGATACCTGTAACACTTGTATCTAAACAAAGGAGGATGTTAACAGCACGGTTTTTGCTGGAGAATGGATGAAACCTTAGAAAAGTAAATAGTGCAGCGGTGTCTTGCATTCAGGGTGTGGTAAAGGTGAGCTGTTCAGGGAGGAACACACCAGCACAAGCTGGTGTATTAAGGAAAACCGTGGATTGTGAGTCAGTCAACATAAAATTCAAAGCCTGTGCTTCAGGGAGGCTTTACATGTTTTGATTTTCTGTCTTATGTGGTGTCTTTCCCAAAAGACAAGCTCCCTGTGTACCTGGAAGTCTTAAGCAACTGTTCACAGCTGCTTCTTATCAAAAGACACAAGAGGAGGAAAAATGGTATGCAAGCTAAGGTATATTAAAATTCATAAGTGGCTTTAATGAAGAACTGGATAATCAGTTCTGTTTCTGGCTCTGCTCCCTGATTTCTGCATCTTGGTTTCCTTGTCTCTTGAAATGCAAATAGTGCTCTGTGAGTTCATAAGGTCGTTGCTAATTCATCTATGTTTATAAAACTGTCTTGAGATCTTCTGGCACCATCTGCACACATTGCATTTGATTGCTTAATAGGAGTTTATGCGAACTTGACACCATGTTCTCTCTCCTCGAATGGGGACATGGTTTGGTCTTGCAGAAACAAACAGAACCGAGGGTTTCGTTTGTTTCTTTTTGGGTTTTTTGCAATGGAAATTTTGAAGTGGAGAGAACTCTGTAGACACTTCAGTGTCAGGGGAAGAACCTTTCCTTGATTTGGGGAAAATATTTCCTCCTTGCTCTCCGAGCAGCGGCTGCCTCAGTACTTCTGGGTTGCCATGGCTGCAGAAAGTATTTTCATTTTGGCCTTTTCTATACTCTGGAGGTTCCTGCTGCTGCTCCCAGCGGGGGAGTCCAAGTGCAGCTTGCACAGGGAGCGAGTGACATCTAGTGTTGTCCCTGCTCGGGATCGCTGGGAGCGCCGCGGTGCAGGTGAGCTGGGATGGGACCAGGTTCAGCAAAACACCTGCTCACACTGAGGAGAGCTCAGCTCTTCCCTGGAGCACGGCTTCCAGCAACATCTTCCTGCTGCTGCTTGCAGTGTGAGGATTCCTGATGCTTTCAGACTTCCCATCTTCCTCCAAACTGAAGTTGTTGCTTTCATTCTCCTCTCCCTAAAACCCATCAACAAAGACAAATTGCATGTTATCCCATCAAATCTGTTTGTGCAAAGGAGAAACCTTAATACAGTGCATGGCTGTTTCAAATAAATAAATATTTAATGAAACAAGACTAAAAGTGGTTCATAATGTAGTATGGAGCAGCATGTTCCACTGGGGAGTGTAAGAACAACCAAGAAGAGAGTTGAGAAACACTTCCACCTGCAATTATGCACGCTAAAACCATCCTTAAAAGCAAATTTATAATCCACCTTCTTTAAATCCATTAGTCTACTGCCTGACAGGTGGGATTATAGCTTTCTTCAAAGTTTTGGGAAACATTTTAAAATCGCATTTATATCCCAGTTCTACTGGGAAAAACAAGCCTTTTGCAGCTTCTGCCCAAATCTTAGGATGACTCATTTTATTATCCTTTGAGAGAATGTTTTTCAAAACTTTGTATGATTCTTCTTGCTCCTTCCCCATCTACCTCAGATATCTCTATAAGAAAGATAAAGGAGAGCGAGGACTAAAAGAGAGAGAAAGAGAAAAGTCCTTCCAGCATCTTTTTGAATAATGATGCTTACGAACACCCATTTGTTGTTCAGTTTTCTATCGAGTATCTAAAGATAGCTCATGGCTGGCACAGAACTGGAGAAGTGATTGAAGTAGCACACAGTGTTCCTCAGTGTTTAACTGGAGAGGGGAAGACCATGTTTTGGTTCTGAGATATTGCCTATTAAAATCCATCCCTGGCAGCTCTGTGGGTTGCACAGTATTTATTAGGGGCTGTTATAACAGGACACGCTCTGAATTTGTGTTTTTACCCCCAGGTTGGACAGGAGCACAAGGCAGTGGCTGTGGGGATGGGAGCTCTGTGACCTGCACTTGACCAAGTGCAGCCAGTCGTGACTCTGGCCACAGCTGGTTCTCCTGAGGGCCATTTAGTGGCTGAGCTGCTGTGAGCTGGTCAGCTCAGCACATTTCTTACTGCTCACCTCGGCTCTGCTGCCCCTAGGACTGCCTCTGCTTTTTCTTCTGTGTTTTGGTTTTTGTTTTTTTTTTTTTTTCCTCTCTCCTTTATTTTCTCCCCAGCAGAGAAGCCTGTGTTTTAAATTAGGCAACATGTAACCCTGGTGTCCCTTAATGCCATGGCATGGCCCTGTGCTGTGCTGGGAAAATGCTGGACAGCCAGAACTGTTTTATTTCTGCTGTGGTTTAGTACAGTGGGAGCTGGAAGCCAGTTAAAGCTTGGTCCTTTCCACGAGATCAGGTTTTCAGAGAGGTCATTGCTACAGTGGTTCTCTGTATGTGTCCTTCCTATTAATATGGTCACTGAGAGGTAAGAAATTTCAAACTGTGGAGCAGCTATGCAAAGGACAAACCTTCCAAGGTTTGTGTAGCATGAATAAGACAAAGGCGTATTTAGGATAATTTTACAGCCTGGATTATTAACCCAGTTTCCTTTGCCAAAGAGAACAGTTTAAGGTTCTGCTCACAAGGACCTTTGGACTATTAGTTTTGACAGTGTGTTGAGCAAATCGCAGCTGTCAATCAAGCTAATTGGCAATGAATAGTAAATGATTGAATGGAAGTGTTGGAAAAATGTTCTCAGTGCTAAGTACAGAGCAGGGAGCTGGCTGGATCTCACAGTGGCAGCCCACTGTTATCGTTCTCACCAGCAGCAGTAAATCCTTTCCAATCCTTCCCTAAAACACTTTGTCCATGTAGCCTGTCAACATTAATCCATCATTGAAAAAAATATGGGTATAGAAAGAAACATTGCTTTAGGAATAGATCTGTATTTTTGCACCACTTTGAAATGACCTTCTGGCCATTTGGGGCATATCTGCTTCAGAAAAATATGTCTTTTGAGCAAGATTGTATCTTCCTTGGTTTTGTGCTGTGCCAAGTAACTTTATGGCGCCCAACAAATTGGTAGTGACACGGCTGCCCAGAATGGATACGTCATGGGTCAGGCTCCAAATGCCAGAAATGAATCTGTGAAACCTTAGGCTTTCAGTCTCACAGTCTGCCATCGGTCTTGCCTCCCTGACTGAGAGAGGGATTTCTTGTTCCTGCCCAGTGAACCCAAGGGCCTGCCTTTCAGCAGCCTCTCAAGCATTTGATTGTGGTGTATCCTTTCTTTTATGTTCGTTCTTGTTCCTTTTCTGTACTTTTTATTTCATGTTATCTTTTCTTTTTTTCTCTTAGGAACAAGCTTGTTTTTCCTTTTCAGATCCCGAGTGTTCTGCGAGAGACCCTTCACAAAAGGGATATGGATTTTCTTGTCCCAGAAAGCTCAGCTAGTATGAAAATGATAAAAATAAGTGTTTTAAAAATCATACAAAAAATTAATGTTTGTAACTCCCTGGCTTTGTGTTGTGGCTACAGGGAAAAAATTACCGTGTGAGAACTGTGGCTTATGTTGTCAGTTTGCAGTTCTTTTTGTGTCCTCATACAAAAATCTGTTCCTCCTTTGTGTACACTTTTGTTCTGCAGGAGGATACCATGGAGGTGGAAGAGTTCTTGAAAGAAGCTGCAGTAATGAAGGAGATCAAGCATCCAAACTTGGTGCAATTATTAGGTAAGTGATAAATACCAAGCAGAGGGATTTCAACTAAACCCTTGTGCAGTGATATGGATGTTAAGGAGCAGATAAGCTGCTTAGCCATACCAAGGCTTTAAATACAGACACTTATTGTCTGGCAAAATTCACAATTTGTACCACTAATACATGATTTTTAATGATCTCGTCTCCCTAATGTTTAATTTGCCAGAGCCTGAAGCAGAAAATTAAACCCCTCTATTAACCACTTCCAAGCAGAATCCATTCTTTCCACGAGCCCCATTTTTCTGCCATCTGGATGTACAAATTGCCTTCGAGGATGAAGCCTGAAGATTCACTGATATTCTGCAACATTTATTGTCAACTTTATGTTGTTCCCCAGGGGTGTGCACACGGGAACCTCCTTTCTACATCATCACAGAGTTCATGACGTATGGGAACCTGCTGGATTACCTGCGGGAGTGTAACAGGCAGGAGGTGAACGCTGTGGTGCTGCTGTACATGGCAACTCAGATCTCCTCAGCCATGGAGTACCTGGAGAAGAAAAACTTCATCCACAGGTAAGAAGGATGGTGAGCACCCTTGAATCCTGAGCAAAGAACAATCCTTGCTGTATTTTCCTTCCTTTCAGGCTATCACAGCATTGATTGGTGTCATATATTTAACACACTACTGCAAATCTGGCACGGTCTATTAACCTGTCCAAAGGATGGGTTTTCTCTCAGGGTTTTTCTCTTGCCTTTGAAGTAGATGCAGGTGAAAGACACAAAGACACAGCACTTCCATATTTTGGGCAAGGCCTTAAATATGAATTTAAGCCCACAGTAATGGACTTTAATGGACCAGACAAGCCACTTCCTTGTTTCTAACAACCTTTCAAACCAGCTGCAGTTGGCTGGGTGTGTGCAGGTCACCGCAGCAGAATCACCCTCCGAGCGCCGCCTCATCCCCTGTTCTCTTTCTTGTTTGGTTCACTTTGTTTTCCACTGCAGGGATTGTTCCATGCCATTGTCCAGATTGTGTATTCACTTTAATAAGCATCTCTGCTGTCTTAAAAGTCTCAGGGACTGTGACCTTTAAAGTGTGCTGCAATTATGGCTGGAGCTTTGCGTTCCTTGTCTGCAGAAATGGGCTCCTGGCAATGTAATGACACATCCTGCGCCAGGGCTCGAGAGTGGCTCAGCTTTGTACAAGATGCTCTCGGTGTCGTGGCGTGACCTTTCCTGCCCAATTAACTGGAATATGGAATTAGCACGTGTTTTTCTTTCATAGAGACAAATATGAAGATCGTGTGTAAAGTTCTAGGCGCTCTTCTAAGCCATGAGCTGCCTTTGCTGCTTGAAAGGCCTGGTTAAATGCTGCTATCAGTCAATAAATTGAACAGTGATGCTGCCAATTAAAATTTCCAGCCTTTGATTTGCTCTGTTGAAAGGATTTTGTCCCTTCAGCCTGCAGGAAGTAAACTTTAAAAACTCCTTTGTGCGAATCTCATTTGTCTTCTCTGCCATTCATTTCATTTCCTCTTACTTCTGATGGCCCATTTATCTCAAATAAATAGTAGCATTTTTCCTTATCAGCCACCCCCATAACCACCTACCCAATTATTTGAAGAGTGTTGTCACAACTCACATCCATGGACTCAAATGCTGTGCTCTGACCTCATTTAATGAATCAGGAAGGAGGAGGAATTTGATTATGGAGAGGAGCTTTTATTTAGATACACATTGTAGTAATCAGCATTGATAAGAAGGTACATTCAAAAACACTGTGAAATTTAAATGGGCATCTTAGTAAGACGTACTTTTTTCTGTTTTTTTAAAATTTATTCTGATTGAGCAGAACAAGCAACAGAAACAGCAGTGTCTGCCTTATATCTAAAGATTAATGAATTTTTAGTTCAATGTGACATAATCTGGAAAAGTGTTTTTAACAAGACCTAATATTGGGAGAAATTTCCTTCTGTGCTTTACATTTTTACCCTCCTGAAGCATTTCCAAGGATGCAAACAGCATGTACAAGCCAGGGAAGTGGCAAATGCAACATGCACATCTCTCTCACTTGCAGGGTGGGGCCAGTGGTGGAAAAAATGTGGAGAAAAAGTTAAATCTGCTTGTTTCCTAGTCCTTTGAAAATGCCAGCACTGATAGCAGAGGCTCTTGCAGGTTTGCAAATGCTGGTTGTGAACAAGTTGTGTTGTAAAAGGTGGTACACCTGGGAGGAGAAAGAGATTGGGAAGCTCATCCTGGTGCTTAAGCAAGGACTGGAAAAGGAGTTCTGGAGAATGACTGGTGTTGGCTAGGGTGACTGAAGCGCTACAGAGGTGGGCAAGAAGTGAGGAATTGCAACTCAGTTTATTCAGTGCTCATCCCCAGCTATTGATAACTTGAGCACTGACATTTCTTTGAAATATTTTTATCCTGAGGGTGGCAGCTTTTATTGAAAGTGAGGGGGCTTCTTGAAGCTCTCACTTCAAATTAGAAGAAAAAAAAAAAAAGGTTCGGATGACAGTCTTACGAAGACAGAATGGAAAATAACTTTGCCTCTTGTGTGTGTGCATGTAACTCCAGAAATTCTGTGTAATATTTGGATCAAAATAATCACACAGGCCCAGGTTTCTTTGGGAACAGCAGGCTTCCTTGCTGTCGCTAAAAGTGAGATGGTAAAGACTTTTCTCATTGCCTATTTTTGGTCTTCTTTTTAGGGACCTTGCTGCCAGGAACTGCCTTGTAGGGGAGAACCACTTGGTGAAGGTGGCAGACTTTGGCCTGAGCAGGTTAATGACGGGTGACACCTACACAGCCCATGCTGGAGCAAAATTCCCCATCAAGTGGACTGCACCAGAAAGCCTGGCCTACAACAAGTTCTCCATTAAATCCGACGTCTGGGGTAAGAATTTGCGTGGACAAATTAATGCAGATGATGGTCTTCTTTTCCAGGGTTGTGAAATGAGGCTGTTGTGGAATATTTCAGGAGGGAGCAGCAGGTTCCCTGGTTTGAGCCACGGTGTTCTGTGAGCTTGTCAGAGTGCAGGAGCTAATCTCTGCTTGGGCAGTCTCAGAGCAGAGCACAGAGAATGCCCACCTGATTTTATATATTTGAGTTGTTGGCAAATATGAAAAGTAAAGGATACTGTAATGTTTATAGAAATGTATGAAATGGGGCTGAAAGGCACCAGTGCTACTGCCTTGATGGAGTTCTGTACAGGACTATGGAGTGATGCATTATTATATAGCCAAAAACTTTCTAACTACTTCAAGGAGTAAAGAATCTGGTTCGTTTTATGTTAAAAAATAATTATGTGTGTATCTGTCTAGTGATAGCTCCAAGCTCGTCTTTCTGCATTTTAAAAGAATAATCTTTGGAATGAGATGAGGAGAAGCAGAGGGAAAATTTGATGACAAATGGTTATTGAAGAGCCCTGAAGTGCTGGTGATAAGAGTAGGCTTAGCTAAATGGAGCTGTATTGTATCAAATCTGACCACAGAAAATCTCATTGTACTTTTATCAGCCTTTCTTTGGGTTTTATATCTCTATCATTGCTGTTGGTCAAATTCTCAAAAGTGCCCGGTGACATGAGATAGAAGTTTGTGAAATGTGGTCCCAAAGGCACTTGGAAAATGATATCCTGAGCATCTTCCATGTATAAACCAACAGACAGAAGTGAAGCAGAGATGAAGTTTTCTGTAGTCTGAGGGAAAATGTGCAGAGAAAAGTTTTATGTTAAAGAAATTTTTAGGTACGTGGCTGATGTAAAATGTTTTATAGATGGAGGAGGAAAAGCCAAAACAGCCTCCCAAGGGGTATGTGATTGCTGACCAAGGTGCTTCTGCTGCTTGGGGTTTCCATGTGGTGTCAGCTGCTGAGTATCTGCCACAGTCTTAGGGTGTTGCTGTACTGCTGTGGTGGCTGCAGGTGCCTTTCAGTAGCAGAGTGCTCAGGGGAGGAAGGATCCCAAAGGAATATGGGGTATCTTTGGTTGGGGTTAATATAACCTCGGGAAGCAGAATTGGGGCAGCGGACTTTGGGATCTCATTTGAGATCAGCTGTCCCCAGAGGCCAGGGCTGCTGCTGGGCACGCCAGGGTTTAGATGTTTTCACCTCACTGCCTCAAGACAGCAATCAAAAGAAAATTGTGCACAGAAATGTCTAATGTAAATTGCCCTTGGTGGCGTTGCCATGTAATGTGATGTGATTTCCTTACTTATGCAGAATTGTAATCGCTTTCTCTTCAGGTTAAGAACAGAATAGGGTGACTGAACTAATTACATGCAGGTTGTTGAACTGGTGTTGGGTTTATTCTGTGTGCCTGACTCCTGGGTTAGCTGACTGACCCCGCTGCTGACCTGCATCCCCACTGACTGCTGCCACTTGAATGCCTGTTCCCAGACCCTTTTTGTGCTCTCCCTTTTCCTATTCAGCTTTCCCTGGGACCAAAATGTCTCACCCTCACCGTATCTCATTGGTAGCAACTGCTGAAACTTTCCTCTCGCTGCTGCCTCCCAGATTCCCCTTCCAGACCACACTGCAGCTAAGCAAGGGCACCCCAAAAACACTGAGCTATTAAAATGTGCAAGTCCTCCAGGGAGAGGTTGCAAATGAGAGGAGCTGCCACGCTGAGGGAGCGACCGCAGTGCAGCAGTGAAGCGGTTTCAGCTAATCCACTGTGAAGTCTCTTAATTGTGCCTCTAATAGGACTTGAAGGATCTCAAGGCGTTCAGGTTTGAGACAACTGATACATTGAAAATTAGTCTAATTCTACCCTGTCATATCGCAGGAGACTTGTCTGTGCTGACGGAGAGGCTTGTTACGCTTCTTTAACATTTAAGCTGCTGCTGAGCATGGGATCTGAGCCACCCAGGGCTGGTCCAAGTGTGCAGTGCTGTTTAGTGACTGCTCCCACTAAACATCCTCTCAAATTCAAGATGAAAACAAAGCTTATTGATTTTTTTTTTTCTTCCCTTTTTTTTCCTTCCCTCTTGTTCTCTGCTGCAGCCTTTGGTGTTCTGCTGTGGGAAATTGCAACCTACGGCATGTCCCCTTACCCTGGGATTGACCTGTCTCAAGTCTATGAGCTGCTGGAGAAGGACTATCGTATGGAGCGTCCTGAAGGCTGTCCTGAGAAAGTTTATGAGCTCATGAGAGCATGTAAGTGTTTCTTAGCCCTCCAGATGCTGCTTTTAGCTCTGCAAGGGTGCAATAAAAGTGCAAGGGTCCAGCTATGTTACCGCAAGGCATGAGAATCCCCAGCCAGTTGCAGGGAAGGTGCAGTGCTGTGTGGAAGTGTTTGGTTAAAACTGCTTTCTCTAGAGGTTGAACATGCTATGAAACCAGCTGTTCATGTCTACTGGGAGCCCACAGGCCTGGAGAGGGGATTTGTTTTAGACCTCAACGCTTCCTTTGTCTCCTTTTTCCTGACAACTTAAAGAAAAGCTTGTGCTCCAAGGATGAAGCAGGAGCTTCATCTGGCTTCTTGCAGGGCTGACTGTCACTCTTCACTGTGGCCTTTTGGTACGTGACTCAGTGCCCTGCACTTTTCCCAAGCAGTGCTTAGCACCTACTGTCACACACTGACACCAAAACCTGATTTAAGGAGTGCTGGGTGTCTGCAGCTGTCACTGAGCCAAAGTGGTTGCAGACACTCAGCACCCTGTAAATCAGATTTTCATGTCAGTATTTTATTTCAGTGTATTGGAAGGAGAACTGTGATTTCTGGCTCCTCCTGGTGCAGGGTACTGAGTGTCTGCTGCTGGAGGGAAGTTTTGAGTGGTGGGGTGCTTTTTTTTTCAGGCTGGCAGTGGAGTCCTTCTGATCGACCGTCCTTTGCTGAGATCCATCAGGCCTTTGAAACGATGTTTCAGGAATCCAGCATATCGGATGGTAAGTCTGGGTCTCTGCTGGAGCAGCATTTCCAGGGGTGAGGAAAGGACTGACTGCATCCTTAACTCTGCCTGTTATTCACAGACTGCTTTGCAGTGACACTCAGTCCTGTGTTACACTACCTGATGTAAATGAGAGCAGTTATTTGTTTACGTGTGGGTATTTTTTTTCTGGGCAGACATCTCATTTTAAAGCCAAATGGCTGAACAACCCCACGGAACCCCTGTTTTGTGTCATTTGTGCTATTCGTTCCAAGCAGAGCAGTAGTGTTTTATCTTCAGTTGATTGCAGTGATTGTTTTTCTTCTGTGCATTGCAGAGGTGGAGAAGGAATTGGGAAAGAAGGGCATGAGGAGTGTAGTGAGCAATTTCCTCCAGGCCCCAGAGTTGCCAACCAAAACGCGAACATCGAGGAGAGCTGCCGAAAGCAAAGATGCCAACGAGGGCTTGGAGACTGCACATGCTCGAGGCCAGGGGGAATCTGGTAGGTTTTAATTAAAGTCATTATTCCTTCAGGAAATACAGGGGAAAACAAAATGCACATCTAGCTCCAGGCCCTCACGTAGGCAGGGCTGTGCCTAATAACAGGTGCCATCTCTCTGTTACCAGCGCTGTGTTTCTGGGTGACAGGCTGCTGAGTTTGCTGTCCTGGGTCCAGAACTCCTTTTATTAGTTTTTGCAAAGGTAGGTTGTTAATTCTGGAGCCAGATACACACAGCAGCTGGGAGTGTGAATGCTTAACTGGCTGAGGGACCGGTGATCTCCCTGCTGTTGCTTAGAGAAGCCCTTGGAGTTCTTTTAACTTAATGGCTGTTGCCTGCAGCTCCCTAAAGACCAGAGCCTGAGCACAGTGCTCTCTGATCATATCCTCTTCCCATTCCCTGGCAGGAGCTATCAGTGGGATCTCCCACTGCATCTGAGTGTTGGGTAATCTGCTGTGTTCAAGCCACTTTACACTACCACACTGCATAATTTAAAGCAGGGTGATAGCTCGGGTTTAGCAAGCCCCATAAGGGAGGTTTCTTCACTGTTCCATCCTACCCAGATTTGTGCTTGCAGCACAGAAGAGTATTACTCTTGGCAGGCACCAAATATAATTTCAGCGAGGGACAAAGAGGTATTTACAGACTCTTCCATAAAATTAAACTTGCAATCAGTTTTTTCAGGCACTTACCTTCCATTCCGAGGTAATAAAAGCAGTGGTAAAAGGCTGAATGAGTACAGGAGATCTGTATCTAGCTTTATGTTTGAAAAACAAGAATGTAAAATGAAATACAGTGGAGTTTTTCCATCTCCTGCTGAGGCTGCCTCTTCTGACCATTTATATGACTGACCTCTTTTGTGTAATGTCAGATTCACCCAGTGGTACATGTTTCAGCAACCAATGTACATGTAGGCAGAGGTGGGGAAAAGAGGGGATTTAAAATGTTGGAAAAAGAAAGTATCAGTGACTCAGGAAGGAAGGTTATTTACCGTATATAGGAAATATAATTGCCTATTATTACAAGCTTTTGAAGTTAAAATAATTTCATTTAAATACTTGAGAGCTTTGAGAAATTCAAGTACAGCAGGCATAATATGATTTTAACATTATGCTGGGAATCATTTCATTCTTTACTGTGGAAGAAATTTTTTCACCATAAAGTTTTATTGCAGTTTCCCTTCCAATTGTCAGTGTTTCCATAGCAAGTCCAGCAGCTGGAAGCTGATCCTCAGTGCTAGCTGCTAGTTTTCTCTGGATTTCTGCACCTCTACTGTGTCTGTATTCAGTAAGGTTGTGGTCTGGCTCTTCTGGCTGTCCAGTCCCCCTGAGTCCTGTGGGAATGGTGTAACTGCAGTGCTCCTGTGCAAACGTGTTGTCCTCTCAAAGTACTCAAATATTCTTTTTTCAAATTCTCTCCCCTCAACCAAAATCCATTCCTCAGCCCAGATCCTACCCGTAGCATGATGATCACCAATTTGTGACTAAGAAGCATCCTTCCTTATGACTCTGCTTCATCTCCCTTCTTGCTGCCTAGTCAAGCTGTAAATGTATATGCTGCCCTGCAGGCATTCCTCCTTTGGATTAGAATGCCATTGGAGTGCCTGGTCTGGGAACGAGCCCCTCTGTCAGTCAAACACAGAGACCTTCAGGACTCTGCATGAATTTATTATAAACCATTATTCATTTTTAAGTACCTCTTGTAAGTGGAGAGAGGGTCACCCCCTGGCTTCCCTCTGCAGCAGCACTGCTGAGGAAGGCTGGCACTGCCCCTTTTCTCTGTTACTGTACAAAGCTGAGCATCCTCACAGTGCTACCACCTGAAGTGTCGTATCTTGATCCCAGTTTCTGCTCCTGAAACTGTTATTTCCATTCCCCACAAAGGATGACATCAGGAAAATGAACGAGGAGCCTGGGGATGGACGTGGGTTACAGAGGTGCCTTATTAATTCAGAGGGTCAGCGATTCAAAAGACAGCAATAGCACAGGGACTAAAGCAGAGGCCTCTTCGTATTTATCTTCTTCAGAGTGTGAAGCTTAGACAAGTCTCCAGATGTGAGGAGGGGAATCTGAACACAAACATGTAGTGTTTGTATGTCACTCTTCCAGTCAGAAACCCACAGGGAAAGTAGCTTGGCAGCCACCTCAGGAACGAATGGATGCAGCATCATGGACCATGTTCAGTCCAGGACTGTGTGTGGCTGCACTTACTTTATTTCTGCTCCGAAGTTGTGTCTGTTTAGAAAACCTACACCTTTTGGAGATGCTGCACTGCTTTGATCCTGTAAGAAAATGGGTTATCCTGGCTCCTTGAGCAATGCTCAGAAAACTTTCTTTTTCCCTTGCAGACCCCCTGGATCATGAACCTGCTGTTTCTCCCTTGCTCCCACGGAAGGAGAGGGTGGCCCTGGAGAGCAGTTTGAACGAAGATGAGCGGCTGCTTCCAAAAGACAAAAAGCACAACCTCTTCAGTGCCCTGATCAAGAAGAAGAAGAAAACTGCCCCTACCCCTCCCAAACGGAGCAGCTCCTTCAGGGAGATGGACGGGCACTCGGAGCGCAGGGCCGGCAGGGAGGAGGAGTGCAGGGATGCTGGCAACGGAGCTTTCATTGCCCCCCCTGCAGACACAGCTGACCCCTCCAAATTCCAGAGCCCAAGCAACGGGGCTGGCGTCACCAACGGGGTTGTGACTGGGAACTCTGGCTTCTTATCTCCCCACTTACGGAAGAAGTCCAGCACGATGAGCAGCAGTCGAGGGGTGGCTGGTGAGGAGGAGAGCAGTTCCAACTCCAGCAAGCGTTTCTTAAGGTCCTGCTCAGCCTCCTGTGTGCCCCACGGAGCCAAGGACACGGAGTGGAAATCCGTGACTCTGCCTCGGGATTTGCAGTCCACGGGCCGCCAGTTTGATTCCTCCACGTTCGGGGGGCACAAAAGCGAGAAGCCAGCCCTGCCTCGGAAGCGGGCCAACGAGGCCAAGGCTGACATTGCTGTCAGGGGGACAGTGACCCCTCCTCCACGGCTGCTGAAGAAGAATGAAGAGACCGCTGATGATGTGTTCAAAGATGCGGAGTCGAGCCCCGGATCCAGCCCTCCCACCCTGACGCCAAAACTTGGCCGTAGGCAACCTGCTGCCCCTCCTTCCTCCAGCGGGCTACACAAGGATGATGGAGTCAAATCCAGTGCCTTAGGTACCACTGTGATGATGGACCAAGGTTCTGCTGCCAAACCCAACCCTGCTGGGTTCGTGGGGGCCAGCAAAGCTTCCTCTGAGGAGCCACGCCTGAGGAGGCTCAAGCAGACCTCGGAGTCGGCAGGGAAGGACAAAGGGAAGTTATCGAAGCTGAAACCAGCCCCTCCACTCCCACTGACTTCATCCTCCATTGCCAAGCCTGGGAAGGTTTCTCACAGTCCCAGCCATGAAGCAGCAGCAGATGTGGTGTCTGGGCCGAAATCCAAACAGTTGACTCAGGTTGGAGAGGCTGCAGGCAGCGATGCTGTCAAGCCAAACCAGTCAGGGGAAGGTGTGAAAAAGCTGGGGATCCCCTCTGTACCAAAGCCACAGTCCTCTACAAAGCTGCTGCTGAGCACAGCAACCCCAGCTGCCTCTTCCTCATCCGTACCCTCTGCCCCAGGAGGGGACCAGACGTCATCCACAGCCTTCATCCCGCTCATATCCACCAGGGTCTCGCTGCGGAAGACCCGGCAGCCCCCGGAGAGGATTGCCAGTGGCACCATCACCAAAGCCGTGGTGTTGGAAAGCACCGAGGCCCTACGGCTCGCCATCAGCAAGAACTCTGAGCAAATGGCCAGCCACAGCGCCGTCCTGGAGGCTGGCAAGAACCTCTACACCTTCTGCGTGAGCTACGTGGACTCCATTCAGCAGATGAGGAACAAATTTGCCTTTCGGGAGGCCATCAACAAGCTGGAGAACAACCTACGGGAGCTTCAGATCTGCCCAGCCACCGCCGGCAGCGGCCCCGCGGCCACCCAGGACTTTAGCAAACTGCTCAGCTCGGTGAAAGAAATCAGCGACATCGTTCAGAGGTAGCAAGAAACCAGGCTGAGAAACAAACAAGTGAACCAATCAATCACAATGGGCCAAAGCCAGCTGTGGGGAGGGTAACGTGTGGACTGACAAAGGAGCGGGGGCGTTCGGGTTCGGGCTGTGCCAAGGACGCAGACTGGGAATGGACGCCCCAGCTCCGAAGGGCAGGGCTGTGTTCAGGAGGCACTTCCCACCCTCTGAACTCAGATTCCCTGTGTTTCCTATATTTGTAATCGTCTTATCTGTGGAGTTCTTGCCTTGTGGACTACAAGTCTAAATGCTGATGTCACACCATGCCTTTGTATTAATATTTTATTGTTCTGGACAGACCATTAAGACTGAAGCCAGACTGGTGGACACTGAGATGCCATCCTCCTCAGGAGGACTTTGTACTGCATTTTTGTCCCCTCCTTCTCCCCCCCTGTACATGAGGATGAGTGTTTGGATAGCAATATACCCACTGCATTTCTTGGGAGAGTGTGCCCAGCACATGGTCCTGGCCCGGCTCTGACATTTACCTGACACTAACGCAACAGATTTGGTGCTTGGGAGGGAGAGGGGAAAAATTATTAATGTAAGGTTTTTTTTAATGACAAAATGCTACAAGTGATGATTGCCTGAATTCCTCCTCTGATTCCACCTGCTACCCTTTGTTTCTGTGTTTTCAGTAGTTTCTCAGTGTTGTTGAGCTCCAGTGAATTGCTTGGGCTCACAGTGTTGGAGGCAGCACCCGCTGGATCCACTGTCTGTGGATCTCCCTCAGCAGCAGAGCAGGCCTGGAGAAGGTCTGGAGGAGGATGTGCTGTGGACACTCTGGTGATGTCTGACACTAATTGGGCTGGTGATTGGGCTGGGAGTTGCAGAGCTTGGGCAGCTGGGAGGGTGGCAGTGGGAAGAGACGGCTCAGGGTGAGTTCTGAGACACCGCTGTGCCTCCAGCAGCTGTTCTGGCTGAGCCTGCACATCACAGGGGGTGAGAGCTGCTGTGTCTCCAGTTGAATTTCCAGCTTTTTGTTTTGTGAAGGGAGATGGAGGCTGGCCCCTGCCCTCCTGCAGAGCTCTGTGCTTTCAGGGGCTGTGGTGCCTGCCTTTCTGTGCCACTGGAACCCCGTGGGAGGAGCTCCAGTGCCAGTATTCTGGGGTTCAAAGTATTTCTACCTTCATGCCAGCGTGGTTCCATCCAGCATCAAACAAGGATCTGTGGAGACTGCAGACACTTCTCTGGGGTGCATCTCCCGAGGAAACTGCCACAACATGTTGACAGCAAGACTCCTGGCCTTCCTTGCCAAGGTCCTGTGACCTTCCCAATTAATGCTGGGAACTAACTGTGACTCGTGACAATAGTGAAAGAACAAGGTTTAGGGCTATTAACGGTGCAATTTAACTCCTCTTAACAGTTCCAAACATGAGAAACACATTTTCTATTTTCTGTTCCCTGTAACTCGTGACCCCTCTTGTGTATCTTAAACACTAATTGCCTTCAATTGTATTTTATGCTGTTCTCTTTGGAACTGTTTGTTTTGTATCTGATTTCTAGTAGTTCACTCGTGTGTGTTCATGCCACTTCTCGCCCTCACAAACAGCCATGACTTTTAACACGTGACAAATGTTCAAAAGAAAATACACACTTCTGCCACAGGCTGCCTTTAAAAATGTAAGAAAAACCCGAACCCTTGAATTGTCTCTTTCCTGGAGGTACTGTTTTTACTTTGATAACATATTGTGCCACTATATTATACATTTGTATCTCGTTATTACACACTTTTGTAGACTTGTCTTTTTTACAGTGTGTAAATAGCTCTGTCCTTCATCTCTGTGATACTTAAGGGGGTCATTTCCCCTTTAATTTAGTCCAGTACAGATTGTTTCTGTACATGACTTTCAATTCTTCTCTCTTTCTCTATTTCCATTTTTTTAAATTTGTTTTTTATTCCAGTCTCTCTTGTGTAGTATATTTAAAAATAAATCAATGTTGAGGAAAACTTGTGTTTGTCTGTTGGTGAGATTTTTTCCAACCCAGTTGACTCCCCTTAGATTCCTCATCCAAAACCAGGAGTTCCCTGTCTGGGTGGTTCACTGTGACCCTCCAGCACAGTGGGATGGTCAGAGCCAGGCCAGCAGCCTCTGCCCATGCTCCTTTGATCTGGCTCTGAAAAGTCAGGAGAGAAAAGAGATGCACAGAGTAAGACTGTATCATCACCTCTTCTGACTTTCTGACAAAGACTTTGCTGTTGTCTTCAAGGAGATTTATATCAGAGATTTAATTTTTCTTCGGTTAATGGTTTGTGTTCTGTCATTCAGCTGCTGTTGTGTTTTCCTCCTCCTCTGCTATGAAATGACCCATGAGTTTCTTTCCTCATACAGTTCCCTCCCTCATTTCTGGTTGCCCATTCTTATTTTCTGTTTCCCTTCAGGCTTTCTAGTAAACCTTGGGGGAGGAATGTTTCCAGGTACTGAGCAGCCTCTAAAATGAGCCACTGCTTTGGTTAATGAAGATGTTAAAGACTAAAAGGATGAGAAAAACAAGGGCAGGTGTCTTCCCGTGATGTGCCTGAGGTCCCACCGTTCCACAGTGATGTTTTAGGGTTGTAACCCAGTTCTCTGCATTTCTAATCCCCTCAATAAGTCCCTGGTGAAATCTGTGGGTCCTGGCACTGGGATCTGCTCACTCCTGGGTTGGGGGAACAAGGCTCATGGGAAACCTTGGCTTGCTGTGACAGCAGCTGCCTTGGGCTGCTGCTGGTGAGGCTGAAGAAGGTGAAGGAGAAGCAGGAGGATGCACTGGTGAATATAAACAAAATTAATGGCCTGCACTTGCTAAGGCACAGCAAAGGCGTCTGCAGTGAGCGCTCCGGGAATTCTGGGACCCTGGCAAAGGTCAGTGTCCAAACTTGAATTTAGGGAGTAGCTGTGGGCTGAGGGGAGATGGAGAAGCTTCACCTGCTCCTCAATGCAATCACTGCTGGTGATTTCCATCCCTGCAGGCTTAGGGACCTGTCCGTGGCCGTGGGAAGGCAGGGGCCAGGTTGACCTGGCTGGGGAAAGCCCCCGGATCTGCTGTGTTGGGAGTGAGAGAGAGGGGATTAAGGGCTAAATTTAGCTGAGTACAGTAGGAGTTGATTTAACAGATCGATGCATTTAACAGTTTGATTGCTCCAATTTTCAAGGCTATTGAGCTTGAAAGTGAGAGTGCTCTGGGGGGAAAATAGCTGTGTTTGTGGTTTTGTTTTGGTTTTCACGTCTTTGAAATTACAATGTTCACTCTTTTAAGTTTTCCTTTAATGTCATCTTGCTTTTTGTTGAGAAGTTGCTTGTCACGAGATGTAAAATGTGGTCAGTGTTTTATGCTCACTCTTTCTTACAAATCCCATGTTTTTATGGTTAGGCTGGCGTGGCAGCCTGGCTAGGCCAGTGGTGGTTTCAGATGTGCCACTGCCTGTCCCCCAGGATGGTCAGGAACAGCCCACAGCCTCTCCCTTGGCTGACATTCATCTTTCCAGGACTGGAAAAAGAGGAAAATACACCTAAGCACAGTGTCACCTCCGAGGAGTGGGTTCCTGTCAGCACCAGTGCATCTAAAAGAAGGCTGGCAGCAGCGTGGGACGTGATCCTTGTCCGAGGGTGAGACCTGGCCTGGGTGGGCTGCTGAGAATGATGCTCCTGGATCAATTCCTGGTCAGTCCTGATGCCTTGGCAGTGCTAATGCCCCTGAAGCTGTGGGTGAGGGACAGCCCTCGGTCATTTCAATGTTGAGGTCAGGCTCAGAGCTGTCCCTGGCAGTTCTGCTCAGGTAGATCCAGCTCAGCAGGAAGCTAACCTGCAAACCAGGCTGTGCTGAACGTTTTCCCAGCCATCACCTCCCTATTGAGGGTTCTGTGTTTGTCCTACCATCTATTCTGCTGGTAAAGGTCCCACCTGTGCTCCTGCAGCCTGCATGACCCAGTTATGACACACAGAGCCTCTCCACGAGTCCCTCGGATGCAATTAAACCGGGCTCTTCCTCTCCTTTGGGTTTCTGAGATCTGCTGCTCCTGTTGTGTGTGTTTGTAGTGCTGCAGGTCTGCCCAGGGTGGAGGAAGGATGAGGGGCAGCCCATGGGAGTGGAGCAGATGAGCAGAGGCCAGGGGAGGGCCAAGGGTTGTGCTGGGGCAGGGAGGGTTAAGGGGAGGTTTCATGGAGAGCCCCAGCAGTGATGGCAGTGTGTGCACTGCTGAACACTGCCCCTGTGCCCAGGAACCCAGGGCCTGTTGGATCCAGCTCCTTAGGGATTGAGGGTGGGTGGGTTCTGAGCTCTCCACCTCTCACAGATGCTCAGGGTCTGGGTGTCCCCTCGGGAGCTGCTCCCCCCATCAGGAGGAGAGGAACTGGGAAGGGGTGTAGCTTCCTGTGGGAAGATAGTGTGTCCAGTGTGCAAGGGTGGGCTTTCCAGCCCCTCAGGGGTTGTTCTTGGCATGTTCCCCCCTCCTTCCTCCCAGCCACACCCCAGGCTCCAGGCAGTTATTTTCCATTCATTTTTACCTCTCCTCCCCAGCAATAATCACCAAGGAGTAGTAATCAAGAACCTGGAATGCTGCCTTCTCCCAGGCACCCCAGGCACCCTGAGGTATGCTCAGGGGAATTCAGGGATGCCATGGCCCCTCACCTGCCCCATGTCACAGCCTGGCAGGAGCCCCTTTCCTGACAGAGGGTGAGGAGGCTGATGGCATTGCCCTGGTGGCACCAAGCTGCCCATCAAGGAGCCCTGGGGTGTGGGGGCTGAGCCCAACTCTGTCCCACCTGCCAGGTAAGTGCTCCGATATTCAGTGAGTTCTACAGAGGTTATTGCACATCAATCAAAGCCTCATTATGTGTGAGCTTTTATGAGGCTGTTCTGAGCCTGTTCCTCTCCCAGATTTGAGTGCAGGAGCCCAGGCATCCCCGCAGCCACAGCAGGTTTCCTTTCCCTTTCCGCAGCAGTCAGTGCCACTTTCCCCTGCAATGATCCATCACAGCAAAGCCGGGGATTTACCGGCCCTCACTAACCCAGAGTTACTCCAAAACTCTTCCCCTTCCTCCCTTCCATCCCTCCCCCCGACTCCAGCGCAGGGTAAAATTGATCAGTGCGTGTTTATTGATGGTCCGAACACTCAAAAGAAAGGGGTGGGGGGAAGTCGTTGCCATAGAAACATCGATGAAGCTCCGTCTCTGCTGTATGTGAGGCGAGCGCGGCGCCTGCGTCCCGATCCAAACGGGGGATCTGCGGTGGGGCGGGCATTGGGAGGGATGGGGATGGGTTTGGGGGGGCCTGGGGTGGGGGCTCAGCCACCCTGAGAGCCGTCGGCGGTCGCTGCTGTGCTCGCCAATGGGAAATGTCCGGGGCTGCAGGGATGCAGGGGAAGGAAATGCCCTTCCTCACCTTCGCAGTCCTCGAGTGAGGGTCAAATCCTGGCACTGTCTGTGTCCCTGCAAACCTGAGTCCCTCTCGTTCTGCTCCCTCCCTGGATGAGCCTGCTTCTGTGCCCCCGCTGCTCCCTGGACCTGCTGCCCCGCGCCTCTTTTCCCTGGATTCCAGCTCCTCCATTCAGCCTCAGTCACTGCTCCTGCTGCCAGGAGGACTCACGCAGCACTGCATTAAGTGGTCTGTCTGCTTGATGGATATTACAATGCACCTCTTGCAGCCTGATTTAGGTTTTTTTTAAAAATCTTTTTACTCCCCCAACCAAGTCCTGACACGGTCTCTGATTTTTGAGGGTGCAATTTAGCGCTTGCAAATCATCTCCGGGCTCATTTTTGTGCCTGCAATGAAATATCAGCAGTGGCTCAGTGTGCAAGTTGCCGTTAGTGCCTGCAGCAGGTAGTTAGAGCTCTGATTGCTGGTACCTTGGCAGGCACAGAGAAAACACTGGGATCAGCAGAGCTAAATCTGCCCAAAAGAGCTGGGAAGGCAGTGGCTGGGCAGAGAGGCTCTTACTGTGCTGGCTTTTGAGGCTAATGGTTCCCAAAGCTGCACCACTGGAGCACCAGTGACACTGAGCACCTCTCAGCGGTCCTGGTAGGTGCAGAAGTTCTTGTTTCAGCCCTTCTGCACCCAAGTTCTGCAGTAGCTACAGCTGGGATTAGGTGGTGCTGAGGCCAGGAAGGCATTAGGAAGGGCAGGGCTGTCAGGCAGGAGCCAGGGTGGTGTGACAAGGACGTTGAAGGTCAGGCATCCCTGTCTCACCCAGGGGTCGGGGCATCAGCAGGATGGTGAGGCTGAGGCAGGACTGGTGGTGCCAGGGCAGGATTCTGTGCTCACACCAGGGGTTGCTAAGGACAAGATTTTCTTGAACCCCGCTGCTCTGCCCTGGTTTTGCAGGCAGGAGCTGCCTCGTGTAAGAGGCATCTTGACACTAAGCAGAATTTGCTGCCGGAGGGGCTTGTCCTTAATAGGCAGAAGAGCAGGAACTCAGTGGAGAGCTCTGAGGGACCCTCTCCTCCCTGATGGCAGGCCTTGGACTACAGGCATTCCCTGGGGACTCTCAGCACCAGAACTATCCTGCTGTAACCCTCCAGCCTTGCTGCCTGGCCCTGCTGGCACTGCCTGTCCCGTTGTGCCACCCCTGCTCTGCCCATGCCCGTGTGCCCTCCCTGCTCTCTGCCAGCACGGCAGCACTGGAGATCCAGCACCAGGCCCTTTCCCTGTGCCCCAGCAAGAGCCGTGTGTGATCAGGGAAGGGATTTGGTGATTTCTCCTTAAGGCACCCTCCTCTTCTTCCATTGCATCGGTTGGGAAGAGGGATGGGAGATCCAGAGCAGAGCTGGGAATGGAGGAAACGAAGCGTCCACCCTCCCCAAGGCAGCCCCAGCAGCAAAACCCCCAATACTCCTGTCCAAGCAAACCCAGGTGAGACGGAAGGGAAGGACGGGACGGGGCGACCCGCAGGAGGTGGGGGATCAAGTCCAAGCTCTCATCTCCCAAAGCGGAAGGTGAAGCCCCCTTTTTTCCTGTTGTAGCCGTTGAGCTCCTCTGCCAGGTTCCCCAGGGTGCCGCTGCGCTTCTCCCCTCCGATGGGCAGCAGCTCGGGCCCCCCCCGCCTGCCCGGCCGCTGCCCGGCCCCGGCCGTGCCGTATCCCCGCAGCTCCCGGGCGATGCTCAGCAGCGCATCCAGCTCCTCGCTTCTCCTCCGCTTTGCCCCTGCCCTCCAGCCGGGACTCCGGCCCTCCGCCGCCCTTTGCCAGCCGGGACCGAGCAGGGCGCCTTCCCCGGGCTCTCCCGGCTCCCACCGCTCGCCGGGAGGGAAGCAGGCTCCCAGGCTCAGGAGGAAGAGGCAGGACAGCGAGTAGGGTGTTCTCATCTGGGGGAAGCACAGGGAAGGAGAGCAACGTCAGTGAAGAAGCACCGAGCATCCTCGGGCAGCGCTGAGGCAGCAGCACGGGCTGCCCTCGGCAGTTCCCCAGCCCTGCCGCCCTCCTAGACCCCCAAGCACCCAGTGCTCCTTCTGCAGCCTCCACAGCAGCACCCAGCACCAGCGGGGGCTCTGGGTTCCCCCCCGCCTCCTCCAGAGCTGCTGCCCATCATCGGCAGCAGCTCCGTGCTCACAAATTGCAGCCTCGCAGCAGCTCCGCTGGTTCCCGGCCGAGCGCTGGGCTGTGCTGGGGACGGGGCTGAGAGCCGGGCACGGCCCTGGGCTCCGGAGCTGCCCTCTCCTCTTGGAGGAATCTCCCTGACCGTCCCCAAGGTCCTGCCCGCCGTGCCTGGGTGACACAGGGACAGGGGAAGGTGCTCGGCATCCTCAGCTCTGCGGGGCTCGGAGCTGCCCGGGCAGAGCAGAAGGGAGTGAAGACCTGAGCCTCGTGCGGTGCCACAGGCGGTGGGTGACCTTCAGCACGGGCAGGGCTGCTCTGCCTCCTTTTCTCCTCCCACAAAGGCTCAGAATGAGGAAACGGGTTGTATTATTATTATTATTATTATTATTATTATTATTACTATTACTATTTTTATCTGGAGGCATTGCCGGTGCTGGGGGCCAGGCTGTCTGCTCCATGCTAAGGGTGCTGTTTGTCACTCCCGCACCAGACCCAGGGGCACTCAAGCCCCTGCCTGCCCTTCCCAAGCCCCCTTATCCCCGAGGCTTCACTTCGGGCTTCACCCTCACCTTTTTCACACCTTGCCTCTGTTCTGCTCGCTCCCTTTTTGCCGTCATGGAGCCAAATTGCTGAGGCCCCTCCTGGGGTCTGGGGGTGCGGGTGGGTCCCCAGCTGCTTCCCACCAGCCTGACTCTTCCCTGGCTGTGCTGCCCATCGAGGCTGGGGTGTACAGCAGGGACAGACAGACAGACAGACAGACACCAGTCACTTACCTCTGCACCTCGGTGCTGCCACCCCTGGCACCTCTCTGCCCACCCTGTGTCCAGATGAGCGGCCAGCCCGCCTTGGGCCATTAAATAGCCACGAGCTCTGATTGCCATGTCACCCCTTGGGCGTGTGGCCACAGAGAGAGGAGGGTGGGATCCTCGGGGATGGAGGGGACAGGGGTTGGTGGAGCTGCCACAATGGGAACACAGCAACACCACTCATTAACGCACCGCCCTCGTTGCTGCCTCATTTGGAGGAGCAGCTGGGAGCTGGCCCTGTGTCCCTGGCAGTTGTCAGGGATGCTCTGGGATGGAGGGTCTCATCTGAGGGCCCAAGTGTGTCCCCCTCATCTGGCTGGTGTGTCCTTGTGTGCAGCTGTTGGGGAATCCACACATGGGTTTGTGTGCACAGGTGTAGCCCTGGTTTTCATGCATCCCCAAACCCACCCAGGACCTGGCCCCACATGGAATGCCCAAGTGGTCCCACCTTCCCTGGTTAACACACGCAGCCACCAGTGCTGGAACATGGTCCCCAAGGCAACCTGCTGTCCCTCCCAGGTCTGTCCTGGGCTGTGGCAGTGGAGTGGGAAGGGACTGAGGGCATTGCTGGTTGCCCTGTCCATCGAAGCAGGAATCAGGTCCCTTTGTCACCCTCCCAATCCCAGCCTCAGGGCCACCCCAAGATCCTGCAGGGCCTTGGTTTGGGCTGGAGCCCTGGGAAGCCTCCTCAGCCCCTGGGTCTCCCCAGCTCTTGTGGTTTCAGTGTGGTGGGCAAATCCCCAAGGATGCCATGCCAGGTGCCTGGCACAGGGAAGGAGCCACCCCCCCAGCACAGCGAGGAACTGCAGAGATTCAGTGTCACTGCCTTTGCTGTCACCAGAGCAGGTCCCTCTGGCCATGTCCCCACGCTGTGCATGGCTGTCACACGGGGGGGAACGATGAGATCCTTTTATTAAGGAGTTTAGAAAGTCCACATGTACAGCATTGGACACACTCACACACGACCTAGACTTCACAGCACTGCTACACAGCACGGCCTGGCCCAGGGCTTCTCTGGGAAGGCTCATGGCCACATCCCAGACCCCTGCCCACCCCTTTCCAGGGAGGTGTCACCACGGATGGGTTTAACCTAATCCGGGGCCATGGAGCAATGCGTGAGCTCTTGGGAATAATCCTGGGGAATCCTGCGTCTTGGCATGGATTAAATACCTCTCGTGCAAGTCAAAACAAAGTCTCTGGGGGGTCCTGGGTGACACAGGCAGTTACACAAGGGCGTGCTACCAACAAACCAACGTACAACATCCCCTCCCTGGCACGGCAGAATGCCAGTGGAGGGGTGTGGGGGGAATGAGCCTTCCCGCCCGGCACATGCTTCCATGTGCCTTCCTGCCCAATGCATCAGAAAACCCGGCTACAGCTCATCCACCAAAATAACTGATCCAAAAGTAAAGATGGGTGCAGGCAGGACCCTTTCCAGAAAGGTCCAGTGGAATACAGGCAGCTCCTTGGAAGCTGTCGGGGCTCCTGCTGTTGTGCTGAGAAATGCCACTGCTGAGTTTGCCCCAGTTGCCATCATTCCAGGAAGCCGGCCTGAGCAGCTGCTCTGGGCATGGATGGAGTGTGTAGAGCTGAGTGCCCTTCACTCAGAGCTCATCCTCACCTGAGGGCTCTGAAGAATCTCTCTGGCAGAGTAAAAAGCTGTGGTGATCCCAGTGCATCCTTTGTCCATTTCTCTGTCAGGGCAGACAGACAGGGACTCACCCAGTAGATGAGAGAGCTTGTCCAGCACAAGATCTGAGGTGGGGGAGGCTTAAAAAAAAGAATCATCACAGGGGAAGTACAAACCTGGTGCAGTTGGGAAGCTGAGCCTTTGATCTCCCTGTGCTTTAAGCTCCCCTGGAAATGGAGACAGCGGGAGTTTTCCTCCCCTCCTCAGTCCATCCATCTGTCTGATGGTGTTGCTTGGAGCCAGGGCTCTGCTGTAGCATGGGCAGAAAATGATGTAAAGGGTAGCAGGGTTCTGTCTGTCCCCTCCCCTCCTGGTCCAGAGTCTGCTCACATTTGGTTGTCATTTTTTTTTTTTTGGACAAAATCCCCCATTTGAGTCCTTCCAGGGAGCCAGCAGGAGACATCAGCCCCACACCCCATGGCAGCTCCAGCTTGGGCTGGCTGGTGCTGCTGCCCCGTTATCAGGGCCCTGCAGATGCTAAGCCCCACTCGGGGCTTCTTTTTTGCAAACCCTTAACGGGATTTGAGGAAATGAAAGGCTTTGGATATCTGCAGGTGCTGAGCCAGGGCTGCAGCTCAGCTGGGCTGGGAGTGAATGCGGGTGCCCAGGCCAGCAGTGAGTGCAGGGGGCTCACTGGGGGATGTGGCTGAGCTGCCCAAAGGGTTTGGGGAAAGGTCACAGCTTTTGGATGGCAAAAGTCCCCTGTGAATCCGAGTGGGTCTGGTTGGGAGGGAGGGGCTGTGAACTGCAGGCAGAGCTGTGCTGGGAAGTGAGCCTTCCTCGCCTCCTCCTCTTCCTTGTTGTGCTCTCTGTTTCCCCAGGGCTGCCAAAACAGCTCCGTGCCGTGCTCGGGTCTGGGTGTGCATCCTTGCAGCACTGTTCTGGCTCACTTTGGGGTGTCCTGACCTGCTGGGAGGCTCCAGGAGTCAGGACAGGGACAGCAGGGACTAAGGAGCTGGTGGTTGTCCCTCCCCAGCTGCGTTGCTCTTGCAGGGGCAGAGGAGAGCGTTCTGCAGTCCGGAGAAGGAATTGCTGGCACGGTCAGGCTGACCCAGCTGAGCCCTCCCCATCACCAGTAGCACCATGGGGGAAACTGGAGCTGTGGAGCAGCAGCCTCATCCCCGTCCTGGGGGCTTGGGGGCCTGGGGTTCCCCATGACAAGTGCCCCCAGTCCCTTGCCAGCTTGGCAAACCCACTGCCAGATGTCAGTGCCCAGAGCAGAGGTGACCAGAGGTGCTCAGCCTGCCTGGGCTGCTCCATCCCTCCCTTCCTTCCCTCCAGGCAGCTCCTTTCCTTCCTTGTGGGACCCTGCTGGGTACCTCTGCCCAAATACCTGCATCCTCCTGCCCCAGCCATGAGCACAGCCCGTGGGTCTGGCCAGGACCTCTTCTGGCTGCAGGGGAGCCACGGCAGTGGGAAGCAAAGGTCTGGCAACGTCTGTGGGTGCCCAGGAGCCAAAGTCACCCTCACTGGCAGCAGGTGCTCCCCAGGGACCCCTCAGAGGTGGGCAAGCCCTCAGAGAGGATGGGGAGGATGGCAGCTGAGGGAATGGGTCTGGGGGGTGGAGGGGAAGGGCAGGGGACTGGGCACGGCGAGGGGTGGGGGGCTCATGCCAGCAGCTAATTCTCCTCCCGGATGGGCCGGATCTTCATCTCGGTGAACTTGAGGGAATACTGCCAGCCGGTCCAGGAGGACCACTCGATGCCGTCGGCGTAGGAGCTGTGGTGGCCCCTGAGGTACTGCCCGTTGAGGTTGGAGGTGTGGCAATTGCGGTACCACCAGGCGCCGTGGTAGAAAGCGGCGCAGTTGTTCTCCGAGTGGTCGTTGTCCAGGTCCTTGGTGGTGAATTTCATCCCGTTGTGCTTTAGGAAGGAGTCACCTGTCCCGAGGGAAAGGAGGCCTGATGGGCACCTCACCCCCGCCTCCAGCTCCCCGAGGCCGCAGGGATGCAGGCGGTGCCGCTCCCACAGGACACAGCAACCCTCCAGCAAGGGGGTCTGGTGGCTGTGGCCTCCCCCTGCCCCCGGGCCGGGTGTGTGCCCCCCATCGTGCAGCCTTACCTGCTGTCCCTGAGTAGTCGGCGATGCTGATGGGGTACCCGTCCTCCTCGGGGTCCACGGAGAACAGCCCCACCCCGAAGCTGCCGTAGTGGGCGAAGGCGGTGCCGTTGTCGAAGTCCTCCAGGTCGATGCGGAGCTCGTAGCTGCCCTGCACCGTCAGCAGGTGGATCCTCTTCAGCCCTGGTAGAGGGAAAAGGGGGAGTGTGGAGGCTCCGTGGGGATGGGGTGTTCAGGGCTGCAGCCCCTCCCGGCCTGCCCAGACCGTCACTCCCAGGATTTGGGTGCTGTCCAGGGGGGTCTCAGTGTCCCCTCCGGTGCAAAGGAAAGCCCAGACCTCCCCAGGGGAACGCAGCCTGCCCAGGATGGAGCACTGCCAGCCCCACACACCTAACCAGTGCTCTCCTGTCAGCTTCCCAAAGCCGTCCCGGTAAGCTTCCCAGCCGCGGAAAAAATTCACGGAGCCGTCCTCCCGCCTCTGGAACACCTGGGGAGACACAAAGAGCATCACTTGTGGGGCTGCTCCCAGCCTGAGTGCCCCCGGCAGCCCCTCTGCTCCCCACCGTGCTGCCCACCTCTCCCTGCCGCTGCCTAATTAAACACCGGCACAAATTAAACCCTGTCGGCTTAGTGATTGCACAGGGATGCTGGGGAGAGGTCCCCAGGAAATGCTGGATCATTGCCTGCCGGCCCTGGGGCTGGGTGAGTCGGTTCAGGAAAAACCCTTCACAGGATCCTCTGCCGGGAAATGTGAGCAGAGCTGAAACCTGAAGCTCCTTGGGAAGTGGTTGGGTGTCCCTGGAGGGGTGGACACCCTGCAGCTGCCTCCAAAGAGCCGGGGTGTGCTACTGCACGTGGAGCAGAGGCAGGGACAGGATGACCCGAGGTCTGTCCTGCAGCATGTGCTGCCCAGGTCACTGTGAGCTCTCCTGCCAACAGTGGGTGCTCAGAACTGTGCAAATACCCAGCAGCTGATTTCTTACTCCTGGATCTCCTTGCTCTCCTGGGCAAGCACCCCATCATAAAGAATCATCTCTGTGACAGCCTCATTAGCCTCCCAGAGAAATTAACCATGGGGCAGTGACTGCCCTGAGTCCTGCAGAGCCCCCAGATCCCAGCCAGATCCCAGGGCTCAATGGAGCTTTTCTGCTCGGAGCTTTTCCCTTTCTCTCTCCCATCTGCTCATCGGCGTGTGTGCCCTGTGTGTTTCATCCCCTTTTATCCATAGTTTTGGGTTTGATTTATTGACAGCGATCCAGAAAATGCTGCTTCATGCCCGACCATTTGAACTTAATTAAGCCTCCAGCCCTGGATTAATTGCATTAAAGTTGGCTGAGCAAAGCTGCCCCACTCCCACGGAGCTCTGTGCTCCCGAGGCCGTGGTGGGGACAGCTGGGGTGATTTAGGCAAAACCCTCCCAGGCTCTGGCAGCCCAGGGGCCAAAGGACCCCATCTTCAGAGCCAGGCTGGGTTGCCAAGCTGAGCTTCCAGCATCCCAGGACTGGGGAATGTGGATGAGGCCTGAAGTGAGCTGGGAAGCCACCATGCTCTGCTCCCCTTGGCTGCTTCTACCCTCCTGCACAGAGTTTCATCTTGGCAGGTGAAGCAGAACCACCTTGTGAACCTCTCACTGGTTTGCCCTTCCCCAGAGGGGCATTTTTGGGGCTGTGTGTGCTGGCTGAGGCTCCGGCACAGTCCTGGGCACGGCACAGCTCTGATCCTGCTGTACTTACCTTCTAGAATTAGAGCCTTAATTTTTATCCCCGCCTTGAGCACTTGAGAAGCTGTGGTTAAGCCCATTTAAAGGGGCTTTCTTCAGGCTTGCTGGGAAAGGGGGACAGTGTGGCTGGACAGGGCCTGAAGCTGATTTTCCCCAGCCAACACTGGCTCTGTCACTGGTGCCTGGTGAAGGTGGTGGGTGCAGCACCAGGGCTCCCTCTTAATCGGCTTTGACCCACGGTTGTAAATAGGCCAATTGCCTGAGTGGTGCCCAGGGAAGCATGTGGGACAGGGCTCCACTGCCTGAGCCTTGACACAGCCCAGGAATCACCCCAGGGGAAGCCTTCAGTGCCCCACTGCCCAAGGGGGCTGGAAATGAAGTTGGGTGCTGGTGAGTGCTGGAGGTCCTGTGTCCTCCCGAGTCTCCTGCTCCATCCTCATCATCTCTCATGCACAGTCCCTTCTGTGCCTGTTTTGTGCCCCCATCACGTGCAGGCAGGGCTGTGGGAGCCTCCAGGTCCTCCTCTGTGGATACTGGGTGCACCAGTGACCCGCAGGCTCATCGTGCTCCCAGCCCTGCCTCGCTGCTCTTTTCCTCCTCATCAAATATGCATCACCCCCTCTTAAGCAAAAAGGATTTCCCTCTGTTCTTTAAAGGCAAGGCTGAAATATTTATCTCCCTCATTCTCTGCCTCTCCCAGTCACTCTTGTAGGGCAGGGACAGGCTCCTGCAAAGCCACAAACCCAGAAAAATGGGTTAAAAGCAGAGGAAAGTGGGAGCACCAACCTGTGCCTGCCACGGCACTGGCAGCTTCCTCTCCCTCAGCTCCACCAAACTCCTGGTGGGCCTGAAACTCCCTGGTCTGGGGACATGCTCAGCCATCACTTCTCCACCGCCACAGTGCTCAGGATCCTGGTCCAGTTTTGGCAGCCATGGCACAGAGCCCACAGCCCTGTCCCCAGGGTGTTCTCTGAGCCCTGTCACAGCAGAGACCATCTTTGGGCTCAGCCAGGGAGAAAACTGTGAGCAGTGCAGAGCCAGTCTCCAGGAAGTGCCAATCCCGTGGGACAGCCTGTGAACACCATGGCTGGCAGCACTGCCCGTCCCAGGAGCTGCTCCTGCTACCAGGATTGTCCCTGTGTGTGGTGGCACATAAACCACATCCTTTGGAACCAGTGTTTCTCCAGGCTCCTCTCACACCCTGCCTGCAGTTTATCCCAGCCCAGTGTCTGCTCAGCCCCTGTCCCTCTCCAGGACCCCTCCTGGCTGTTCCCACCAGTGTCCCAGCACAGCAGGTAAGCTGGAAGCTGCCACTTAGTGTTACCACAGCCCTGCTGGCACAGCCTTTTCTTCTGCATTCTTTGGCTTTTCCACCATCTCCCAATAAAAGCTGTGCATGGAGATGACGCTGAGGCACACAGAGCACTGTTGCTTATGGAACTGAGATGCTGATCCCAGGGAATTCTGCCCCAGATGAGGAGCAATGGAGGCTCAGGGGCACTGGGAGGAGAGTGGGGCATTTGCAAAGACGTTCTGAAGACAGCATCATAGGAAAAGGCAACTTTTTGAGCCCTCCTGGGATGCTGAGCCTCCCTTGACCTCTACCATCCCTTTATTACTTTAAGAAAGTGCCAGAGGTGAGTGTCAAGGGGGGAGCTGGTGTAGCCCTGGTTTTCATGCCTGAGATGTTTGGTTTTCTGATATTCTTTTCCCTGGCAAAGTTCTGTAAACAATGGGAATGTTTTTCTAACGCTATCTATGTTATTCTTTCCTCCTCACAGGAGGAACTTCATCTTGATGTCCCTCTGGTTTGACCAATGTGATTGAAAACATTTGCCTTTGTTTCACCAATCAAATTGTCTGTGTAAAATAGTATATAATGGGGAGATGCATCCCTAAATAGTAATTTTTTAACCTTCTGACCTCCGAGTCTTTTGTCATTGTGGTACAAAACAGTGTCAGAGCTGGGCCGGGCAGTCACTGCAGTCACTGCAGTCACAGCCACTGCTGGGCACAGGACATGGATGCTCCCCTCACACCGGTGGGCCCCGACCCAGACCCACAAACAAACGTGGTTCTGCTGCTGGGACAAAGCAGCTGTGCCTTGCTCAGCCTTCCCAAGGACAGGGAGCACTCAGGACCCTGCCCCTGCTGTGGGGACAGTGAGGTCCTGAGCTCTGCCCTGGTCCCCACGGCCTCCAAGCTGTCCAGGCAGCCTAAAGCTGAGCTCAGCAGCTCCCAAGCTCCCGAGTCAAAATTGATTCAGCTGTGCCATCGCTTCCACCCACCCACATGCAAATAAGCCCAAATGTCAGGAGTAATCGCTCCAGAGAGGAGGAGGAGGAGAGGAGGGAAGGGAAGGGAAGGGAAGGGAAGGGAAGGGAAGGGAAATTTCTCATGCTCTGCACCACAGCACCCAGGCGTGCCACGGCTTAACCTGGAGCTTGGATCAGCCAGTGCCCCCATCCCCTGGAAGATGGCTGAGACAATTCCTGCACCCAAGGGACTGGGGACACCTTTGGGACCCTCTACTGCAGAGCAGCCCCAAGAAGCAGGAACCTGGGGTGTGCCCCCCCAGCGCAGCGCTGGCTGCCTCTGGGATCCAGCACCTGGTTTGGCTCCGAGCCCCCCGAGGCAGGGCAGAGCCGAGGGGTCTGTGCCACGCCACTCCCAGGCCCTCCCAGTGCTGCCAGGCTTAGAATCACTCGCTGTGCCCCCTCCCCAGCCCGAGCCCTCCCGCCTGCAGCAGCTTTAAATAAGCCTCTGAGTGTCTCGCTAATCACCTTGGGCTGCTCTTCAGGCTTGGCTGGGGCTGGTGGAGGCTGTGCAGACTGTGCACGGGGTTTGTAAGGACCCTCCGCAGCCTGAGGAGCCAGAAGGGTCCCCCTCTCTTCTTTAGAAGGGGAGCTGAAGTCCCCGGGCCGTGCTGTGCCTCAGTTTCCCCACTGGAGCTGCTGGTACCACCCGGCAGCACAGGTTCCTCCTGCCCAGGGTGGGCTCTGGGAGGTCGAAGGCTCATCAGCTCCTGAGGGCAGGGGGGCTAAGCTCCCTCCTGGCCCCGCTCAAAGCTGCTTAGGGGAATCAGATCGTGGGGATTTGTTTCCTAGAACGCCCAGCTGGAGAGGTGCTGGCCAGCTCGGCTCACCCAGGGTGTCCTCGGGGCAGAGGCTGCCTGCCCACCCCTCCTGTGGGACCCCTCCACCTCCTGGGACCCCCTCTCTGTCCTACTGGCACCCCAAGTGATGTCCCCAGGGCAAGGGGAGCTGCTGGCACCCGAGGGTCCCTGGGGCAGTGGGGGACTGCAGGGTGGGGGCTGGCAGTGCCGTGTCCCCCCTTCCCCTGCTCCCTGCCCCCATCACTTGAGCACGGGGCCATCGCAGCCGCCGTGGCAGAGTGAGTCGGACAGGGAGTGAATCAGCACAGCCTCCGAGGTGCCCCAGGCACCCCGGCCTCACATGAGGCCAAACATGCCGGGTTTGGGGTCTGCCCTGAGCCCCAGCACAGCCACACTGTGCCCCAGCCAGACCCCAGCCCTGCTGAGAAGGACAAATTCCAGTGGTGGCATCCAGCTCCCAGCCTGAACCCCCCTCCAGCTCCAGCCAAGCTCCCCAGTCCAGGGCAGGCACTGGGCTCCAGCTCAGGGGTCTGGCTGGCACCACTGGGGAACTCTGGGTGCACAGCCAGGCCCCCTTGACATTTGTTGCCCATCCTGATGACACATCCAAGTGTCCAAAGTGACATCTCCCACCCCCAGCCCCATGGCACAGGGCCAGCCCGTGGCCAGCGGTGGTGTCACCCAGTGTCCCCAGCAGGGTGGCAGCTCACCGTCCAGCCTCCCCCGTCCGTTGTCATGTCACAGTAGACCTGGAAGCCATCAGGGTAGTGTGTGGGGAAGATGGAGTAAATCCCATCTTCTTGCTGTCCACTCGCATAGATGTCAAAGCAGTCTCGGGGCCGGGAGCCTGCAGCGTGGCATTGGGATGGGGTGGGATGGGGGAAAAGCTGGTTAATTAATGATCTAATTTCATGTCTTGCCATTTCTTCCAGGCTCCCAACCTCGCTTCCAGCTCTAGTTGCCAGCTTGGTGCTGCTTTGCTCTTTCCCTCCCTTCTCCTCCGTTGCTCAGGGTGAGCAGTGCCAAGGGGGATGCCACCACCATGGGGACTCCCCAGCAGCTGGTAAGGACTGACCCCATGTCCCTGTGTGATGGCAAGGGCAAGCTGGGACCCAGATGGGGACAAGGGAGAGCTGATGCCCAGAGAGGCACGTGCCCCCAGCTCCAGAGCAGACTGACTCAGCTGCATCTCACCCCAAGGCTGAGGAATGTGACTGCTTATGCCAAGCCTGTGCAGGGCCACCCTCCACACCCAACGGAGGTGAATGCTTTGCCTGTGTCCCTGCTATGCTCTGTGGGGAGCAGATGGGTTTGCAAGGGTGTGAAGGGGCTTTGGGGCTGGTTTATGGACAACTGAGAGCTGCACGGTGAGAACTTCCCCTTCCAGGACACCTCCCTCCTTCTCCACCTCCTTGCCAGCCCCTGCACTGTATCAAATCCCATCTCCAGGATGCTTTGCCCCATCCTGGGTGGTTTTCTCCCTGCCCCGAGCAGCCCCAGGCACATCCCTCTCCCCATGGGTGCCAGGGATGCAGGCTCACCGTTGGAGCAGCCCCGGGGCCGCGCCCCCCTGGCCGGGGCTCGCTGCAGGTCAGCCTTGAGCCGGGGCCGGGCCCCGCCGCGCTCCTTCTGCAGCGTGTCCAGGACGTCACTGACAGAGCTCACCAGCCGAGCCATGTTGGTCTGGCTCTCCGAGAGCAGCTGTGGGCGGGGGACACATGGGGGGACACGGAATTGTGGTTAAATGGTAAATTCCTTCCACATCCCAGCCCCACGGCCACTCTGCCTGCTCCCACTGCTCAGCGATGCCAGGCTATGGGTTGGTGGGGACATAAATCCACAGCAGATCCCACGAAACATCTCTGTTGCTTTTTGGCAGGGGTCGGGGTCCAGATAAGCACCTCTTGCCCCCAGGGAGGAGAAATCCCCAAACCTGGGTGCATCGGTGCTGCCACCTCACGGGATAAAGAGCACCTCTGGGCAAAGGACAGGATGACGGAGGCGGCAGGAATAGCCGTGTCCTGAGGCAGCCGCCAGCTCTTCATCGTTCCCCGAGGTGACCCAGGCTGGGACAGTGACATGGGCTGGCCGTGGCAGAGCAGCAGGATGGGGAGAGAAGTGAAGCAGCAAGAAACAAGCAGCTCTGGGCAGAGGGAGTTGAGTACCAGGAGGGTCAGGCATGGAGCATCCAGCCATGCCCTGGATCTTGCTGTGACACCCAGCAGACCCCTGGCATACTCAGGTAAGCATTTCAGCACAGCTCATTGGCTGGGAAATTTTGGGAAGTGTAAAGAGGAGGGGCTGATTGCTGCATGAACTGCCTGTGAGAAGGTTCTGTGTTGTGCTTGGCTCTGACTGGAGCTCCCAAACTGGAGTAGGGACCCCCACAATGTGGGAGGCTGCACACCTGGCACTGGGGCAGTTTGGTAGGGAGACACTTCCCAACTTCCAATTCCCAAGCACTCGCCTTCAACCTCAGCTCCTTCTCCTGGATGCTGTGGGCAGGAGCTGCAAGCTCCCCCAGGGACATTGGGACAGCGAGTTCCACCGCCAGGGAGCCCTGCCCGGCACTGCCAGCCCCGGCTCACCTGGATGAGCCTGCCCTGCTCTCCCTGCAGGGCGCTGAGCTCCTGCCCCATGGCGCTGTGCCCCTTCTTGAGGCCGTCGCAGTCGGCGCGCAGCTGCACGGCGTGGGTCAGCAGCTTGGCCACCTCGTCGGCCACCGTGACCAGCAGGGCCTTCTGCTGGCTCTTGGTGGCCTTGGCCTCGGCGTCGTGGTCGGTGACGGCGCGCAGCAGGGAGGTCTGCAGCCCCTCCATGCGGCCCAGGGTGCCGGCAGCGCTGGGGCAGTTGGGGTCGATGAAGATGTTGATGCGGGAGCTGTCGGCCTTCTCGATGGTCACCAGCGCGTTGGCTTCCTCGGGGTTGGTGCTGATGACGGGGGGCGACTCGGTGACGGGCGTGTGGTAGTGGTTCATGAAGAGGATGGCCCCCGTGACTGTCACCGCCAGGAGGACGGCCACCGAGAGCAGGACGGTGCACAGGATGTACCCACAGCTCATCCTCTGCAGGCAGAGGCACAGACACGGCATCAGCGCCCCTCTGATCACAGCCCCATCCCAGAGGTAGGCTCAAACCCGCACGGGATTTGGGGGTCTGGCAATGGGGGTGGGTGGTGGCAGAGGAGGGAGGGTGGGGACCCCAGGGAGCCCTGCGGCTCTGCCAGGGACACGGGGGCCATGGAGTGAGCAGAGCAGCTAAACCCGCCTGGGAGCGGGGTATGAAATAATAACGAGAGCCAAGGCACGGCAGCCGCCGCTCCCGCTGGCATGTTTTATTTACGGCGGTGATCCTCGGCTGGAGCAGCCCTGGCTCCCCAGGAGATGCGTGTGGGGCTCCCTGCTGCCCTAGGAACAAATGTGGGGAGAAAGAGGGAGAACACCTCGTGTCCCTCACAGCAGGGAGTGCAGGGAGAGCAATGAGGGGAGCTGTAGGTCAGTGCTGGGGTCACGTTGCCCTGAGTATTGTGGGGACCTGCTCTGCATAGGGCATCTCCCAGCTATGGCAGGCAACATCTTCATCCCCCTTGTCACCTTGTCCTGCTGAAGGGGGCCAGAGCTGCTCCCAAAGCCTTTGGATCAGTCCCGGAGCCTCCCAGCAAGGGAGAGTTGCTGTGGGAAAGGTCTCTGACCTCCCCAGCCCCTCTGGCAGCTCTGCTGCTCTTCAGACCCATCGGCTCAGCCCATGGCACCTGCTCCATGCCCACCAAGAGCCTTTTCTCCCTGCAAAGCCTGAAGTGCCAGCACAGTCAGTGCAGAGTGAGTGAGCTGCCACCCGATCCCATCAGCTCCCGGTCCTGCTCCACCTTCCCTCCTCGTTACACCTGCAGGACAGAGGATGTGATTTTTCCCTGACCCTGGCCGCAGCTGTCACAAGGAATTGCAGGGCTGGCAGCAAACTGCAGATTCAGAGAGACAAAGACTACTTTCCCCAGAAACGAGGGGAAAATTGCTGCATCTGCAAAGATTTCCCAGGCCCTGTCCCCTCCCGTGCACATCTATCTGGAGTGACACCTTCCTTCAAGCACCCTTCATTTCATTCCCACTCACGCAACCATTTACATTAAGGTGACCCCAGCTGCAGCGGGGCTGGCTGGGGGGCCAAGGATGCCCCTCCAGCCCCAGGCTATGCTCTGGGTTTCTCCCCCTCTCCACGGAGTGAGGCTGCAGATGCAAACAGCACTGGACTGAATGGGAAGCCACCTGCAGGGACCTCGGTGAGAAGACAGCCCCAGGCTCAGCCCCTCGGCGCACGGTAAAAGGAGATGTCAAAGGCAGTAAGGGAAACTCTGGGCAAGCAGGGGGTTGAGGAGTTTGCCTGGTGTGTGTAGACACTGAGCCTTGGCTTGGGGGCACGGGGGACACCCAGGAGCAGCAGGATGGTGGCAGACAGAAGTGGGAGATGCCCATTGCTCAGATCCTTATGTGGATACCCAGGAGCTGGGCTCAGCACCCTGCAAGCACTGAAGTGACAGGAGGGGTGGCTGCTGACCAAAGGCCAGGTTTGGGATCTACAGGGTGAGCAGGGGCCCTGTCCCTGTGGTTGTCCTGGTTGTGGCAGTACCCTCATCTCCAGGACTTTGTGCCCTCCCATCCTGCTGCTGCTGCTCCCCACAAAGCTGACAAGCCCAGCTCGAGGGGCGCATGGAGGAGCTGCAAAGGGTGAGGGTGCCCTCTGAGCAGTGAAAGCTCCCAGAACAGAGCCATGAATGGATGATGCTCCCCTTCCCATGGCCACATAAATCCCAACTGGGCTGTAACACACCAAAATCTGACAGCTCTCCCTGGCTGTACCACCACACTGGGAGCTATATCCAGCTGTTTTCCAGCCCTGAAGCCCCAGAATCACTGCCCTCCCACCAGCAATGGGAACTGGGGGGCCAATCCCCTTCCAAAATGATCCCCTCTGCTTGTGACTGCAAGATCCTGAGTGGTGGCAGCTTCATGAGTCCCACGGCATTTTGCTGGCAGGTTGTGTTACCTGGCAACCTGCAGTGGGGAGAGGAGGGAAACTCAGACAGTGGCACCAACAGCACTCCAAACTGGGGTGGGGGTCCCCCTAAGCCCCTCCAGCAAAGCAACACTGCAGCAGCGTGCCCAGCTGCTGGCATGGGCCCCTGCAGACACACCCTGACACGGGCTCCTGCCTCACCATGACCACAGCTCTCATGATCCCTAGGGTTCCTGCTGCCTGTTCCATGACATCAAGCTCCTGGAATTCTTGCCAAGACTTTTGGACAGCTGTAGGACATCCCCCTGCCCTGGTTGTTGATGTTCCCCTGGGGACATCCATTGGGCTGGAGGTCCCAGTGTCTTCAAATCACTCCTTGCTAAGGAGGGCAGAAGCTGTGAGACTGAGTGGCACTTGGTCTGAGCAGATCTTCACTTGCAAACCTGCTCTGGAGCCTGGAAGGGAGCCCCAGGCAGGATCTTTGGGATGGCTGTGTCCCTGGTGCAAAGCTGAGTCGGGCTCTCCATGCCCTGCTCTGGCACAGGCAGTAGGTCTATGCTTGGTGACCCAGGCACACTTCATGGGCAGCTCTGGACCCCATCAGGCCCCTCAAAGCATCCCCCAGCCCACTCAGCCAGCCAGCCTGGCTGTGCTGGGGATGGAGACAAGCAGCTCCAGCACATGCAGCCTGCAGGAAGGGAAGGACATGAGCTGCCTTGTCCTCAGGGCACCCAGAAACGGCCCTGGACAGCGAGGATGGAGAATGGTGCAGGAGAGGATGAGCTCTGCCCTGGGAGATGCTCTAAGATGAGGAGGTCCCTCTTTCTCCTGCCAAAACCCCTGCTCCTGTCCAGCTCACCAGACAAGCCCTGCTGTGGGATGGCAGGCAGGGCTCTGGCAGCCTGGCTGCTCTGCCCCTGGGCTGTGCCCTCAGCCAGGTACGAACCAGAACCTGTGTTCTGCTCCCGAGACAAGTGGACACTGTGGTTTGCACTGCCCAGGCTCAGCTGCTGGTGCAAACTTTAGTCCAGGTCCCCCCACCTTCCTGCCGGGGTCCACCCAGCGCTGAAGGTGCCCCGGGGCAGCAAGGGTCAGTCCCCAGCCCGAACCCATCGCTCATTCAGAGCTGCCTGAGCAGCTCAGTTTGCATCCTTGCTCTGCTCCACCGCTCCGTCCGTCTCCACGATCCCTGCCCATCCCGCCCTGCTGCTCCCTGGCTCGGGGCTGCAGCCCTCGTCNCGCCCCCCGCTCGGTCCCGGAGCCCAGCGCCCCGCTCCGCCGGCTCCCCGCGGGCACGGAGCAGGTGAACTGAATTCCGCTCCTGCTTTCTTGGTCTCCTCCGTCACCCAGAGCCTGCCTGCGACCGCTCCCACGGCACGCCGCACTCTGCGGATCGGGAAGAGGAGAGGAGAGAGGACGGGAAGGATGGAGAGAGGACGGGAAGGATGGCGAGCGCACCGGAGCCGGCTCTGTGGGTGAGCACGCAGGCGGGCTGGGCTGGGATTCCTCCGGAGCTTGCGGGAGCTGGGATGGCAGCACCGGCTGCACGGCAAACTCTGTGCATCCTTTGAGAGCCACCGTGAACCATCCAGCTCCGCGCTGTGTTGTCCAGGTCCCCACCCTGCCCGGCTCGCCCTCGGGGCCACGGGGGGCACAAACCCGGGGGGGTGGCAGCTCCGAACGGATGGCGCTGCTCGAATCCCTGCGTGCAGGGGCTGCGCACAGGGAGGGAGCTCTGCCAGGGAGGGGACGGCAGGCTGGTTTCTCTCTCGGGGAGTCAGGGGTCTCCCGCGGTGGCAGCCCCTCTCCAGTGAGGCTCGGCACGGAGGGGCTGACCGTGGGGAAGAGGGCGCGGGGAAGGGTGCGCAGAAGGGAGAAGTCGGGCAGAAGCCCCTCTTGCCTTGCTGCGGTGTCAGGGGACAGGGAAGTGGCGGACCTGGGGTCTCACGGCTGCTTCCCCATCCTTGCCCAGCTCCTGGTGTCGAGGAAGGGCAGCACTGCCAGCTCTTGGCTCCTTCCCTTCACTCACAGGCTCGCTGGAGATTTGCTGTCCTCCAGCTCTTCTTTCCCAGACACGTTTGCCCATACTCCGCACTCCTTCTTCCCACCCTGCCTGCACTCAGCGTGCATCCATGCCCGTGCCTATCCCTAGAAGTGTCCAGGGCCAGGCTGGATGGGGATTTGAGCAACCTGCTCTAGTGGGATGTGTGAAGGGGGGGTTGGAACCGGGTAACCTTTAACGCCCCTTCCAAGCCGATCCATCCTGGGCTTCTCGGGCTCGCTGCCTGCTCGGCCGTGCCCGGTGGCTGGCGGCCGGCCACGCCGGGCTGGCGGAGCTGGCACACGTGCAGCGGGATGTGCAAACAGGCTCCGGCACGTGCCGGATC
>WEIU01000088.1:614250-645120 GCA_013389925.1 Aegithalos caudatus | reverse complement strand
ATCTCCCAGCCCCCCCCAGCACCGCCTTTCGCCCCCCGGCCGCCCCAGTCATTCCGGACCCGGACCCAAACCCCCCCTCCAGCCCCGGGCTCCGCAGCTGCCCAGATGTGGCAGCACAGCTGGAGGAGCGGCAGCAGGTAAGGCGGGGGCCGGTACCAGCGGGATCGGGGGTGCTCCCGGGGACCGGAGGGGAGAGAGGGGGCTGCCCCCGGAACCCGCTCACCCCCTTCCTAAAGATACGCCCCTACATCCTCCAGGGAAACACCCCGAGCTGGTGGGGCTCAGTCCCATCGGTGGGCAGGGATGGGCAGGGTGCTGGGCGGGGGGGTGGAGAGGGTGGCACTGGCATCGCCACCCCCCCCCAAACCTTTGCGCCCAAGGGCAGCCAAAGTGCTGGGAGGCTCTCTGAGCAAATCCCAGCACGCTATGGGAAGCTGGTGCTGGCGGGGCGAGGCAGCAGCCGCCCCCACCCCCTCCAGGGTCACCGCGATGCCCAAAGCCCAGCGCTCCCAGCCCAAAGCCGTGGTGCTGGTCCTGCGTGCCAGGGCTCCCTCCCGGCCTGATGTGCCGCCGCTCCCGTGTGGATGTGGTTTTCCTTCCCATAGCTTTGCCGCACCTCCCGTAAATCTTTTATTTGCCACTTGTCTGACCTGCGGGCAGGAGCGTTGCTGAGAGGTTCAGAGCATCGTGAGAGCAGCGATGGCTCAGCGCTGCTTCAATCCGGCTGGGGAGAGGCTGAGTTCTCTCTCCAGGCTGAGAATCCCCTGGGAAACCTCCCGGGCAGCCCTGCAGCACCTTGTCCTGCAGCACGAGGCTGTCCCCTGGGCAGGTGACACTCCAAAACCCCCTGTCTGTCCCTGGAGCACAGCCCAGCCGGGACCTCCCAGCAGCTCCCATGTGGCTTCACTGGGGTGCGGGCTGAGGGGTGGCACAGGGCCGGCAGGTTGTGTGTGGGGGTTGACGACGAGGGGTTCAAGCAGCTTCCCTCCAGGGCACACACCCTATTTTGGGAAGAGTTGGATGCGTGCCGGGCTGGTAAATATTCCCAAAGAGCTCTCTGGGGCGGGGAGGGGAGCACAGGTGTTGCCTCAAGCCGTCGGTACCTGGTGTGTGTGTGTGGGGTGTGTGCATTGTCTCCCGGCCAGGTGCAAATGCTGCCTTTGGCTGCAGAGATGTTTTGTGTGGATTTACCGGGCGATGCTCGTGGCTGGCAGCCCAGCTCCTTCCCCATGGACGGTTTTCAAGGACTTCCCTTTACAGCTGAGTCCGGCCAACTCGTGCCACTGGTGCTCGGTGCGCCCGCACCAGCCGGGCTCGGCTCCCTGCTCCACTCACCCGTGCTGGAAGCAGGAGGCGCTGGCCCCCGGGAAGCTGTTTAAGCTGAACTCCAAACAATAAAAACTTATCATTAAAAAGAAATGCATCTTGGCTTCATGTGGCCTGGCAGCGCGGGGAGGAGTGATTCAGTGGCTTGTCAGCCCTGGGCGTTAGGCACGCCGAGCTGCACAACTGGACACTCTCCAAGTCCAGCAACTCATTTTCTGCAGATGGAGCCGGGACCGTGCAGAGGGCTGACGGTTAATTTGCAATCCAACATACCTTGACATAACCCACAGCCGGATGGTGGAGGTGGTGCAGGATGGGATGCTTGGGAGGCTGCTGGCCGGGCCGGGCCGGCCCCTGGCGGCGCTGCCGTGTGTGGGGTGTCCCCACCGCACCCTGACACAGCGGGACCTGCCGGGGGGCAGACTCCGGCTCGTCCCGGTCCCAGTGCTGCTCCCAGCGCCGATCTTCGAGCAATGAGGTGAGCGGGAGGGAGGGTGCCTCCCTGGCAGAGGGTTCGTGGTTTTGGGAGCTTGAGTGATGCCCAGGGGCCAGCGGGGACGCTGGCCTGGCTCATCACTGACACGTTGAGCGATGTCACCTCCTGTTACCTATCACAGCGTCCGGCTGTAGCTGTGGAACTGGGGACATGGGAAGATGAGACCCCCGGCCGCAGAGCCCTGGACCCAGATCCACAGGCTGTGTCGGAAGGATTGAGGGCTCAGGGCTTGTCTCGGGCACACGGTGGTGGCTGGGCACTGATGGGCACGGAGCCACCCCCACGGGGCTGACAGGGGAGGAGGGGGTGAGCAGGGGGTTCTGCCAGCAGCCCAGCCCCGATCGATAGGCATCGGAGAGGATGATTCATGTCTCAGGCTGTGGCCCGAGGGCAAAAACGGGGAGAAGTTTGATGTGAGGATGCCGGAAGGCTGCGGGTCCTGCTGGGAGTTGCGGCTCCTGGCATTTTTTCCCCCTCCAGAAACCGGCTCTGCCCGCACTGCCCCGGGGTCCCGGCTTGGCCTGGGGGAAGAAAACGACTGAAACAACACAGGATCAGACCCAAGCTCTAAACCGAGTCTTTTTGAACCATTTCAAACAGTCTTCTACATTGTGGTCCAAGACAGGAGTAGAGTTGCAGTGCGGGTGTCGGGTAGAGGCTGGGCTGGGCTCAGCTCTGTGCCCTCTGTGGGGACAGGGCACTACAGAGACTGGGACACCACAAGACAGGGCTCGGTGGCACTTTACCCTCCTTGCTGTGTTCAGCCACACTTGGTGTGCATCCCCAGGCTGCCAGGGGCCACAGCCGGTGAGAGCAGCGATGTCCCGTGGGTCCAGCCCAGGGAGGGGCTGATGCGGGGCAGGACTGTCCGAGACACGGGGCTGGGGAAAGGCTGGAGGGGGGCACAGCGAGCCCTCCCCCAGGAGCAGCGTGTGCTTTCCTTGGCAGGGAGCCACGGGAGGCAGAGCTGTCGCTGCACACGCACGGCGTCAGACATCATCACCATATTAATAATGAAAGGGCAGCTCCTTCAAAGCTCTCCGTCCCCGCGCCGGCGAGAGCGCGGAATGCAGAGGAGGAGCGTGAGCCTCATCCCAAGCAGCCGAGGGGAGAGAGCTGCGGTGCCCGGATGGTCCTTCCCTGCTCCTTCACCAGCCCACCGACCTGGAGGGACAGCAGCCAGCCCGGGGCTCTCCCTGCTGGGAGTGTGGCTGCTCTGAGGGTCCCTGCAGAGGAACGGGGCAGCCCGCGGTGTCCCCAGCTCCTGTCCCCAGCACTGCCCCGTGTAGGCTCCCCTGTCCCCCTCGTTGAGCAGGAATGGCCATTTTGGCTGCCAGGGAAGGAGCCTCTCTCCCAAGGGCTGAGCGCTCTGTCCGCCTCTGAGTGACACGGCAGGACACCGCTCGCTGTGTCAGGGCTTTTTTTCTTCCTCGGGAGGAATCGATGGCTCAGACAATGACACGAACCACCCACAAGGAGGCCTTGGGCTGCAGCCCGCACGGGGTCAGTGGCATCACTTCTGCTCTTCTCTCTGCAAGGTATTTGGGTTTCCAAAACCCTCCTTTAACACCCCTGTTTTGTCTAGCCTGGCTGTATTTTGTGAGGGTCTCAGCAGAACCAGACCAGGGTCTGAGCATCTTTTCTCCTCTCTCCCCTCTGCCAAACTCTCTCCTCCACTTTTGCCCCTCTTGGGGAACCACAGCTGGGAGGGATTTGCTGCAGATGCCCTGGTCTGGGGAGGAAAGACCCAAACCCTCTGTGCCAGGTGGAGATGGAGCACCCCACGCCCACCCTGCACCCATCCCATCCCCTCCCCATGCCCTCCCTGGCACCCCGAGTGTTTCAGGGCCCCACCCTGCAGCAGTGTCCCAGAGGGGTGGGTGCTGCTCTGTCCCCCCCAGCTCTTCCTTCCCAGCCCTTTCTCAAGCTTTTTTCCCCTCCTCCCTCCAAACACAACAAAAGCCCCAAATCCCTTGCAAATGAGAAACCTCTTTTTGTTCCTCTTTTCTCTTTGCTTTCTGCCACGGCAGAGTATTGATTGGAGCTGATGTGTTGTAATCCTCTGTTTCTGTGAAAAGTTGGCATCCCAGAGTCCCTGGAGGGGCCGGATCCTGCCCTGGTGTGGGTCTTGCTCCTCTGCCAGGCTTGTGGATAGCAAGAAAGCTGCACACATCCCCATCCCACCCCATCCCATCCCAACATCCCATCTCTGCAAATTCAGGGGCTATACACTTGGTAAGAGGGTCATCATGAGCAGCTGATGGGTGGGAAAAGGCTCTGGTTTGGAGTAGAGCCAGGTCAGATCCCCCTGGGATGGATATCCAGAGTGCTGGGCTTCTGCAGGAGCCCTCCTGCCCTTCTGGCAGGGTAGGGGATGGTGACAGGGGGGACATTGGTGCTGATGAGAGGAACTAGTTGGGGGGTGGGCAGGGATCTCCAGAAAGGAATAATTCAGTTTTATGACAGCCAAGGAAGGCTGTGGAGAGATAGGGCTGACCCCAGCCTGAGAGGGCTCATGGTGAGGTGCACAGCTGCCTCTGTGGGCCTGGGCCCTGGCTGGAGACCCCCCAATGGCAAATGGGCCAGAGAGCTGGAAAGTGAGAGGAAAGAAACCCAGCCAAAAATCGCCAAAAAAACACAGGGAAGATTTTAATTTAAAACCTTTTCCCACATGGAGAGCAGCAGCCTGGGCCATCTGGAGGAGCATATGCAGGTGAGGGGGGGCAGTGGTGCCTCCTTCAGCTCCCTCGCTCTTAGCAGCCCTCAGAAAGGGCTTTGGGCTGGTGAAAACTCACCCTGGGGGGGGGTCTGGATACTCCAATCCCAAACATCAGCCTGGGGGAGCCCAGCTTTCCCTCCTGAGCTACCGAGGCCTCTCTGTTTAATTGCTGTATTTGCTGCAAAAGTGATGATGAATCCCAAAGCAAACTACAATAGCAGCCGAGTTTATTGCGAGAGATTAATTCAGCGGTTTAATTGAAACCACAGGAGCAGGACGGGAAAGCGTCAGTGTGGGGCTGGGAGGAGGGGGTCGGGGTCAGCTCTGCTCAGCACCCACATCCACCCCTAGCCCCGGCAGTTAACGATGCCCAAATTAGCAGATTTACTCCTCGGAGGGCTCCTCCATTGGCTGAGCATCACATCCAGCATCCCAAAGCCCCAAGTCTCCTAGCAACTCCCCAGCGCTGCCTGTGCCCACCCATTAACCCCTTCCCAAGCCCCCCCACGCTGTGTGGAACACCCGGTGCTTTGAAGGCGTCGCTGCCACACTGGGTGGGAGCGGGGATTTATGCAGCAAATAAATCTGCAGGATGCTGGAAGCAAGCTCAGGATGCTGGAAGGAAGCTCAGGATGCTGGGATGGGTGGGAGAACCGAGCTGGGCTGCTCAGCCAAGATTCAGGGTGTTTGATTCCAGGTGGCACAGAGGAACCCTCAGGTTTATGTATTGGTGTTTTGGTTTCTAAATGTCACGTTAGTTTTGAGGGTTTTATCCTCCTGACTTGTGGGGATGCTGGGAAAAGGTCAGGGAACCCCCAAATCATGGCCAGCCCATGCAGCTCCCAGCTGGCATTGGCATCAGGAGAGGCTGAGCACGAGCCAGCCTCTTCCTCCAATTTCAACAGTAAATCAATGACACAGTTTCTTTGAGGATAGGATGGAAGGGAAATTTTCAAGGAAAATGGCCTTGAAAGTGTAAAATCACAGCAGGACATGGTGTGATGGCCAGGCCTGGGCTGAAGGAAGTGGGGTTCCTCCGTGGTGGTTTTTTCAGATGGGATGTCCAATGCTTCCCTGGTTTTGCCTTTAGAGATCAGAAAGCAGGAAACCATGGTTGGAAAAAATAGTGGGGTTTATGGTTGAAAAATAACAGCTGACATGGGGAAAAAAAACAAACAAGTTTGTTTGGGCTTTTTTTTAAACTGTCTTAACATATATAGACTGGGAAATTAGTCCAAAGATCACGTGCCACTGAAAAGAATAAATCACTTCTCCCACTTTAATATGTTTTGTTGGGTTTTATCAGAAACGTTGTCATAAAATTACCAAATTGAAATTTTAAGTGGGGGGAGAGAGGGGATATCTTGAGGGTTTGTTCTTGCTTCTCTTTTCTTATTGCCAAATAAAATACAATTAAAGCAACATTTTCTATGCCAGCCAGCATAGCTAACATCGCTTTTCTGACGGCACTTTTTTTCTGTCAGCCAATGAAAATAAATGATGCAGGATTACCAGGGAGCATCCAGGCTCCGTGGCTGGAGGGGGATGTGGAGCAGCAGGCATTCCAGTTGGAAACAGAAGGATTTTATTCCCTCGGTAAGTGGAAATCTCCAGGGATGTTTCCCACAGAGCTCTCTGCCACCTCCTGGAGCGAGGCTTCGCCTTTCATGTGCTCTCCCAGTTCCCACCAGCACTTCCCAGTCTAACCCAGTCCTTGGCACACCTGGGAGAGCCAAATTAACTCGAGACCCCCTGCAACACTTTTGGGGTATCCCAGTGAGGTCACTGTGGGCCTGTGGGGCTCATTCCCATCCCAGGGGCTCATTCCTCTTCCTGGGGTTCACTCCGGTTCCTGGGGCTCATTCCCATTCCAGGGCCTCATTCCCATTCCAGGGGCTCATCCCCGTGCCGGGGGCTCATCCCCGTGCCGGGGGCTACCGGCGGCTCAGCTGCTGCCTGCACAGAAATCCCCGTGGTAATTGGATGAGGGCACCGGTTTCCATGAGAATATTAAATCAGAGCCCCATCCCCAATCCGGGGCGACACGCTCGGGAATATAAAGACACGGTAGATCACGTTACAGAGGAGTCATTTCTCCTACTTTAAAGTCAAAGGTATGGCAACAACTTCTTATTTGTCACAGAGCATATTGGGGCATCTCTGATTGATGGGAGAGGGAGGGAGGGGAGGCAGCCCCAGGCAGGGGGGCTGAGCACTCACCACTCAGCACAGCAGTGGGCTCTGGGGGGCTGTGGAAAAGCAGGCCCAGGAAGTTCTGAAGTGCTTTCCAAGCCTGGTTTTCCAAAGCTCCCTGAGAAACCATCTCTGTGATGAGGTGTGAGTGCTCAGCCACTCTCAGGGGACAACCCAGGCTGTGCCTGTGGCCACAAACCTTTGTGGCAGTGGCAGTGCAGTTCCAGGGCTGCAAAGGTCCTGGAGGCTTTGCAGGCAGCAGCTCAGTGCCACCACCCTGAGCTCGGTCCCCTTGGGACCAGTACAGGGAGTCACTTAGCAAATGAGGAGCTCCAGTGTCCTCCCAGTTACTGGTTTAGCCTGATCTGTCATTGTGGTGACCATCTGGTGGCATCTGCTGCTGCTCAGCTGTCACCCACCCTCCTGGTGAAGGGGAAATCTGGGCACTCTATGGATGAGGTGGGCAGGGGACATGTCCAGGGATCCAGCAGAGGTTTTGGGGCAGCCATGGCATCACACCCCATGGCTCTTGCCATGGTGGGGAGGGATGGATGGATGGATGGATGGATGGATGGATGGATGGATGGATGGGCAGATGGACATCTCCCCACCCACAGGAGGGAGGCAGCAGACAGACAGATGTGCCTTGTTAGCCAATGAGGTGGCCTTAGGTGATGCTGACAAGCCCATTAAAGGGGTTTATCAAGGGGACTGGGGCTAGCAGGAGGCTGCTGGATTTATCTGAGATGCTGCTTTTGGGCTGGGAGAGCCTAAGCTACTCTGCTCATTAATTAGAAAGGCTTGGAGGAGGTTTGTAATGGTTGGCCTCACTTGTGAGCAGCCATAATATGATGAGCGATTAGGGACTCTGAAGGTTTTTTGCCAGTGTCATTAAGCTGCTGACGAGCTCAGGCGAGAAAAGGTCCTTTTTGGCTGTGCCTGAAACCCACTGGTCCTGCTCTGACCTGGTGCTTCCTCCTGTCGTGGTCCCCGACCTCCTGAGCCCAATGCAATGGGTGAAATGTGTGTCCTGGGGACAGTGATGGCTTGGCTGTCACCCTGTGTCCTTGAGTCGGGTCAGATCTGGAGTAGTTCAGCTCATCAGTGAGATGATGAGCCTGTGGTCATGCACGAGTGAAGATGAGATGTTCCTATTTTCACTGTCTGCCAGGTATTGAGAGAATTTGGGGATGATTATCTCTGAAAAGGTGACTTTAGACCATTTGTGCATCAGGGAAGAGGACGGTGATGTGTGTCCTGACAATTGCTTTGGGAGAAAGCTCCTTTGCCTGTTATGGGGTTTCCCCACTCATCTGGGCACTGTTGGTGAAGCTTTCTTGCTCAGGGGACATCCTGACAGTGTCACTGTCCCATCCTCCCCTTGCTCCTTGAGGATTCCCAAGGACTGTGACAAAGCAGGGAGAAAAATCTCCTGGATTTTCTCTGCCCTCCCTCATCTTCTCCCGTCTGCCTTGGCAGAACTTCCCGCAGCTCAGCAGCAGCGTGCCCCGCCGTGGTCTGCCTGGCATCTCCAGCGCTGTATTTATGGCAGTGTTAATTAAATACTTTCCGCAATCAGCGCCACGCATGACCCCGCTCCCCGAGCAGGGCTGGGCTGTAATGTGCCATCATTGAGCGAGAACATGACTGCTGCCATCCCAGGGAATTTTTCTAATAGAGATTTACTCATCCCAGGCCTCTCATTTCTTCATTTTGTGACATTTTGCAAAGTTCAGGTTTACAAAATAAGCCAGCGCACACAAGAGATGCTCCAGCCATTATTTACACAGCACGTTCAGTTTCCCACTCCGCTGAAGATGGGGTCTTCACTCCGTGGTCAGCAGAGCTGGGGGGTGCACTGGCAGCTCTCCTTTCCTCCTCCCTGCCCAAGGGGCTGTTGTTTGTGACAAAGAGCACCCCATCACCCCAGCTGTGCCCCCTGGCAGGGCTGTGTGTGCTGGGAGAGCAGCAGAGCCTTGTCTGTGCTCATTGAAATGCTGGTGGCATCCTGCAGCTCAGCCTGCCTCCAGCCCCTGCTCCAGTCCCAGGGCGAGGGATGGAGTGGGAGAGGGAACCAGCCACAGTGGCAGAGAGGGCCAGGTAGGGCTGCTGTGGGTTTGGGATGTGATTTGGGATGTTCAACTGCTCTGCTTTTCAAATTAAGCCTGTGCTGAAAGCTGGAGGAGAGCATGGAGGCAGCAGGTTGCCAGCAGAATCCTGTTACTGTGCCACATCCTCCAGGTCTCAGCTACAGGCAGAAATGCCATTTTTGGCAAATTACTGGTGGTGGGAGCTGCCTGTTCCCGGAAGGTGAGGCAGTGTGTCTGTTGAAACATTGGCAGGTGTCCGTCCCTCCATGGCACAAGGTTGTGGCCAGTGCCTTTCTGACCCTCTCCCATTTAACCTGTGGCCACCTCCTGTGGGTGGTGGGACCTGGGGCAAACTGCCAAGCTGACTGTCCAAACCTCCTCCTCCTCTTCCTCAGGATGGAGCTGGCCACCCTGTCCTCCCCTTCCTCCAGCAAGGTCAGCTCATCCCTTTGGGAGAAGGCCCTGCTGGAAACTGAGGGGTGTCCATCTCACAGCACCACTCCAGGAGTGCAGGGGAGCCAGGGGCAGTGACCCAGCTGTCACCCCAGCTCCAGGGGATGGATAGGGCCACCCTCAGCCTCATGGGTGCTGGAGGAAGGTAAGTGACACCCAGTCCCACGCACCCTGTCAAAACCTGGCCGTGCAGCCAGCCTGGAGCTGGGCTGTGGGGTGTGAGGGGCTGTGGGATCTGGCACACCTCGCTCCTGCCCCGTGCCTGCCTTGTCAGGTCTGATCAGGAGGAGGATCAGTCGGCCCTGTTCCTGCTCCCCAGATTTAATTAACGGGCCTTTCATCTCTACCCTGAAGGAATCTGCTATCTTCTGTCTTCTTAATTAACGTTCATTAAGCAAATCAGAAGAACATTTTCTCCTCTCCGCCTCCACGGTTTTTAACCCTTGCAGGGTTCCAGGTCTGTGTTGGGGCAGAAGAAGGCTCCTGGACAGGATGGTGTCATCACAACCTTGGTCACCACATCCCTGAAGTGCTTGGAACAAAGTCCTGGAGCAGTGAGTGAAGTCTCTCCAGGTACAGAGGACTTCAGGTGAGGTTGGGCTTTGTTACCAGTGGATCACAGCAAATGTAGGACATCTCCTTTGGGCAAGGGGCAAACATGCAGGAGCCTGGTGAGAGGCTCATCCAGTCTGGGGCACAGCTGGGACAGTCTGGGAATGTGCAGTTCCTACTCCAGCTGCAGCATCCCCACTGCTGAGCACAGCAGTGTCACCACCAATTCCCATCAAGCTCTAGCCCTGTGGGCCATCCCCCATGCCCAGTGGGCTGTGCTGGAGGAGGAGGTGAGATTGGGATACTCATCAGCTTTGCCCGGATGCTACTGCATCCTGAGCCCTGGTTGTGTGGTCTCATCACCCTCTAACATGGACCCCTCTGTACCTGGGGCAGGGAAATCCTCTCATGGATGTGTGTTGCATCCCAAGGAGGAGGAGGCAAACCCATGACACAAAAGATTTGCTTAGAGCATGGTGTTAATAGTGCCAAGGTCGTGGGTTCAATCCCCATATGGGTCATTCACTCAAGAATTGGCCTCAATGATCCTTTTGGGTCCCTTCAACTCAGAGTATTTTATGATTCTATCTCCTGTGCTGAGCTTACAGCCTCAGAACCACGGGAAAAGCAGAACACCTGAAAACCTCATCCCTGCAGGATGCAAATCCCCTTAAAACTGGTGGTGGAAACACGCGGGGCAATTATTGAGCTGAAAACCCTTCTCTTTCTCCCTGGAGGCTGGCAGTGGGTTTGCCACTGGCCTCCCACTCCCAGCAGCTGCTGCACAGCTCCTCGATGCTGGGAAATTCACCCTTCCCAGAGGAGCTGGCTCTGGCTGTCAGAGCCTGGGTCAATATATGATAATGGGGCTTTGAAACGGCGCTGCTGCGGGAGCCGCTGCCCAGGACTCTGATTCACAGCTCCCCTCTGGTGCTTTCTCCCGCAGTGTGTACGGGCAAGGAGAATAAAATAAATAAGAGTAGAAGGGAAGGGGAGGAAGGGAGTTTAAATTATAAATGAGTACTAAGTTTCCAGAGCCCCTGTGGGCAGCTCAGTGGAGCAGTGTGGGGGTCAGAGGCAGAGTTCCCCTGTGCATCCACTTTTGCAAACACAGCCCTGTGGGGTGTGGGTCAGGGTCTGCCCAGGGGCATGGCACCGTGCCAGGCTGCCTCTCTCCCTGTTTGCTGTCACCCTCCTGCACCCGTGGGTCAAATCTGGAGGGTGCCGTGGTCCCCAGAGAGATTCCCCTGGCACAGACTCTAATTAGCATTAGCTGAGAGCTGCTAATGAGGTCTGGTGGTGATCTGGTTTTGTCACCCCATGGAGATGCCTCCAGAGGAGTTTGCCCTCACTCAGGTGCAGGGGACTGGGCTGGCTCATGGCAACAGGCAGGGATGAGACCCCCACTCAAAGGTGCTGGTGTGGAGGCATTGGGGTGTCACAGACCCACAGCCCAGGCAGGTTGGTGTTAGTGGGAGAGCAGTCAATGCCCCATAAATCAGTGTGGGGAGAAGAAGGTACTGAATCTGTTTCAAAGCCTTGCCCTGATACTCTCTTGATTTGGGGGCTGCTGGTGACCCCCACCAGCTGAAGAAAAAATGTGAGGTATGTACCACCACAATCTCATTCCCAGGGCTGGGAAATGGAGGAGCTCAGCTATATCCACGCAGCTGAAGATGCAAATCCCCAATCCACGAAACAACGGAGACGTTTTGGGAACGGAGCACTGCATGCCTCATCCCTACGGCCTGCGGACTAGCATGTCCTGCGGGGATCCCAAACTCCACAGCTCTGCCTCACGTACGAATATTTCGACATTCCCAGCAGCTTCCACAAGATGGACCTCGGAGCGAGAGGAGGTGCCGGGTAGGGGGACCCGTCCCATCCCACCACATCCCATCCCATCCCGTCCCGTCCCGCCTGCCATCCAGAGGAGGCTCAGAGTCCGGCCAGGAGAGCCGCGGTATGGCACGGCCTCCTTGGCTCTGCCTGCTGGCCCTGCTGGGGCTGGGGGCGAGGGGCTCGTCCCCTTGCTGGGACCCTCGGGGGGCGCCCCGCCGCTGCATGCCCGTCTTCGAGAACGCCGCCTTCGGCCGGGCCGTCCAGGCCACCAACACGTGCGGGTCTCCCCCGGAGGATTATTGCCTGCACATGGGTGCCCAGCACGCCAGCGCCCTGTGCCACCTCTGCGACGCCACCGACCCCCGCCGCCACCACAACGCCTCCTTCCTCACCGACTTCCACAGCCAGGAGGAGAGCACCTGGTGGCAGAGCCAGTCCATGGCCTTCGGCATCCAGTACCCCAACTCCGTCAACATCACCCTGCACCTGGGTAAGTGCCAGCAGCAGCCCCGGCGGGGTCGCAGAGGTTGCGGGTGCATCGAGATCGCGGTGCAGAGATGGGGGGTGGATGCTCCCGCACCCCGCAGCTCTTGCTGCCCGTGCTGGATTAAGGACAGGATCCTCCCCAAGGCTTTTTAGGGGGTGTATGGAGGGAGCTGCCCTCTGCAAAGCACTGAAAGGACTCGGGGAGGGTCTGCCCTGTCCGTCAGCCGAGCCCCAGGACGCCCAGGAGCTGTGCCTGTCTGTGCTGCTTCCCAGCCAGCCCGGAGTGCCTGCTCTCCCCTTCACCCCAGGCTGCTTTTCACTGATTACGGAAGCCTGCGGAGCAGGAGGCAGATGGATCCTACCCTGGGGGAGCCGTGCCCGGGGAGGGTGACTACCATGGGTGCCAAGCCCCTCCTGTTTCACCCCCGTGCGTTGCTCAGGGTGCCTGGAATGTCTCAGGGTGCCGAGCTCCAGACACACCGTGCAACCCCAGTAGGCTTCCCCAGCTGGCACCCGACCCTCTGTGTTTTAAATACCGTGCAAGCCGCCCACTTGGAGGGTACTTAAACCCAAGGGGCATGCCTGGCATTTTAAAAAGGTTTTATAACATTTTCCTGCCATCTAAACTCTCCTGGCTGTTGGCCAGCGCTGTAAAATCTTCATTCTCTGCAGTCTCCTGCCATCTGCATGCCGAAGGCGGGTAGTGGAGGGGCTGCGGCTGGAGCTGCTGAGGGGACAGCCGAGCGTGGCGAGGGGACAGCTAGCATCGGTGTGGCACTGAGCCGTGCTGGTGGGACCCAGCCCGGTCGGGGTGACGGTGGAGGGTCCGTGCCTGGCCCGGCAGTGACGCTGGAGCTGCGGGCTGGGTGGAGGTCGCTGCTTTCCCAGCCCCCTGCGAGCGGGAGGACATCTGGTCCTGTCCCCGGGCTGGGGCCGGGCTCCCCGCCGGGCATGAGGAATCTGCCATCCTCACTCCCTGCTCCTGCCAGCCCTGACAGAGGGGATTTGCCAGCCTCTTGTCCAGCTAACGGGGGCTGTCAGATTGTCCCGAATCCCCTCCTGAGTGACCCGGGGCACAGACCACCCGAGTGCAGCCTGTGTGCCTGAGCCAGCTGCCGTCGGGCAACTTTGTGGCCACCAGTCCCAGCGTGGCGCAGCGACATGGGTGGGCTTCCTTCCCATTCTCTGTCCTTCCAGCTCTTCCCTGGCTCCTCTGTGGTCCTTCCTGGACCCCACACTCGGGTTTTCTGGGGAGTCCAGTCCCTGTGACTGCCCTGCTGTGTCTGTGTCTGTTAACACAGCCGAGGCTAAAGCATTGCACCAAGCTCATCTCCCAGCATGTCCCCATAGCCCTTCGTGAGCTGGAGCATCCTCTGCAGTTGTGTCTTCTTCCTGCATGCCTCCTGTATCTTGCCATGCTAAAAAGTACTATCTTGGTACATCATTGTCTGACCTTTCCCTCAGTTGCTGGGCCCTGTTCTTGTCCCAGCCATAGACTTTTTATTGCTGCCTTAATGGGTTAAAGAGGAAAAGCCCAACTGGCCCCTGCACCCCCCTGGAATGCAGCCTGGGCTGAGTCCTTGCTCCTGAGCTCCACTGAGTTATTTGGTGTTTCAGCCAAAGCAGAGTGTCCCCCCAGCCTGTCTGTCTTGCTCAGTCAGGCCTCTTGTATGTTCTCCAGCGTGGTTACCTGGGGAGCTTATTAAATAAGATATGGGATGACTTGGACAAGACCCGTGTTTACCTGCATGTTGTTGATTGGCGTTAATTAGATTATGCTCCTTTAAATCTCTCCTTCCCATGAGGTTCCAGGCATGCTGTTATGGTGCATTGGGCTTGCAGCTGGTCGATCATCCCAAGTGTCCACAGCTCTTGCATTTGCCCTGTCAGATGTCAGGAAGGAACCCAAAATATCCACAGCTTGCAAAGGCAACAGATACCAGGGCTCATCAGGAAGCAATCTGAATGCCAGTGGCTCATTTTGGAGTGTCTAGATCAGGAGATATCCATGTCTGTGACTCTGACTCTGACTTTCCTGTGGGATGAGAGCCCGGGGCTGAGGTTTGGCAGGGACTGGAGATGACAGGACATGGAGGTGACATGACTGTCCCACATGCTCCTTTCCTCCTCTCCAGAATTCTTTTCTTGGAGCCCCAGAACAGTACAAGCTGCAGTTTGGGCTCAGGGGGAGGCAGGTGCACTCTTTGTTCAGGTGACAGCACAGCTGGGAGAGCACCCAGGGGTCCTGGTGCTGCCTGTGCCCCCTCCCCAGCATCACTGTCCTGCAGCACATCTGGCTTTAGGAAAAGTCACACCTGAGCAGCAAAGAGGAGACAATCAGCCTGAGTTATTTTCTGTAGTTTTTTTCCCTAAGGAGGAATTGGCTGATTAAAAAGCCTGTCTGGTGAAAGCACGCGCTCTCTCATGAAAATTCCTCAGAAAAGCGAATCTCCTCCACCCCAGCTGGAGGCACCAAAACGGGGCTCCCCCAGCGTGGCCGTCTCCTCCCCTCGCGCGGGGCCACTTGGGGCAGGGGCAGTTTATTGACACAGCACTGCGTTCCCTTCCTCTCCCAGAGGAAACTGCTCGGGGAGGTGACGGCCCCGACCTCGCTGTTTTGGTAGGCAGTTCCCTTGGGATCGCGCTGTCTGGGAACCGGCGCCTGCCAGGCGTCCCCCCTGCACGGGGTGCAGGACAGGGCACCCCCGCTGTCACCAGCCCGGAGTGGTCCCAGAGGGAGGGGACAGGCACAAGGCGAGGGTGGGACAGCCCAGCTGCAGCCCCTTCTTTGGCTCTCGTCACCTCCGGGTGGGCTGGGAGCGGGTCTGTCCCCCTCTCCAGGCGCTCTGCCGGGTGCATCCCGCAACCCTGATGGGATGCAGCTGCTTTTCCCAGCGCTGGTAGCCGGCTGCCTCGGCTCCCCCGCAGCAAAGTCGCAGCACATACGCGACAGTATTCATATGGGCCCAATTAAAGGCTTGTTTTCCTAGTCCCGGAATAACCCCTCTAACATTCCCAACTCATTATCTTTTCAAATAAAGCCAAAACCTTGCAGCTAATTGTTTTGTGCTGTCAGGAGTGGTGCTGTTATGGAGCAATCCGGGCTTTGAGCTGGTCCTTCATCTCTGGCAATTAAGTGGGTCTGATGTTCACTTTGGTGTTTTCTCTTTTCCTTTCTGCTAATTCTTTCAAGCCCTTTCAGAGCTCACTGGACGCCCCAGGGATTGGTGGCCTCTCTTTGTCTTCATCCCAGCAAAGATGGAAGCGATGCCGGGTCCTGGCATGCAGCTCCCTGAGAAGGGATTGGCCTTGACCCTTTCCAACTCTCCATCCCTAAAGCACCACAGCCCTGGGGATGCTTTCAGGGCCTAACTCTCCCCCACAGATGGTGGATAGAGCCTGGATTTGGAACTGCTCCTTGCCCACGCAACTCACACAAGGGGTGGGCAAGAGCCAGCTTGGGTCTGGGCAGGGTTTAGGCTGCACCAAGGAGGAGCAGTTTGAGGGCAGCTGGGTGGTGATTTGTCCATTTCTAGCTGTGACGGGTCCCACAGGATGCTGCTGGGACAATCCAGGCAGCGGCCGGCAGAGAGTCTCATCTTGGTGTGCCTGTCCCCAGGCAAAACCTACGAGATCACCTACGTGCGGCTCAAATTTCACACCAGCCGCCCCGAGAGCTTCGCCATCTACAAGCGCAGCCGCGCCCGGGGGCCCTGGGTGCCCTTCCAGTTCTACAGCGCGTCCTGCCAGCGCACCTACGGCCGGCCCCCGCGGCACTACCTGCGCCCGGGCGAGGACGAACAGGTGGCCTTCTGCAGCGACGAGTTCAGCGACATCTCCCCGCTCAGCGGGGGAAACGTGGCCTTCTCCACCCTGGAGGGACGGCCCAGCGCCTACAATTTCGATGGGAGCCCCGCGCTGCAGGTGCTGCCAGGGTGGGAGGGGGATTCTGGGGATGGAGGGGGTTATTATTATGCCCACCCGGGGTAAATGTGATGGAGATGGGCATGCAACCCTGCTTGAAAAAGCTGCAGGAGGTGTCCTGGTTTGGGTGGGAGCTGGTGGCCTAGATTTCTCCATCAAGGGGCCTTCCCTGTGTCCCCTGCAGGAGTGGGTGACAGTCACAGACCTGCTCATCTCCTTGAACCGGCTCAACACATTTGGGGATGACATCTTCAAGGACCCCAAGGTGCTACAGTCGTACTACTATGCCATATCTGACTTCTCCGTTGGTGGCAGGTGAGGGGCAGCCAGGCACAAGTAAAGGTACCTTCCTGGGCTTATGGGACTGGGGCAGCTGCTCCTCACCTCAGAATTGTCTGAATTGTGATTTTGGGGCAAACTGCTCAGATGTGGCTTCCTCCATGTGTAAACTGGAGCTGGAAGAGCAGAGAGCGGTGATGGAAACCTGAAGACCTCCCAGCTCTGCCAGAAAGGTTGTCTTTCCCCACTAGCCCACTCCATGTGCCACCAGCTGTATTTGCTTTGTTGCCCCCCAGCCCAATGGCTTTTAATGACACTGGGGCTCTTATTGCTCCTCCTGTGATCCTGCTGGTCCCTGGGCACTCCAAAAGGGGAGTGCTGGGGTTCGAGTGGAAAGATGACCTGAAGCTGCAGAGGCTGCTGGAGGAGCTTGGAGTCAGCACAGCCACAGGCAGAGAAGCTGGAACAGCTGCCAGCAGGAAAGGGCAGCAGATGTGGGATAGAGATGCAGGTGTCACCCACTTGGTGCTGCCTGCGGGCTGTGCTGCACAAGCCCTTCCCCAGCTGGGAGAAGTGGAAAATTTCCCCATCCCTGGGAGCGCTGTCTGCCCCGGGCAGCGGGGCTGGGACAGCTCCCAGCCGACCTGCAGACCTGGAGCTGTTGTCCCACCTCCGGGATCAGCAGCTGGAGCTGTTTAGCACGGGCCACCCACGGCGTGTCACCTCCGGACTGGCCAGGCTGGGAGAGCCTCGGGGACACGACGGGCGGCCTCAAGGCCAGCACAGCCTGAGCTGCTGTCACCCCACAGCCCGCCCAGTAGCAGGGTCACACACTGCACAGCCTGGACATCGTCCCGCTGCTGGCTGCTGCTGCTGCTGTCCACAGCGGTTCTCAGAGGGGGCTGCCCCGCCGGGGTCTCTCCGCAGGTGCAAATGCAATGGCCACGCCAGCGAGTGCGCTCCGGACGAGGCGGGGCAGCTGGTGTGTGTGTGCCAGCATCACACGGCCGGCACCGACTGCGAGCGCTGCCAGCCCTTCTTCCAGGACCGGCCCTGGGCGCGGGGCACGGCCGAGGCTGCCAACGAGTGCCTCCGTGAGTATCGCCCGGGATGGGCGCTGGTGCTGCATCACCTCACCTGGCACCTCCTGCCCTTCCTGCACCGGCTCCATTTTGTGAGGGAGGGAGGACTTGTACCCCGGGGTTCCCCTTCACGGCAGCACCCCGAGTATTCCCATTCCCTTTTCCCCACGAGTGCAGCCATCTGCTCCGTGCATGGCACCGCACCCACCTGTGTGCTCCCAAGGGCAGAGGCACCGCCGAAAGCTCTCTCTGCTGAACCAAGGGGTTCCTCTGGCTCACCCGAGGCTGCCGGAGCCTCCGGTGCCCGCAGGTGCTCACCATCCTCCATCCATCCTCTCCCGCAGCTTGCAACTGCAGCGGCCGCTCCGAGGAATGTTTCTACGACCGGGAGCTGTTCCGGCGCAGCGGGCACGGGGGACACTGCCGCAACTGCCGCGACAACACGGCCGGGCCCCACTGCGAGAGCTGCAGGCAAAACTATTACCGCTGGGAACCGCAGGGAGCCTGCCAGCCCTGCCACTGCCACCCCGCAGGTGCGTGCGGCTGTGCCCAGGCTGCAAAACTACTGCCCCAGCTGGAATTTGCCGGGAGGGATGGTGTTGGTGCATTCTCTCTTGCTCGGCGTTTCCCCATCTTCCCCGTCCTGTATCTCTCCCCGGCCGGGGTTGAGCCTCAGGGCTGGTCGGGGTCCCCACAGGGTCCCTGCAGCCCCAGTGCGACAATTCGGGGACCTGCGTCTGCAAAGCCAACGTGACGGGCTGGAAGTGTGAGCGCTGCAAGGACGGCTACCACAGCCTCAGCGAAGGCGGCTGCAGGTGAGGAGGAGCCCGGCCCTGGGCAGGAGCAGCGGGATGGGACCGGGGCTCACCTCCAGCCTTTGTCTCACCCCATCCAGACCCTGCACCTGTGACCCTGCGGGCAGCGTGGGCACCTGCGACCCCAACACGGGGCACTGCACCTGCAAGGAGAGGGTGGAAGGGCACTTGTGCAACAGGTAAGCACCGTGGCCTTGGCATGAGGACACAACACTGTCCCTGTCCAGTCTTGGACCTGGTGGCAAGCCTGTGGGGCTGCATTCCTATGGACTGCTGAGACTGGGCTCACAAGGAGCTGTCACCAGTGTCCCACAAAGAGACCCTGCAGCTCTGCCTGCCCTGTGCCACGAACTCCTGTTTCCTCCCTGTGTCCAGGTGCCAGCCGGGCTGGTTTAACCTCCAGCCCCACAACCCCATCGGCTGCACCAGCTGCTTCTGTTACGGGCACTCCAGCGCCTGCAGGGCGGCAGATGGCTACGAGGAGACTCACATCAGCTCCGACTTCAGCCAAGGTAATGACCGCCCCCAGCCTCGGTGAAACGGAGGGCACTGCTCTGCCAATTTCAGCCAAAAATGTTGGGGAAGGATGTGGCTGAGTGTCCCTCTTTGGGGCTGAGCATTCCCCTTTGGAGATAACAGGTGGTGGTGATGGAGAGGGTTTTCTCTGCCTTGCCCCTGTTTTGCTGTTAAACCTCAGTTTCTGCCCCAGCTCCACGGGGACAGGCTATCCGTGACTGCCCGTGGCATCCCTCCATGCCAATCTGCTCCTGGGGCTGTGCACGGCACAGAGAGGGCTGTGGGGCCAGGCAGGGACATTCCACCACACCGGGGACTGCAGGAGCACTAAAAATCAGCTCAGAAAGATTAAAAAAAAAAAAAAAAAATAGGATGGAGCCTGCTGGGAACTTTCCCTATTATTCCCTTCTCTCCCCATGCTCGGCTGGGATGTGGTAGTGCGACTGGGCGGGCTGGCAGGGATGCTTTTGCCTGGCTGCTGGCAGGGCTGGATGCGTGCGGGATGCTCGGGGAAACCCTGCCATCTGCCGCGCATCCCGGCGTGTGCAGCCCCGCTGCGGGGACACCGCAGGGACCGGCACCCACGGCGGGCACCCCGCTCTGCCTGCTCCCAGACGGATCTGAATGCGCCAGGCACGGATGGAGCTTAATTGCCTTTAAACCGCGCTGCCAATTGCTGTGCTGCTGGAATGTCTTGCACGGCCTTGAAACGGAGCCAGGCTTTAAACCGAGCTTTTTTTTTTCCAGCCTTCACACAGCCAATTTGGGGCTGCTCCTCTGGGGACTGGTTTGGCAATCTCCGAGCTGAGATGCAACCAGGGCACCCTCCTAAAGCCCTGCTCCCCAAAATATTGCCCAGGCCACAGTGGAGGGGGATCAGATGGAATTTTCTAATACTGGGTGAAAATATAAATTGGGGATGATTTGATAACAGAACACAGCCGACTTGAGAGATTTCCAAATGTTTGTCCTGCAGACCTGGAGGAAATAACTAACCCTGTGGTGTGGGGGGGAGTTTAACTGGTTTCTTAAGGAAACCAACTTAGTGCAATTACACCCCATCTCTTCTGGGCTTCTCCAGCATTTCTCCTCAGGCTTCCTGTGCTCACCAGCCCACAGTAATGTTAGAATGGCAGCACAGGCAGGGGGCAAAAGTTTAAAGATAATAATTTCCTCCAAATCTAAGAAAATAAATAGATGAGGAGTGGTTAAGGACACCCTCCAGTGCATAAGAGCACAGAGCCTGAGTGAAGCAGGGTGTTATAAAGTGCTGGCCTCTTCCAAGAGTCAAGAGAGTATTGGGAGGAGGGACAGAGCCCCTGAAAGCAGCACCCTGCTGGTGCAGTGATAGCAGGGTCTCACTGCTCCCTTAGCTGTGCACTGTCACTGTGTTCTGTCACACAGGGCTGGAGGGCTGGGCTGCCACAGCTCCAGGCCCCACAGACCTGCCTCTGCGCTGGGATGGCCGGGAGATCATCACCGAGTGGGATGGAGAGGAGCCAGTGGATTTCCTTGCACCAGGTATTGTGTGTGCTGGGTTCCTGGGGGCTGCTCTGTCATGAGGAACCTCTGGTGCTCTCGTCCCACTGCTGTGCTGGTGCAGGAGGCACTGGACTCCATTCCAGAGCTGAGCAGGTTTCTGTAGCAGAAGACAGTGGGGGGTATTGGAACGGTGGACCAGGACCCCAGGAGGGCAGGTTGGAGCTGGCACCACTCTAGGAGGGTGACTGTGGCTCCTGATGATGGTGGTGGGAATAGGACTGCACTGGCAGTCCTGGCAGAGCTGGTGCCTCCATGTCCTGCAGACTTTGCTCCTCTTTCCCCTCACAGAGAAGTTTCTGCAGAACCAGCGCCTCAGTTATGGGCAGCTCCTGTCCCTGCTGCTGGAAGTGGAGAATGGGACAAGAACAGAAACAGGGGTGCCCCTGCTCCAGGTCCAGCTGCTGCTGCAGGGTGAAGGGATGGAGATCACCTTGTCCAGCAGCAAGAGCCAGCCCCAGCATGGAAAGCAGGCTGTCACCTTCAGGTACCCACAATGGCACCTTGGGGAGCCTCGGTGGGGTTTGGGGCTCAGTGCCTGATTTGTCTGGGCTGCCCTGTACCCACTCTCTCCCTGCCTCCAGGGTTTAACTGTGCTGTGCCCAGATCCCAAGCTGTCCTGCAGCCCCTGGCTCAGGCTGGCCGTGTCCTTCCTCCCACACTCCCTCTCCACAGGCTGCACGAGGCAGAGGAGGGTGCAGAGCCTTTGCTGTCGGCCTTCAGCTTCCAGCGCCTGCTCTCCAACCTGAGCGCCCTCCGCCTGCGCGTCAGCCGCGGCCCCGTGAGAGGTGGGGGGCTCCACAAAACATCCCCAGCTGGGGTGGGACTGGGGACTCTGAAACACCAACAGGTTCTTGAGGATGATAGGGATTGTAGGGGTTGTTTTGGAGCAGGGGCTGCCTCCTCTCTCTGAACACCTCTAAGGCTCTCAAGGAGGTGTTTTGGGGTCTCCCGTGCCTGTCTGGAGCATTTCAGAGCAGAGCAGGGGATGCACCATCCCATTCCCACACTGCCCTTCCCTCTCACAGGCAGGCTGTCCCTGAGCAAGGTCCAGCTCACATCTGCTCGCCCCGGGCCAGGCAGACGGGCGGGCTGGGTGGAGGAGTGCACGTGTCCCATGGGATACAACGGGCAGTTCTGCCAGTCCTGTGCACCTGGATTCAAGAGGGAGATCCCATTCGGCGGCTCCTTTGTCAGCTGTGTGCCCTGCACCTGCAACCAGCACGGGGACTGCCACCCCCTCACAGGTGTGCACCCCCCCGGCCCCTCCACTCACCTGTTGCTCCGTGTGTGGGTGACAAATCCATGCCTTTGCTTGTTCTGAGGGAAGCTGGAAACTGTTGGTGAGGTTGTGGTTCCCAAAATTTGCAAGTTGGATTGCTTGGGTGGTTCTAGGGACAGGGTTCATAACTGAAAAGCTAGACATAACTAATGAAGTGCAATAATGGTGGTAATTGATAATTAGAGGAGCATTTTTCATGATACTTTATGACCTTTAAGGAGGAGAAAGCAAGGGTGCTGGCCCTCAGAGGAGTGTGGGAGCAGAGGGTTTTTCTAGGCTGGATCTAACAGGCAGCATCACTGCCCGATGAGAGGAGCAGGACTGGGCACTGCAACCTGAGCAGAGAAATAAGGAAAAAAGGAAGAAAACACAGATGTGCCAGGCTTAAGGGAAGACACCAGATGAGCCAGCTATTGTGCTGCCAGCCCAACCCCTCGGTGGCTGGCTCTCCTCAGCGGGAGCAACAATGATGTACGGCCGGGATGGAGAGGGCTGGAGGAGGCAGAGTTCTCGGCGAATGCCCCTGCCCTGCCCACGAAAACACGGCGGCAGCTCTGCAAAGCCGCCCTCATCCCGCAGAGCCGGGGCTGGCGCCGCCGACTGCACAATCCCCAGGGATGGGGCCAGGCTTCTGATGTTCCGGCCTGGGCGCTGCCAGCCCGCGCACTTCCTTTAGTTTATTTTTCCACTTCTTCCTGCCACCCGCTTTTTCTTTCTTTTCCATCGTCTGACTCTGCCTGGATGTGGGGGAAATGGAACAACACCCCCTCCTGCGCAGCCTTCCCGGTATGACCCGACCCCACAAAACACGGGGGAAAATCCTCCCCGTCTCCTCTCTCCCCAGGGAAGCAGAGCATCTGCCTGGAGGTGGGGGGCTCCTTGAGCACTCTTCCTCCTCTTCCTCCCTCTCCTCCTCACAGCCCATTTCGGAAGGCTGACTCACCGGCTCGGCTCGCTCTGGAGATGCTCCCCGGTGGGTGCCGGGCCGGCTGCTTGTGTTTTCCAAGCCAGGCTGGAAAGGACGCGCCTCGACGCTGAGAAATGTGTTGTGGATTACGGCAGGCGCCGGCAGCCTCCGCACACAGTGATGGTGCTGTCTGTGCCAGCGCTGCCTCGTCTCTCCGTGTCCTCTCCAAAACCTTCTCCCTTGACTAAAGACAGGGCAAGGAGGGAAAACGTCCCGAGTACTGGCTGGAGATGTGCAGCCCCTCGGTTGGAGCTGCCCATCCCTCTCGCCATGCTCAGCGCTGGGCTCTCTATCCCTCCCGCAGTCCCTGCCGTCACTCGGGGTTGGTTTTTCGCAGACCCTGAGCTCCGTTTTCCTCCCCGCAGGGCACTGCCAGTGCTTGCACAACACAGAGGGTCCCTCCTGCGAGCGCTGCAGCCCCGGCTTTTACGGCAACCCCTTCGTAGGGCGCTCTGATGATTGCCAGCCCTGCCCCTGCCCCGGCCGCTCGCCCTGCACCGAGGTGCCCAGCACTGGGGAGGTGGTCTGCACCCACTGCCCCCCGGGGCAGAGAGGTGAGGCTGGGGGGGCACAGGGGGTGTGGGCATCGTCAGCATGGCTGGATCCTCCCCACCTTTCCACCTTCCCTAGGAAAGCGCTGTGAGCTCTGCGATGATGGGTTTTTCGGGGACCCCCTGGGGCAGAGAGGTCCCGCGCGTCCCTGTGAGCCCTGCCAGTGTCACGGGAACGTGGATCTCAATGCCGTGGGGAACTGTGACCCCGTGTCTGGCCGGTGCCTGCGCTGCCTGTACAACACGATGGGCGATCACTGTGAAAGGTGTCGGCCGGGCTTCTACGGGGATGCGCTGGCTCCCAGCCCTGCTGGGAAGTGTGCACGTACGTACAGCCCCTGGGCACGGCTCACTTGCAGCCCAAATCCTCCCAGCAGCGAAGGCAGAGGGTGGAAGGGGATGTCCAGCTGGTTTAGGGGCTGATGGATGGTCCAGGTTACCCCTAGGTGTTCTAGAATGCCCTTTGCCCTCTTGCTCCACTGCCATCCTTCCCAAGAGATACTCTGGCCTGCAGGAGCTCTATGGCTCTCCACTTGTCAGGAGCTCAGCCGCAGTGCCCCATCCCTGCAGTCCTACCCACCACCCCATGCTGGGATTTAAGAGTTATTTTGTCTCCCATAGCTTGTGACTGTAACCCCCATGGCTCAGACCTGAGGCTGGAGGGCTGTGATCCTGGCGCAGGCCAGTGTCACTGCCTCCCACACGTGACAGGCAGAGCCTGTGGGCAGTGCCAGCCTGGCTACTACGGCCTGGAGCCCACCGTGGGGTGCAAGAGGTATGTGGGGCATGGCATGGGGCTGCCAGGGGACAGCAGTGGCTCCATGTTCCCAGCTCTGCTCTCTGCAATGATTGCCTGCTCATGACCCTCCACTTCTCGTGCCAGCTGTGAGTGCCACCCAACAGGGTCACGGGAGAGCGGGTGCCACGTGCTGACAGGGCAGTGCTCCTGCCAACCAGGTGTCACAGGGAGGAAATGTGATCGATGCCAGCACGGCTTCTTTGGCTTCTCTGCCAGGGGCTGCCGAGGTAACAGGAATGGGGACTGCATCCTTGTCCCTAAAGCAGGGCTGGCAGCCACAGTATGATGCCTTTCTGCCACCACTGCAGCCTGCAACTGCTCCCCGCTGGGCTCCATCACCCTGCAGTGCCATGAGAACAGCACCTGCCTCTGCCACCCTGGCTTTGTGGGCTACAAGTGTGACCGGTGCCAGGCCAACTTCTTCCTTGACCCACTGAGCTCCCGCTGCCAGCAGTGTCCTGCCTGCTATGGGCTGGTGAAGGACAAGGTACAGCCTGTGCAGTGCTGAGGGGGCACAGCACCCTGCCCTTGCACTGCCTCACTGTCCCCCCATGTCACCCTGTGTCTCACCTGCAGGCTGGCAGGCTGAAGGCCAGGCTGCAGGAGATGGAGGAATGGCTGCAGAAACCAGGCTGTGATGCCCACCCATCTGCCATGCTGGGAGATGCACCCCGTGGAGATGGGCTGCCCAGCCCACACCTCCTGAGAGGTACAGGGGACTCTCCTTCCTTCCTTCCACCCATTTCACCCTCTGCTCCCTCAGGGTGCTGTGACATGCTGGGTGGGTGCGAGGAGGTTCCAGGTTAGCGCTGGGCTCAGACCTGGGGGGAGGGCAGGGGAGGGGACATGCCTTTTTGGGAGGGTAGAGCACTGCAGGGATGCTCACACCACTGAGGTCTTGGAGCAGGCAGTGATGGGCATTATTGGGGGCTGAGCACCAATGGGTGCCCTTTGGGTGCTGAATTCCTGGGTCCCTCCTGAGCACCCAGAGGGACTGTATTCCACTTTCATTAGTAGCTGTGAGGCTGGGGCATGGAGCAGCCCCACAGAGAATCAGGGAACCCCGAGCAACCCCAATGGGCAACAAGACGCTTGTGCTGCCCACAGGTGCCTGGGCCACCCTCTTGGTACAGCTGGGGCAGCTGGCAGGGGCACTGAACACTGCTCAAGGCCGTCTCACCAACGCCAGCCGGGCCACCAGCTGCTCTGATCACGGACCCCCCAAGACCTGCACCCTGCTCTCGGAGATCGGGGCCGTGCTGCAGTCGGCACAGCAGGAGATCCTGCACGCTGCTGACACCCTGGCTGCCACGGTGGGGGCTCTCAGTGGCCCTGGGCTCCTCAGGAAGGGGGCTGGTGGCAGTCCTGGTGGGCACTGGGATGTGCCTCCCAGGACTGTTGGGGTGGGATGTGACCAGCAGAGTGGGTAGCCTGGGGTCCGTGTGGGTGTAGCTTTCCTTGCAGCTGAGTCAAGAGATATTTTCCTTGCTCTAGTCCTTTGGGAGGTTCTTGGTGGTACTGGGCTGGCAGGGTCCAGGGGTGGCTTCTCCCTGCTAGGGTCTCAGTGCTGCTGTTTGCATTCCAAGGAGATTCCCCAGGAAATCCCACAGCAGCCCACAAACTGGAGCCACTTGGCACTGGAGGCTCAGGCTCTGTCCAAGAGGTAAGATTTGAAGAGGCAGAGGAAGCTGTCAGCCCAGCTGGGGATGCAGGGGGCCTACTCCTTTGCCAGGAGGATATCCTTTGCCAAATCCTGATATCCTCTCTCTGTGTGTCCTTGTCCCTGCAGCCACAAGGACTCCATGGCACAGGTGGAGGCAGTGGCCAGGAGAGCACTGCGTGCCTCCAACGCCAGCTCCGAGCTCCTTTGGAACCTGCTGGAGGGGAACAGGACACGGGACACGCAGCACGAGCTGGAGGCCGGGTGAGGGATGGCAGTGAGGAGGGCACCATGGCCCCTTTCCTCTGCCCAGGTCCCTATTTCAGGATTTGGTCATGGTGATTTGGCACCTGCCCAGCAGGCATGTGCTGAGCACCTTCAAACTCATTGCACTGCAGTGCTGCAAAGCAGAGGGACAGGGTGCTGTGGGCTGGGGGGCTTCAGGAAAAGCCCCTAGAATTTCCTGCTGCTTCCATGTCTGGGGCCAGCTGTCCTCTTCATCCTTCAAGGGACCAGAGGCTGACAGCAGTGTCCTGTCCATGTAGGTATGAGGAAATCCAGCGGGCACAGGAGGAGCTGGCTGCTGGCATGGCAGAGGTGGCAGTGGAGGCCAGGAGAGCTTTGGCAGCCGTGGAACAGGCACATGGTGACCTGGCTGAGAGACTTTTGCAGGTGGCTGCTCTCAGGCAGGTGAGCGGCACCCAAGCTACAGCTCCTGCTTGGTATCACAACCTCCTCCTTTAGCAGTGCTGCCTCCTGAGCTGGGAGATGATCTCATGGAGCCTTTGGCACTCCTGATCCCGCAGAAGGTGCTGCCAATGCAGGCTGGGGACCTGGAGCGGGACCTGGCAGTGCTGAAGCAGGCAGCAGCAGCCCAGGAGCCATTGGTTCAGCAGGCTGTGGAGGCATCCCACACACTGGCAGCTGGATTGCGCCTGGAGCTGCAAAGGACTCGTGGCTTCAAGCAGGTAATTTCTGCTCATGTGAATGGGGAGCCCCATCCCTGCTGCTCCAGCAACTGGAGCTGGGAGAGGATGTTTTGGGAGATATCTTCCCTTGGGCTCCCAGATGTCCCTAGGAGCTCACCTGCCAAACGGGAGCAGGCTGAATCCCACATTCCCCAGCTGGGTGCAGCTCTTCACCCACTCCCCAGCCTCATTCCTCCTCTCCTCTCCCCTCCCAGCTGCAGGACCAGGCTGGCTCTGCCCATGACATGGCCACCACGGCTGTCTCCCGAGGAAAAGCTGTGCTCTCTGATGCTGAGTCCCTCCTGGCCAGCTTGGAAGGTAAAAGGCACCAGTCAGAGCATCTCCAGCCACGATGTGGCTGTTACCAGGTGACAAGGGGAGAAGTGGACAGTTTGGTGATGGCCAGGTTGCTCCCATAGGCATGAAGAAGGTGCTGGGGCATCGGAAGAGTCAGGCTGCCCTGAGGAGGAGGATGGCCACTGTGCGGGACAGAGTGATGGTAGATGCTCAGAGGAAGATTAAACAGGCAGAGAAGACACTGGGAAACTCCCTGTCCATCTCCACGGCAGCCCAGAGGACAGCTGGGGAGGCTGAGCAAATCTCTGAGGAGAGTGCCAAGGTCCGAGCTGAGGGATGTGGGTGGAGCTGCTGGGCATGGCCAGGCTGGCAGCCAGCACCTACAGAGCCCAGGCTGCTGCAGGCAGGGCTGTGTGTCCCCAGGTGACTGTTCCCATCTCTGTCCCTTTGCAGAGGGCACGGGCTGTGCTGCAGGAGAGCAAACAGGCCCTCAAACACACCAGCCACCTCGCCAGGCGTGCCAACGAGACCCAGTGGGAGCTCTCCCGGCAGGAGCACATGGCTGAGAAGCTCAGGGGAGATCTGGAGGAAGCACAGAAGGTCAGCTGGGGCCCCTTGGGCAGACTGTGTTCTCTAGATCATGGAAACAGCTTTGCCCACAGCCCAAAGTATAGGGAACAAGCTGGCTTTGGAGCTTCACTCTAGAGACAATGCCTTGGGGATGTTCTCTCCTCTGCCATCCAGCCAAGGGTCAATGGTGTCCCTGATCTGGATGTCTGTCTCTGTTGGAAGGTGGAGTCAGAGGTGAGTGAGATGACAAAGTCTCCAGGAGGCCCGGGGCTCGCTCCTGTCAGACATCAAGACCCTGAACAACCTGCTGAACAGCCTAGGTGAGATCTGGGGGGGAATGGGGTGCAGGTTCCAGGGAAAGGGCTGGGCTCTCAGGGGTCAGGGCTCTCCTGCTCACTGGTACTCCTGCTTGATGGCCATCCAGGCTGAGCTGGCTGCTCTTTGGCTGAGATCATCCATGGTCTCAGCAAAGCTTCACTAAGGCTCATTTCTTGTGGAAAACCCTCATGAAGAATGAATTGGGGCTTGCTGAATGCGTGTGCTCACGTCTGCTCTGGGTACACTGCTCTTCCTTGGGATCCACAGGGAGAGCAAGGCTGGCAAAGTCCCTTTGGATCTGAGGGCTGTTCTAGACTGGGTTTGCTCCTTGATGCCGGTTGGCCTTTTTCCAGCTCCTCCTGGTTTTATCACTTCTGAGCATTTTTCTTCTGAGTATATTTCTGAGCATTCCAGGACTCTTGCACCCAAGAAATTTTGCAAAAGGGTGGAAATGACCCATTTGTAAGAGAGAGAGACAGAAGTGACCAGGCTCTGCCTGGAGCCACGGTTCTCTTTGCTTATCTGTGATCAGTGAGAAGCTGCAAAGCCTCCATGCCCTGCTGCACCCACTCCCTATAGTTTGCCATGGAGTACATCCAGAACATCTCCTGTCCAGCTCTCTGCTCTCATCCATGCCCTCTCCCCTCTTTCCCAGGTAACCTGGAGCAGGACACGGATGTGGACGCAGTGCTGAGCGCTGGGAGGCTGCAGCTGGAGCAGCTGTGGCTGCGCCTGGCCACACCAGGACCCCTGGCTGGCCAGCTCAGGAGGCTGCAGCAGGAGGCAGCACGGCAGCAGGAGAAGATCCAAGCATTTGAGAGCGACTTGGCTGAGATCCAGGCCGACAAGCAGAACTTGGAGGACATTTTGCGGAGCCTCCCTGAGAGCTGCCCGCAGTGACAGGTCGCTGGCTGCTGCCACACGCCCTCTGTGCCCACCCTGCTCAGGGAATGGCAGAGGGAAGGACACTCTGCATCCACCAGCATCAATCCCTCCCACTGCTCCTCACACTGCCCTCCCTACAGTATCACACCCCAGGCCTTTTCCACATCTGTCCAGGCTCTGCATCCTGAGCACTCTGCAGCACAACTCCAGCCACCACCTCTGTCCTTGGGATGGGGGGACACCCGCCTACCAGGGACCACCGATGTTTCTGTGCAGGATATGGAGCCATTCCAGGGTTGATCTCTCACTGCAGAGTGAACAAAGAATCCTCTCAGATCTCCTCCATCCCTGCTTTCCCATCGCAGCACGGAGCACTGGGCAGGGACAGCTTCCCAAGTATGTGATGTACCCAAGCTGTCCTGCCCGGCACTCCCTCCTGCCCCAGGAGATGAGAGAGGCTCTCACACACGTGCTGGAAGCTGGCCCTGCTGCACAGCACCCTGCAGTGTCATGCTCATGGGCTGTGGTCACAGAGGTGCAGAGAGGAATCCTGGTGAAGCCAGGCAGAGAGCTGCTCGCCGGAGGGCACACAGCTTGCCTGCTTCCCAAGGGAAGGGAGTTCACAGCAGGGAGGGCTAAATTAATGTGCAGAATCAAAGCAGAGGCAAAGATCCATCCAAAGATGGATCCTCACCCAGCTCCTGGAAGGCAGGTGGGACATCCTTAGCCTGCTTCAGGATGAGAGGAGCTCAGGCCTTGCTGTTCCCTCGCTCCAGGGTAACATAAGGCTACAGCCAGCTCTGCTTGGCTCACTGAATGTCACCAGGCATGGCTACAAACCAGCCAATTGCCACCAGTCCAGGGGCTGGCTGGCAGAGATGCAGGCACGGGAGGTGTCAGAGCAGCAGCACCCACAGCCCCACATTAGCACCTGTGCCCCACTGGAGAGGAGCTGGCTGGTGGCAGCAAGGTCTGCAGCCAGTGCGGGCTGGATAGGGAACAGCTGGACACCCGCTCCTTCCTGTGTCACTCCCACGGGGTGGCAGAGGTCAGTGGCTGTATTGCCTTTAAAGGAAAGGCATTTATGTTCCCCTGTGCTCCCATGTGGGCTGGGCTGCAGGACAGGCCAGGTCCTGGCTCAGCCCATCTTGTGCTGGCTGTACCGTGACTCCAGGTAGCTGAAGTCATTCCCATAAGACCAAAAACAAGTCCCCAGGCTGGAGCTTGCTTCATTTTTTAACTGGTTTTACCTATGTTTCTCTGCTGACAGTGCTGCAAATCAAGATTGCTAAAGTCTTGTGTGATTTATGTAAAATTGCTGCCATCGATGTTGAATTCCCCCAGCAACATCTCTGGTGAGTCCAGTGGTCTGGAAGGAGCACAGGATTTTCCTACTGAGAACAAAGCCATCGTCCTTCTAATTCTGCACAAAAGCTGCCCAAGGAGTGGGGTGCCAGAGCTGCAGTTCTGTGGGGGTGTGATGGCAGGGGCTCCCCTGCTGCTGCCCAAGGACAGCTCTGGGAAAGCAAAACCATGAAACAGTGAGAGCACAGCGTGATCCGGCTTGGCCAGAGGCAGGGAGCCGTGGCCACTTACTGTCTCTCTGGGAGGACAATTATACATCTCCAGTGAACACACAAATTTGCTGCTCTTACAGAAATGTCAAGCCTCTGCTGTGTGCCTGCTGCTGAAGATGTGGTTCACGCTGTCTCCTGCCCTCCCTGGAACTCTGTGTTTTCAGCTGGTGCCACCTGCCTAGAGCTCTATCCATTAAAAATTCTTAATATAGCACACAGCTATCCATCCAGGGTGTACGGCGGCAGGAGAACACACTGTACCCGAGTTTGTTGCGTTTAAAGAGCAGGGGTTGAAATGCGGCTGCATTTGGGGTGATGAGGGGGAGAACGTCTGAAAATTCCCACTAAACTCCACGTTAGTACATGATTTTAACATAAGGTGTCAGGCTGTCACCGCGGGGGCGTGCGACCCTGGCCGGGACTGTCCCTCGGCCCATCCCTTTTCCCGCTGCTGGCGCCCCAGGGTTTATCCAGCGCCTGGAAGCGGCTGAACCATCCCGGCCCTGTCCCTGTGCCGCCGGTACCGGCGGGGCGATGCCGCTCCCCGGGCAGCTCCGGAGCGATCTCCGGTGTCCCGGAGCCGCGCCCGGCGGGCGCTGCGGGCAGAGGGAGCCGCTCCCTTCCCTCCTGCGGGAAACCCAGAGGCGGCGGTGCCTCCCTCCGTGCTCGGACACCTCGCACCCA
>WEIU01000088.1:543053-614100 GCA_013389925.1 Aegithalos caudatus | reverse complement strand
GGTGGGTGCAGGAGGAGATGCCGACCCCTCTGCCCAAACCCCTTTGGAGAGAGGATCCGGCCGGAGGAGGGAGCGGAGTTTCTGCGGGGATCGCTCTCCATCCCCTGCGCTCCTGGTGTTGCTCTCTCAGGCTGCGCTTTCCTCCCCGTGCGTCGCACATCGGTGGGTCCGAGCGGGCTGGTGGGCGCCCGGGGGCTGGCTGCTATGAAATTCCCTTTGTGGAACGTGCTCCAGCAGGAATGGGGGCTATTGTTCTCCTGGAGGGCTTCAACCTCCCCTCTGCTGTTTCGAGCGCTTCAACTTTTTCTTCCCGGAATGAGAAGTTTCTGCTGCTCAGAGCTGATTCCAGCCTTCCTAGCTTTTTATTACAGCGGGTGAATTGGTTGCCCAGGATGGTTGGACGTCCTGCAAGCCTTGGGCAGGGGGAATGGCACCTCCTGGATTAGTGCAAAGTGCACTGGGCTTCGTGCCCTTCATGCCAGGGTCAGGCAAGGTCCTCTCCCCTGAGCTTCAGGCTTACCCTGTCCCTTGCTTGGCATGGTTGTGAGGGCAGTTCTGTTGGCATCCCTCCCAGCTAAGAGCAGTTCTGAGGGTGAAAAGAAGGTTTTAACCTTGAAGCAAACAGTGCTGGGATTTCTAGCACTTCTAGGTGCTCCTTTAGTCAGTGGCACCTTGGTGTTACAAGTGCAGAAATTAAATCACTGTACAAGATGAGAGCCCAGAGGAGATGGGCTCACCTTGCCCTCACACTGGCTAAGCTATGAAAAGTGGCAATATGCTCCACCAGACATCATGCTCCACCCATGAGACAGTAGAGGTGAAGTTTAGGTCACTGGAGAGGGAATTAAGTCATTAGAAATTACTCAATTAACTAAAAATTAGGATGTGCTGTGGAATAAGAGTGGAAAAAGAGGTGTCATGGCATAAGGTGTAGAATAAGAGCACCTGGTTAAAAAGCTGTAACCTGCTGCTGGAAGGCAGACACAGCTCACCCTGCACCAAGGTGTGTAGCTGGCTCTAACACATCTCCCCAATCCAAGTGGTGTTGGCCCTTAGGCTGAAGGGACTGTGTTGTACCTGTGTTGTACTGCTGCAGTTTCTGCATCTCCAGAGCTGTCCTGCAGCATCACACAGGTGGATACATGATCCTTAGGCTGGTAGGAGCTGTAGGACTGAGTCTGGGATGCTGTGCTTCCTGGGATGCTGCTGGTGTGCCACTGCTGCGTCCCAGGGCTGTTCTCACACAGGGGACAGGTTCCTATCTCTCCCCTGACATCACTTCTGGCCTTTTCTTTGGCTGAGGTTTGGAGGACAAAAATGAAACAAGCTGTGTGACTTCCCACTGACAGAGCTGCTTGTTTGCATCCTTGCTGCCCTGTGTGCTGGCTCAGCACTACAAGATGGGGTTTGAGCAGCTCAAACCCAAGCTGCAGATAGCACGGGTGGCACGTGCCCATGGATTCTCAGAAGCCATCGTGCTCTGGGCAGCAACCCCCACGCTGCTGTGCTTTGCCAGCTCTATGTGGCAATGAGGGAGTGCAGCAAACAGCCTCACAGCTCCCTGACAAACAGCTGATACAGAAACTTGGGCTGATACTGTGGCTGGAGCCAGGGAGGGGGTTTCCCCAGCACTGAAGAGACCTAAGGCTGTAAAACAGTAAAACAGTCAGGTGCTCCTAATAAGCCAAATTGCCCTATCTCTCCCTCCTATCAGGCCAAATTCCTATCAGGCTTAATCTCATTGTCTCATCCTAACACTTAGCTCCCTCCAGCTCTATTTTCCTGGCTGGTTTCTACCCCAGAGCTCTCTCTGGGATCGAGTCTGGCAGGCAGCTCACTGAGTGCACATGTGCTCCTGAAGGATAAGCTGAGTCCTAGTGCTGTCTTCCCTCTTCCAGCCTGAAAGACTCTTCTGGGCTCCCCTCTTGGTTTTTCCCCTCTTTTCGGGCAACACAATCACATTGTCCAGCCTCGTGCATCAAGGTGGCAGGTCTAATCCAGCACAGATTAGTTCCAACCTTGTTTTACCTTCTAATGCGCTGGGCTGCGGGGAAGGAATTCAGCCTGTTAGAGAGCAGGTGCCTGCTTCTCCCATCCAGGGCAGGCACCAGCATCCCTCAGCCCTTCCCAGCCCCTGCAGGCAGGGTGGCTGGCATTCAGCACTTAAACATCCCAGTGAGAGCTTGACCTGCCAGTTGGAGTCACCTTTTTGGGGAGCAGGGATGGGTCTGGCTTTGTTCAGGTTGTCTTGCAGGTAGCTGGGACTTGTCTGGCTGAGTTTATTGGCTTAGAAAAGTCTCTCAGCAGCTCAAGAAAGGCTGTTGAGGGCAGGAGCGGGGGAGAGGCTTTTAAAGCAGTTCTTATTAATAGAACATGCCCCTTAAAGTGGGAACTTTAGCAAAGGGCTCTAGGAGGAACTTCAGCCACTCTGAGTTTGAGTCACAGGCCCTGGGGACTGAATTCCTGTGTGCCATTGTGAGTGCTTTCCTTATCGAAGTCACAGCCCAGCTCACACACAATGTGGAGAGTGGAATGCCTTTCAAATACAGCCCCTTGCTGCTTCCTTGCACCTGGAGCAGAGCTGTGGTGCTGGTGGGCTCTCCAGCCTCCTTCCAGTTGAAACACAAGGGAACTGAGTCCTAAATCCTATGTGCAGTGTCACCTGTGCTGCTCTTGTATCACGCTGCCAGGGGCTGGTGGGCTCCTGGGTGTGTCCCTCAGCCATCACACATGGATGCATTCCCTTCAGTCTTCACCATTTCTGTGCTGCTTCTTGCTCCCAGAGAGATGCTGTGCTCTGCCCTCACATCCCCTGTCCTGCTGGGAGGTGGAAGCTGCTTGCTGCTCCTGCAGGGCAGGAATGAAGCTGTCACCTGGTGGGCAGGAGGTGTTTGGGCCCTGTTTTGGTTTTCAGTGATGTTTGCCTTCTCCAGAGGCTATTCAGTGGTGATGGCAGCAGGTAACACTACTCTGGTCTCTGGTGACTCCTGCTGCTGCCTGAGCCCAGGTCTCGAAGCTGAATTGGGCCCTTTGTGTTGGGCTGGTAAATGATACCCCTGGGTAGAAATAACTGAGCTAAATGAAACTGAGTTGGCAAAGGAGAGCAAAAGAAGGAACTGGGAATGTTGCTTTTCACCACAGCTCTCAGTTTGAGTTGGTGACCATGGTGATGAGGGAAGACAGTGTCACTTTGGTTTGGTGGCCATGGTCTCTGGTGTCTCATCCCAGAGCTTCTGGGGTAGGAGGAGGGGGTGGCAGTCACTTCTGTTCTAGTGGGACTCCTACAAAACCCTAGTTCAGCTGCAGACTTGCCTAGCAGTGGTTAACTGGCAGTGAAGGTTTGAGGACTCCCTGAGCAGTCCAAGCTCCCCTGTCCCAGTGAGGAAGGAGGGAGCAGCTCCAGGAGTGTGGGACCCAGAGCACAGGAGGAGGATTAGGATGACCAGCCCACAGGGCCCTTGGTGACCCACTCCTGCCTTCCCCCAAGAGCATGGGGAGCAGTGGTGAGGAACACATTCCCAGAGTAGGGAACAGCCTCAGCCCTCCATCCACTAACCCCTTGAGGGGTTTGTCCTGGACAGGCCATGCATAAGCTGTGCAGATGTTAATGATTTCTACACTGAAGAATGTGGTGTTGTTGCTGAACACAGATCGAGTCATTAAGCTGTGCTGGGCTGGAGCTGGACGGTGTGGGAGGGCAGGGACAGGAGCAAGACCCTGCTGCTCACAGCTGTGGGGAGTGTTGCTGGCAGGGCACAGCAGAAGGGCTGGCTGTGCAAGTTGTGGTCTGTTCTCTAGGGTATCTGAAGGTTTTTGAGATGGGGCTAGGGGCAAGTGACCAGAAGTGATCCAGGGTTTCCTTTCCAGCCTGAGCAGGGTAGAGGGAGAAAATGGATATTTGGTATGAGAGAGTTCCTGAGCCCAAAATACCCGTCCTCTTGGGCATATGACATTCTGCAAACTTTGCCTGCTCTATTTGCAAGCCCTCTGAGTTTATCTAAGAGTTTGAAATCTGAGATAAGAAGGCTTTTTGCAAGGACTAGGAGCCCTTGCTGGAAACAAGTGCCCAATCCACATGTTAAGTGTGCTTAAGCAGAGATGTGGGGAGCTGAAACTTGGGGTGAGTAAGAACAGGAGGTTTCATGCAGTTATTCCAAAGGCAGGTGGGGTCCAGTCCTCCCTCAAGCTGCCAGTGGGAAATCTGAGACACCAGAGGGATTCCCCTTGCACAGAAATGTTAATGACAAGGTGTGGAGGGATTCAGCCCATTTTCAAGTTTCCTGGTGCTGCTGCTCAGCTGTGACTCTGGGAATTGTGTGAGTTTTCTAGCTAATGCTGCCTTTGGAGGTGCCCTCTAGGGTGTTTCCTCCTTTCCAACTTTAACCTTGAGGATATATATTTTTTTTCTGTTTTAGGAGTTTCTCTGTGACCCAAAGTTCAGTAATGAAAAAGACCTGGAGGAAAAGTTGGCAGTGTTCAAAGGTGAGAACTGGAGGGTTTCCCTGTCCTTTGAGCCTAACTGCTCTGAACCAGATTATTTTCCTTGCATGTCACCAGCCTGAGATTCTGTGCCAAATACAAGTGACTGAGCTGGGATGGATGGCTTCCCCCTTGCTTGTGGGACTTGGTGAAACTCTCTGGAGAGGTGTTTTCCACACAAGCCTTTGTGCTTCTCCCACTTGCAGGGCAGGGACCTGTCACCCTACAGACATCCTGCCTGTCAGCTGCTGTTACTGCAAAACCTGCTGTGCAGGCAAAACCCTGGGGGGCAGCAAAGGAGGATGGTTTCTGTCTAGTTACCCAACAAGCTAACTGGCATCATGGACCATGCAATAGCTGGNTTTTTTTTCTTTTTTAGTAAGTAGGAGAGCCTCATTCCACAAAGCAGAAGTGTCAGCTGATTTGTGGAGGAGTTGGGGACTTCCTCCTCTCCAAAAGTTTCTTTAATCCTTTTCCAGCCCCTTGACACGAGAGGGAACAGCACTGATATGTCTAGTTCTGGCCAAAGCCTGACTCCAGTGGGTCAGCAGGTCTAGGGCTTATGTTTGAGGCTTTTTGCTGGGACAGGGGATAGAGAAACAGCTCAAAAAGCCTGCAGTCCTCTGGAGCTTGTCCCCAAACTGGTTACAGGACAAGATCTGGCAGGGTTATTCTGGTGTACCCACCTTTCCAAGCAGTGGCTGAAGGCAGTTGAGAAAACATGCCTGCGTCATGCTGCCTCGAGGCTTGTGCTCAGCCTGGCTCTAACCAAATAAAACCTGACCCTGCTTCCATTTCAGACATTGTCTGCTATTTCCCTTTGAATTTTGGCTTTGCAATCCAGCAAGGAAGAAGCTGGCTGGCGTTTTGTGATCCCTTACACTGCTGGGCACAGAGGAGCCTCCTGTGCTCCCCAATCTCTTTGTGTTGCCTTTTGTGTAGCTTTGGCTTTTGGCTGCAGCCCCGCATTATTTTTTCCCATCACAATTGGGGCTCTTCAAACATTGCAACTGTAGGTCACAGGCACAGAATTCCCTGTAACGAGAGCCTTTGGCATCTCTTCCTGCTGCCTCGTGAGTTTGTCTCCGTGGCCTGTCCCTCTCTCCAAGGCCTCCTCCAGCTCCCCCAACAATTGGCTCATTGTGTGATGATGGGGGGAATATTTCTTCTCTGCTGTCCTTCCCACTTCCCCACCCCCCTCCCAGCCTGGGGGAGGCAAAGATAGAGCCCCCATGCAGTGTTTGTGTAAATGTATTTGTGAGGGAGGGACCATGCATGGTTTTTGCCCCACTGTATCCCCTCTGCTGGGGTGGGAGGGAAACATGAATGTGTGAGCTGAGGCTGATGTAAAGCTGCCTCTGTTCTTGGCACTGCTGGCTAAGTGTCAGCTCAGAAGAAAAGAAAACGTGTGCTGGGCATGGACATGGCAGAGCAGAGTTTGTGCCCCAGGCGTATGCAGGGGTGCCTGATCCTGGTAAGGGAGGTGGCAGTTAAAATGCCAAGGTCATTCTGTTGAGGCAGAGTTTGGGAGAGGCAGTCCCAGATCAAGCATCACTCTGGCCCCTAAATGTGTGTTAAAGCCTTTATTATTTTTAGGATTGGTTGCTTGATGTTTGAAGGGAGACACTTACTCCTGCCTGAAGCATGAACAGCTTTGGTCTGTCCTGGACAGCTCATGGCAGCAGTAATCCATGGGCTGAGACCCAGGTGAAGACATGCCAAGCCATTCCTTTGCCTCCTGCCCATCAGTCCAGTTAACCCAACAATTTCCTCTGGAAGCACAGGTCCTGGGAAGACTCTGATGTGTGAAATAACCACTCTTCCCTTTGGCTCCTTAAATTAGCCTGCCACTTCTCTGTTCACGCTCATATGCTTGCTGGTGTCCCTGAAGCAGAGGCAAAAGGTCTTTTCCATTTTCCTTCCTGGGGCAAAGGAGCAGCCTGGAAGAGCTTGGTTAATTTGAGTCCTCCAAGGCTGTTGTGGGGAGTGAGTGCTCACTGCAGGGTGATTTTTCCAGCTCAGCATGGATGGATGGTGCCAGCAGGCATCTTGCTCTTTCCATTTACTAGAGCTGAGGTGATGGGGGGCCCCTGCGGTGCTGGGAGCTGTATGGTCTGTAAGACAGACAAATCCTTGCCTGAAGAGCTTAAAGTCTAAATGGGGAACAGATAGCAAGGGGTGGGGGCTGTGTAGGAGGCTCAGGTGTGCCACTTCAAAGGGCAGAAACTGCACAGGACTGAATTCCTGAATTTTCTAACTCAAATCAATGCTCTGCCTGTTACAGCATGTGAATTTCTGTCCTGCAAAGCTAACCTGACCTTTTGGAGCGGGCTCTGCCTCTCTCTCTCTGACAATGCTGGAGTTGCTCAAGTCAGCAGTGTTTGACAGCAGGCTGGGAAGGCAAACAACCTGCTCCAGCATCACTGTGCCCAGGCATGTTCTTGGCTTCGCCCTCTTGATGTGGTCCTTGAGCATCTCTCCTGGCAGGTGCTGCTCTGGGAGTGAGCACAGCGACGGGAGCACTGTGGAGTCTGTCCCTCGTTATTGCAGGCAACTGCGTCATTTAATCCCCCTTCTAATCCGATCAAGCTTCATCTCAGGAGTGCTCAGGGGTTTGTTTTCCTTGCTACTCCTTCTGGGAGGCTGTTCCAGAGCTTTGTTTTTCTGGCTGGAAACCTTTTAACGCTGTTCATAGCCAGCTGATACCTTGTTCTCATGCCAGTGTTTTCCTTCAGCTTAAATGAAAAGCAGCCACAATTACAGAGCACTTAACTCTAGAGCCCTAGAGTTGAGATAAGGGTGCTAAACCAGGCCTGGAGATGGTCTCCCCCTCTGAACTTTGCATTCAGCAGTATATCAATCTTATCCCCAAATGCTTTATTTAAGTGCTGTAAGCAGGCAGTGCTCCAATGCTCTAGGGTCCTGTGCTAACTTAGTTCTGTGTCTCTTCTAGAGAAATACATGGAGTTTGACCTGAACAACCAAGGCGAGATTGGTGAGTGATTCTGAGAGATGATGGGCTGGAAGAGCCACAGCCTGCCTGCTGCTGTATCTGTGGCTTCCCTCTGCATTCATGGTGTTGAGGAGGAAAACTTGTGGGTTTTTCCTATGTCCAGCCTTGCTTGGGTCTTGATTGCCAGCCAGGGGCTTCCTTGGCTCTCCATCCCCTGCCTCTCAGCTTCCTCAGTCTCTCCTTGCCTGTTTCAAGATCTAAGCTCTTCTCAGTGTTCTTGTCTTGTAGTCCTGTTTATCTCCTCCAATTCTTTCTGCTCTAAATGCTTTTTTTTTTTTTTCTCCCTTTTCTTCCACTGAGACCTTCTTCTCCGTCCTGTGCTGCAAAGCTGGGAATTCAGATCTGGGAAGGACTTGGACAATCCTAGGGCTTGCTTGGCTTGAGGCAGGAGCTGTATAAATCCATGAGCACTTCTGGTGCAGAGAAGCTCTTTGCTTTGCAAGGAGGGGAGCAGAGGAAAGCAAAAGACTCGGGTGTGAGTCTGGCTCAGCTGAGCAACCCCGCTTTGGGTCTAGAAAGCACAAGTTACGTAAAGTTCCAGCCTCCTGCAGGTCTGGAGCTGACACTGGAGTGTAATCACTTGTGCACTGTGCCCTTCCAGGAGGTGGCTGCCTCATTCCCCTCCTCCACAAGCCTTCCAGCTGGAGTGAAGCCTGTGGGGAGCTGGAAGAGGCCTGACTCAGGGCTTCCGGGAGGGAAGGGGCCCGCAGGTCTCAGCAGGCAGCAGAGCAATGGGAGGAAATGGCCTGTGGCGATGGGCAGGGGCGTCTGCTCCCCACAGCTTGTTTGTCTCCAGCTTTAATCCCGGCGTTGCTTCCCTCCTCCCCATCCTTGTGACTCTTGGCACCACAATGTGAGCCAGAGAGCACTCTCCCCACGTGTTTCTGGAGCACTTGGAGAGTTGCACTCTTCTGAGTTTTATTTTGAGCTGCACAACTGGGGAGTGATGCTCTGTATTGGGCAGAGTGGCAGTGAGCTGTTCTGGAAGGCTTCTTGTAGCTTTTGGCAGCAGCTTAATGCTGTCAGCCACGGAGTCCGTGGGTGAAGTGGTCTCAGGTGGGAACTCATGGCTCTGTCCATGGGGTTGGTGTGTGCTCACTGGGGTTACCCCTTGACAGCAGGGATTGCCTTGCTCTCCTAGATTTGATGTCTGTGAAAAGGATGATGGAGAAGCTAGGGGCTCCAAAGACCCACCTAGAACTGAAGAAGATGATCTCTGAGGTGACTGGAGGGGTCAGCGACACCATCTCGTACCAGGACTTTGTCAACGTGATGCTTGGGAAACGCTCTGCTGTGCTGAAACTGTGAGTGTCCCGGGGAGAGCAGCACCTGAGCTGCTCTGTTGGGAAGCTGGGAAGCACAAGCTGTTCTGTCTGGGGGAGCTGGAGCTGTGCACACTCAGTGCTCATGGAGGGGGATGAGGATCCCTCGGCAGGGTGCCATGAGAGGGTGTATAAGCCCATGTCAAGGCTGAGCAGTGGCCAGTGCTCCCAGCAGAGCTGCCTGCTGTGTGTTAGCACAGGCTTCCTCCCACCTGCTCCATGGGAGCCATCCCCCTCCTTTTCCCGAGGGTGTGTGGGCATTCAGCACTGCAGGACTTCTTCCCATCTCTTCCCTGAGGATCCTGCTGGCTTTGGGGACACAGACTTCCCCTGTGGATGGTGGCAGGACTTGAGTGAATGCTGGTCCTGCCAGCACCAGTAGTGCTGGCTTGTTTCCCACAGGATGCTCCATCCCTGCCTGATCTTGGAGGGATGGGCAGTAGATGGAGATGAGACACACACTTAAAACAGCTGGCTCGTGCTGGGAAAGGTTTTCTGTGGTACAGGCTGCCAGCACTAGCCTCCCACGGCCCCCTCTGCCCTCTCAACAGGGCTCTGAAAGTGCTGCTCTAACAAATGGCTTCCAAGCACTTGCTTGGCTCCATCTCCATCCCATTGAAGCCTGGCATTTCCTTTCACAGCTCGGAGGCTGACCCCGCTTTTGTGTCTGAAGCGGTGGCCATGAATAGGAGCTGATCCTCTCCATCCTCCTTCCCCCTTTTTGAAGGCAGCTTTAGGAACACAGCCAGCTTTCTGGGCAGGTTGGGAGGAAGAATCTTGCACCCACCTCTCATGTGGTTTCTCTAAGCCATGTTTCCTGGAAGATTCTCCCCACTATGTGCTGTATCTCCATTGTAATGCTCCTCTTCCAAGCAGATACAGACTTCTGACATCCCTGCTCCTCCTTTTTCTCTGCAGAACCAGACTGAGCCTGCAGCCTGTCCCATATCTTCCATCCCTCCTCCCAACTGCAGCAGCTTTCACAAACAGGTCCCTTCTCTTGCTAACAGACACCCCATTGTCTCTTGGACCCTGTGGAGCAGGAGCAGAAATGTAAAACTCGTCCTAAGAGCAGTACAGCCCTTTGATCCATCGAGGCAGCTGGCATTCCCAGCGTAGCTGCAGTCCTCAGGGAGGAAGACAGTGCTAGTGGTTGCAAAATGCTTGAGATTCCTACAGCCAGTGCCTTGCTCCTTGTTTTTGCTCTCTCCCCTGGCTGTAATTGCTGTTGCTTGCTCGGTGTTGGCTTCTGAATGTTCTGCTGTGTGGTTATGTGCAAGGTGGGCCAGGAGTGGTATTTGCTTTTACGCATCAGAAACACTTGGCATGCAGTGTGTGCCCAGGGGATTTCGGAAGTGGCTGTCTAAATAAAATGTGCTAATCCTCTGGCTCTGAGAGGAAAACCGGCAGAGACTTTGGGAACCCACTCCTGGTAGCTGCTGGAAAAGCCAGCCTGGCAGCACTGCCCTCTGTTGGCTTTCCTTGCTTTTTTAATTATCAAGTGCTCTTTGTAGAGGAGCCAGATGCTCTTTTTCAGCAGAGAATGCCACCCCCAATGATGGATAAATGTGCGTTTGCTTTTTTTTAAATGGACAATATCTGTTGTGTTTTGCAGGGTCATGATGTTTGAAGGAAAAGCCAATGAAAGCAACCCAAAACCTTCTGGTCCACCTCCAGAGAGAGACATAGCCAGCCTCCCTTGAAGAGGACAGGCTGTAAAATGGGCACTGTTTGCTTTGCTGGTCTGTAACAGAGGTTACCTGTGCTTTGTTACTCTTTACTGTGCACAGTCCTAGTTTTCAACTAACCTGCCTTAGAGGAACAGCAAGGGAAGCTGGAGACCTCCAGCTCGTGTCTTTCTGCTGCATCCCTTAGCCAACTTAATCTGTTAGACAGAAGTCGTAGCACCAAGTGTAATGTGAGACCAAAAAGAACAAAAAATATCCTGTGATTTTACTCTTTCCTCTGCCCTTTCTGCATTTCTCAGACGAGGAGCTACTTTGTTCCCAGTGTATGGATTCAGAGCTGTGCTTGTCAGGACAGGTTCCTAATGGTCCTTGCTGCCAGACATGGACAAAGCCCCGGAGAGCGGCTTCATGGGTACAAAGAAATAAGTGCCTTCTCTGCTCCATCCTCCTGTTCCTACTTTGGACTTAGTTCTTCCCCTCCTGACCTCCCCAAAATGCAAATCAGGCTCCCACGTCTGTCTGATCATAAGGGGAATGTGGGAATGTGATGGCACACAGGGATTTGCCTGCACAGCCTATTGGAGTGGGCACAGCTGCTGCAGGGACAGCTTCTGTCTGCTCTGGGGGCTCATCCTGCTGGCAGATCTCAGGGTCCAACACCAGCCACTGCAAGTGAGGGTGGTTAAAGCCACCTTGGGGATCCCCTTCCTGATAAATCATGACTTGGGTCCAACCAGGAGTGTAACCTCTGGACAGGTGATTGTCTGTCCCGTCCATAGAGCCCAGAAACAAGCTGTGATGCCTTTGCAGCCCCACAGGATGCCTGGGGCAAGTGAAACCTCCGGGTGAAAGGAAGCTGAGTGACCAAACTGAGCCCAGCCAGACCAGTTGCAGATGAGGATCTGTCCTCAGGCAGCTGCTCTGTCCCTCTGACTTTTGCAGACCTCCCTGTATATGTTTCAGCCTGGTCCCCTGGGACTGTCCATTTCTCTGATGGATAAGCCTTCAAATCTGCAAAATAAGAAGGGCTGTAAGTATGGAATATGAGCTGGGACTGTGCTATCCACACTCTGGGTACTGTGGTGATTCTTGTTCCATACACAATTTCTGGAATCCAGGTGTTTGCTCATTGCTCTTTCCCTATTCTTTTCTTAAATGTTCTTGACAGCTTTTAACTTTTTTAAAATCATGGTTTAGTAAACACATTTTTTTAATGGCAATAGAGATGATTAACTCTACTAGGCTGATTGTTCCTGCCAAAGGCTGCACTTTTAAATAATTAAAAACCAACAAAAACATTCTCACTACTGTTTGTGTGAAAACCAAAACTGTAACAGAGAGAAAAATTATGAGCAAAAGCAGCACCAGTCTACTTCAAGGACTGAAAATAAATCTTTTGAAGCTACAGTGTGCCAATGTTTATTGTTATCTCTTCTGAAGCTTGGTCCATATGATTGGTTGCAGATTAAGGGAGCTGGTTTCCAAGTCTGTTAATATAAACCCTTAAACAGATCCTGGAGATAGGTTTGGACTCTCTTCATCTGATCTTTATCTGTAATAACTGACTGAAAGCCATGGAGTTTGTGTGATGAAATTCACAGGCCACCTCCTGAAAGCTGGTGCTTTTTTCTGACTTACTGAAAAAGAGCAGGTGCCAGTGCTTGTTTTAAGGAATAACTTGTTTATTGAGAGCAGACACTTGCAATGCTTCTCTTGAGGGAGTGGGGTTTTTTTGCCTAAGGTTCTTGTCTGATATGAATTATCAAAAGGGGAGACCAGATCTCCTGGGAACTGACTGGGTGCACTTTTTCAATGTGTTTCTCAAAAGGACAGAATTTCCCTGAGATCACAGCCCCATGTCTGCTTTCTGCTGCCTGGTAGCCTCTGGGAATGCACCTGCTTTTCTTGGCTGTGTGTTGAAGCTGTTTAGAAAATAAAGGAAGCATATTACACAAGGGAAACTTGGATGTGGTTTGCCACAGTTCAGGTCACTGCCCAAAGCCATCATTGCTTGTCTCTGTGGAAATCCTTGTCCTTTTTGGTCCTGGAAAAGAGAATGACCTGTTAGGGCTGGAAACAGCCCATCTCAAAGTGTCCCCATAGGGCTGAGCGCTGGCATTCTGTCCGAGTGGGAGCTGGACCCCTCAAAACTTTAACAAGTAAAGAAATCGAGGACCTGGTGTGATCAAGCCTCCATATTCTGCTTTGGTGTGGTCCTGTAGCACAATAAGGCTGCTCCAGCTCACAGAGATTCTGTGTTTGCAGCTCAGCCACCCCACGCTGGAGCTGTACAGGGGCTGACACAGAGCATCCCTGTGCTCCCACTGCAGCCCATGCCAAGGGAGCAGGGTTTTACCTGAGGGAAAGGCAATGAGACTGTGTCAGGGCAGGGTTAGGCTGGAATTAGGAAGACGTTTATTAGGAGCACTGACAAGGCTCCCTAGGGAATGGGCACAGGCTGCCAGAGCTCCTCCAGGAGGGTTTGGACACGGTGGAATCCTTGTGCTTTCCTGTGCAGGGTCAGGAGTTCGATTTAACGATCCTGGAGCGTCCCTTCCAACACGGGAGTTTCTGTGATTCCTTAGAGCTGAAGGAACACTGGGTCTCTGATACGGGACAAGCATCAAGGGGTGGAGCAGGCGCCTGCCAGGCTCCAGCATGGCTTGGCAGGGACAGGCAGAGCCCGTGCCCGGTGTCACCCGGGTCTGTCCCCGCCGGGGCTGGGTCCCCTGGGGACGGAGCAGGGCACGGGCGTCCTCAGAACGCATGGAAAAATCAGGGCGAGAGCACACGGCATCAAGCTGAGCCAGGGGAGGTTTAAGTTGGACATTGCGAGGAATTTCTTCACGGAAAAGGTGAGTAGACATGGGCACGGGCTGCCCAGGGGGGTGATGGAGTCACCAGCACATCCCTGGAGATCTTCAGGGAACGACCGGACGTGGCGCTCAGTGCTGTGGGCTGATCGACAAGGCGGCGCTCGGTCACAGGTTGGACCGGATGGTTTCAGAGATATTTTCCGATCTGACCCTGTGCAAAGAGAGTTTTTTAAGCGCGGCTGTTCAGGGGAGGGCACGCNCGGCCGCGGGGCCGCCATGGGGGACGACATGGACGTGATCCCCGAGCGGGAGATGAAGGTGAGGCACGGGGAGAGCGGGGCGTGCGAGGGGAAGTCCGACGGGGGGGAAGGGTTGGCGGGCTGTTTGACTCGGGCCGGGGGGCCTTGGGTTGGTGTCGGAGGGGGACGGGGCTTGGAGGAGGCTCGGCCTGGGCTGCGAGAGGTTCTGGGGGAGGCTTGGTTGGGACCCTGAGCCTGACAAACCTGGGGGTCGGCTCGGGATACGGCGGAGCTTTTTGAGACATCCTTGCAGTGTTTGTGAAACAGAATCCCGGGATGGGTCGGGCTGGAAGAGACCACAGTGGCTCATCTGGTCAAACCTCCCTGCTCAGACTGGTTCGTCCCGGAGCACGCGGCACAAAATTGCGACCAAACGGGTCTGGAATATCTCCAGGGAGGGATACTCCACCCCCTTTCAGGGCAACCTTGAGGACTTTTAAATACTTGAGGACTTTCCAGCTTAGCGTGGTCCAGGCCTGTGGGTGGAAAAGGGAAGGCTGGCATGGCCTTGCTGTAGAGGGGTGTTTAATGCCTGGAGAGGGAGTTCCAGAATGGTTTGTGTTGGAAGGAACCGTAAAGCTCATCTCATTCCAACCCTTGCCACGGGCAGGGACACCTTCCACCAGACCAGGTTGCTCCAAGCCTGATCCAGCCTGGCCTCGAGCAGTTTTAGGGATGAAGGAGAGCTGGAGGAACCTTGTTTTGGAAGAAGAGTGACGTGTTTCTGAATCCTGCTGTCAGCATGCCTTGTGTCAGGAATCTCCTGCTTTGGGGATGTGTGGCTTTGGGGCGGTGTGAAGTGCAGTCTTGCTGTGTGGTGCCAGCCTAGCCTGTCCCTGTGTTACTGTGAGGCTGGGTAAGGGGGGACATGAGGAAACAGATTCCTGGAGTGATTATGGGTCTTTGTGCAGCTGCCTTCTGCCCTCAAAAACAGGGTAGTTGGGCTGTTTGTTTTGCAGAAGTTTCTGAGTTCCTACATCCTCGGATTGCAGGAATGTACTTACTTAGTGGCAGTTATTTGGGAATAACTCAGGTGCTTGGCTGGAGTTACTGGCATGTAGGTTAACAAATGTGTGCCTTGTAGCAGCAAGTTTTGCTTAGTCCTGTGCCATCTTTTCTTTATTCCTTTCTCTTTTCCTCTGTATCCCTTGGCTGGTTTTGCTGTGCTCCTGAGAAAGTCAGGTGTCCCAGGCAGATTTTAGGAACACAGGCACTGAGTACAAGTGAGAGTGACGTGGGATTTTTCAGTCTTTCATGGATGAGACAGAAAATGTGATGGAGTGGCCAGAGGCTGCCTGGGTGTGTGGCAGGGAATTGCAGTTCTCATGGAGAGGCTCCTGCACTTAGAGTCTTAGAGAAGCCAAAGTAACCTGTTCCCCTTGGGCAGCGTGTGAACAGACACTTCCCAACTCTGTCCAACAGGATTTTCAGTTCAGAGCACTGAAGAAGGTTCGCATCTTTGATGCTCCTGATGATCTTCCCAAAGAACGCTCCAGCCTCCTCGCAGTGTCCAACAAATATGGGCTGGTCTTTGCTGGTGGAGGGACCAGCCTGCAGATCTTCCACACCAGAGATCTTCTCATGCAGAAACATCTGGGAGAAGATCCCAATAAAATTGGTAAGACACACTTAAATCTCATGGGTTTGGCAGGGATTTAGGACAGGGAGCTCTTGGCTTCTGATACATGTTGCAGTCCTTGCCATCCTCTGTCAGGCGTTTGAATTGCCACATTTTCTTGTGTGGGAAGGCAGGAACATTGTTTGGTAGCCATTCTTTGCTGGGTTGGTAGCCATTCTTTGAGCTGTGAGCCTGTGCACGTGTCAGGGCTGTGTGTGAGCAGAGGGACACACAGAGGGGGTTTTCACACTGAGTTACCCACTCTGACTAAATGACTGTCCAGGAGAGGGGAAGCAACCATTGTTCCATCACCTGAGTGCAAAATGGTTTTCATTCTCCTTAATAACTCTTCCACTCTCTACATACATAAGTAAAGCCAAAAATCTTTCCACTTCTTATTACTCGGGTTACTGAGGAAGGAAAGTGGTGATTTCTTCTCTTAGAAATTTGGCAGCTCTCAAGATTGTACTGATAGAGATGAAGGGATTTGCTTTAATTCACCACTTCTATGTGTTACCTTTGATAGCAGCTGTTAATGGGACCGAGGATCATTGCATAAATTAGTTGCATTGTTTTACAAGAACAGTTCTTGCTATTTAAATTTGTCCCCTTCATTCCATCTTCATTTCCTTTTGTGTTTTAAGTGGAGAATATTCAGAGTACTGTGGTTCCCATGAAGTTTCCTATGCAGCACCTGGCTCTGAGCTGTGACAATCTCACCCTGTCTGTGTGCATGATGTCCAGTGAGGTCGGGTCCTTCATCAGCTTTTTTGATGTCCGCACATTCCTGAATCAGGTACAGCACATGCCAAGTGGGTTTGGCTTTGGTTTGGGATTTATGTTCTTTTTCAGAGTACAGCAGAGGAGAGGTGTAGCTGGGATGGGATTTTCAGTCTCCAGAAGGGTTGTCTCATAAAGGAGTTGTTCAGTAAACTCAAAATCTGCTTGTTTTTATCAGTCATAATTTATAGGCAGGTCTAAAACTGCTTTGAGCTATGACTTCAGGAGAGCTTGGTTTTGTGTTCCACTTTGACTATCTCATGTATTTGTCTTTCCTAAAAGGCAAAACAGCAGAAACAAGCATTTGCTTCTCACAAACTGGCCAAGGACTCAGGAAATGCAGCCATGGTCAACGACCTGAAGTGGAACCCAGCCAGTCCCAGCATGGTGGCTGTCTGCCTGTCCGATGGCAGCATCTCTGTCCTGCAGGTCACAGACTCTGTGAAGGTCTATGCCACCCTCCCACCCTCTGCTGCTGTCACATCTGGTGAGTGGCAGCCTTGGAGGGCACTCAGAATGTTGGATGCTGAAGAGCAGGTGCTGATTGAGAGGTGTACAAACACAGGTTGCTTGTCTCAGGAAGAGGTTTCTTAAAATTCTTCACAAAATGGGAGGGTTTAAACTTAGTGAGACTCAGAAAAATGTGTTGCAGTGGAGTTACTCTTTCCCAGTTGATTGCAGCAGCTGAGGGTTTTTTTTGAGTTATCACCTGTGCCTACCTGTGGTTTGTGCAGTCTCAGGCTTGACTCATTTCCAAGAAAACATGCAAATTAGCATCATCACCTGTTGGGTTTTGACCTGTGTAGTCTTGCCTTCTCTGTCACTGGATGATTCCTTGTTTAATTCAGATTCATGGGGTTTTTTTTCCAATGGAAAAAACAGCAATTTTCATTTATTGGTCCTGTTTTTGTATGGCTTTGTAACTCTCCAGTTCCTTAGTGCTAATGAAATTCTCTTTTTTTATTTTTTTGCCTAGTGTGTTGGAGCCCAAAGGGAAAACAACTGGCTGCAGGGAGGCAAAATGGCACTGTGGTGCAATACCTGCCTGTAAGTACTGGTGGTGTTAAGGCCTTGTGACTTTTCAGGAGTTTGAAATATGATATTTTGTTGGTTTGGGTTGTTCTGGGGTTTTGTTTGTTTGTTTGTTTGTTTGTTTTTTAATTGGTTAATGGTTTTTTGTATCACAAGCTACAGAATATGGTTAGGTGGTTCATGATGTGAGCCATTTAATGCTTCCCAAGTACTTCAGTAATATTCAAGTGTCTTAGGGCAATACTTGGTTTTAGTTTAAGGTTTGCACTGGTCACTGAAGTCATGATTTCAGAGTAGCCCATGGATGAGTGTTAAAGAATGGATGAGTTGCTCTAAACCAGTTCTCTGGGCTTTCTGCAAAAACTTGGATTTAAACAAGATTGGATTTAAGAGTTGTTTTATTTGCAGAATCTGCAGGAGAAGAAAGTAATCCCCTGTCCTCCCTTTTATGACTCGGACAATCCTGTTAAAGGTACATATTTTTATTACTTTTTAACTTATTTCCTCTTTAAAAGTATTGTACTCGTTCTTCCCCCTGTTGTCTTTAGTTAAAACAGCTGTAAAGCACTGGTTATGAAATTACAGTGTGATTTTCTGTGATTCTTAAGCTTGGTAATTTAGGAGTTAGTTGCCATTTGTCTGTCATTTCCTTTGTGTGCTGTGCACAGCTAAAATCAACAAGAATTATAAATATTTGTTTGATATAAAGTGTTTCTGGCTGAGGTATTTGCTTTCTCTTTCAGTTCTGGATGTACTTTGGATTGGCACATATGTCTTTGCCATCGTGTATGCAGAGGCTGATGGGACACTGGAGATGTCTCCACAAGTGGTCATAGCCATATTACCTGTAAGTGCCAGCAGTCACAGCAACACAAGTGTCTCTTGCTTGTTCCTGATTCCTTCATGGCAATGGGAAGTTCCTTTTGTTATTGACACTGGCACCACATAGAATTTGAGTTTGGTACTGCTGTAAATCATGGGATTGAGGTTGGGAGGATTAAGTGGAGGAAGTAGAATCCACCTGAAAAATCAATGAGTAGTCTGTTCTCTGCTGAGATCCAATTATGATATTATTGGTGTGCCCTGATACTGTCAGATTTAAGGGAAATTACTTGGTTTGTGCATTGACAGATAAATTGTCAATGTTGATCTTACAGAAAAAGGAGGAGAAGCGACCAGAGAAGTTTGTGAATTTCATGGAGCCGTGCTACACCAGCTGCACCGAGAGGCAGCATCATTACTTCCTCAATTTTGTTGAGGAATGGTGAGTAGCAGGAATCATGGCAAGGTCCTTCCCTTGGTATGCATGTCTGAGGGGTCACTGCATCTCCACAGATTTTGTTCCTCCTTTTTGCAGACCTTGCAGTGGACTGTCATGTTAGTTTTAACTTGTTTGTGTCCATGCTTACAGGGATCTAGTTCTGGCAGCTTCAGCAGCTTCCACAGAAGTCAGCATTCTTGCCAGACAGGGGGATCAGGTAATATTTTTATTCCATTTTTGGAATATATTTTGTGTTGCATCTGTGCAAATGTGCATTTTCTTTCCCGAAGTATAACCTATATAAGACCTAGAATCCAGTGAGATGATGATTTTAAGACATCCCAAAGCTAAATGAGCTTCTAAATTGTACAGAATCTTAGGATAATTCTTAGATGAACAAGAGACGTGTGTTGTGAATCAAGTACCAGAAGTCTTTTTTTCATTATTCACTTGGCAGTCTCAAAATCTGGTCAAACTCACTGTAATGAAGTGATTGATGTGAGGTCATCAGTTGAAGTGAAGCATTAAAAATGTCTGAGCTCTGACACACAGTGATAATGAGGAGTCACACACAAATCTGTGAAGGACCCTGATCTTTCTGGCATTCGTTAATCTGGCAAATTTAAGTAGATACTCTCTAGCTGGTGTTTCAGCTGTTGTAGGCTGGAGTGCTGAAGAATGCTGGTCACAGGAGAGCAGCAGTTGATACAACAATCATTTTACTTTTTGCAGAACTGGGAATCCTGGGTTTTGGAGGACTCAAGCAGAGCAGAACTCCCCGTGACAGATAAAAGCGATGACACTCTGCCCGTTGGTGTTGCTGTAGACTTCACCAGCAACATGCCCATTGTGATCAGTAAGTCTTGTTAGTCTTTCCTGTGGAGTAGTCCAAAAATCTCAGTACAGTTGGTATTTTTGAGGGGCAGCCTTGTGTTCAGAGTTCTGGGAGATCATTCTGAAAGGCAGACTGACATACCTGCTGTTTTTATACCAAACCCACAGCACTTGCCTTTGCTTATGTGTAAGGATTCAGTGGCAAAGTGTTAAATACAGTTCTTTCCTGGAGCTTTCAGCATCCTGGGATACAACACCAACAGATATGGCAAACAAAGCTCCTGAGTTACATCTGTATTCCCCAGAACTGGGATTTTAGTGAGTTTAAAGGAGCCATGTTCTAACACTGGGGATTTCAGGCTACCTGTGTGGTGTTCTTTATTCTTGTCACTTATGTCCTTTTGCAGAACTGTTTTGTATCAAGTACATTTGCACAGATCTAAAGGAAAAGTAGGTTGGTTTCAAAGCCAGAAACAGCAAAGATCTCTGAGGTGAATGCGTAGGTTTTAATTCTGCATTAAAGCCCAGGGTCTGTACTGCCTAAACCCTGCTGTGCTCTACATCTCAGCTGCATTATTGCTGTACCTTCTGTGCTGCCTGAAGGCCCTTCAAAGTACCTTGTCAAAGTCTGAAACTGCATCTGAGCTATTGTGTTATATCTTAGTGAATTCTGAGAATTCTTCTTTGAAGGCTAGAGACAGATGGAAATAGAGATGCCTTCAGGCAGAGTGGAAGGTACTGCAGTACTTCAGGTGCTGAAGAGCACAGGAGGGTGCCAGTTAACTAAGGTCTTTACCTGAAAAAAAAAAAAAAACTACAGTAGGGAATTGAGGTCAGACGTTGTACTTGAATGTCATCTTGAATTTGAAGCCTTTTCTCTGTTAAACTGTACAGTTACTGGATTAAGAAATCTGTCAGGACAGATTTTTTAAAGCCTGTGTTGTGCTGCCTCAGAGTTTTTAAAAAGGTTTTTGGAGAAGCTTTTTTGCTAAGACATTCTCTGTGTTCTGACACAAGAGTTTGGCTGCACATTAATTTGCTTTGCAGTTCACAGCAAGTTTAGGTTGCAGAGTAACCTGATTTGTCCTGGAGCTTGTTCCCAAGTGGAAACTGCCCAACCCTAGCATGCTTTTCCTATAGAACCAATAGTAAAGAAAAAGGGCCATCCACTGCATTGCCTGACAAACAAAGCACCATGATTATAGCAGATTTTCCTGCACTCTAGATGTGTTGGGTTTGGGTTTTTGTGTTTAATTAAGCACAGTTAAAACATTACAAAATTTTAGAAATACAGAGAGTGTTCTGGGGCCTTTAACTGTGCTGAGAATTTTTGTACTGAAGCAGACTCACAAAGCAGCTGCATAAAACACAAGTATTTTATATCAGTGGTTCAGATCACAAGGATATTTGTTTGATGTTGGCTTTCTTTAAAGTTAAAAAGCTTCCTATGTAGTAATTCCATTTTGTACTTTATGCATATGAATGTTAATGAGGGCCCAATGGAATGTGGGGATTGCTGAAAGAAATTCAAGGAGGGAGCAGAGTATCAGTGAGGAAAAATGATTGCTTCAAAATCAGAAAAAGCTTGGCACAGGAATTGATGGGTGAAAGTTGGGCTTTGTCATTCAGGAGATGACATTCAGTTGTCAAAATAACCCTTTTATGAAACATGAAGTCAGGAACAGAAAGGAATACAAAAGAATAAAGAAAGAGAGCTGAGTACTGACAGACAAGCAAGGGAACAAAGAGGCAAATGAAAGCAAGAAGGGAGAAATGTAAGAAATACTGTGTGAAGAAAGTCACATGAAGGTGGCAATTCCAGCAGGAGCAGAACAGGAAGCTTTGACTGCAGGACTTACATGTGTGGTCTCTGGCAGGTGATGAGAAGATCCTTGCTCCAGCCCCAGTTCTGATCCTGCTCTCCACGGATGGGGTGCTTTGCCCATTTTACATGATCAACCAGAACCCAGGGGTCAGGTCACTTATTGTGACCCCAGAGCCACTGCAGCTGGTAGGAGAGAGAGTTCCCAAGGCAGCAGGTAAGTGTTCCAGGGGCTGTGGGGAACACTTGGATTTGTGGGTCTTTGTCATACTGATGTGTCAGTTGTTCAGTAGTCAGACACACATGTGGTCACAGAAGATGTAATTTTTCTTTATAAGGGTGAAGGGGAGCAGTTCTTGGGTAATTTGAGCTCCCAGGACTCTGTTCCAGTTCTCTGTCTTTTGTGCATCAGGGTGAAATTACCTAGTCCTGTTCACCAAATGACAGAATCATTTAGTTTGGAAAATACCTCTAAGATTATCAAGTCCAGCCTTTAAACCTGTTTATTTGTGGGATCTCAAGCACTTTTGCAGGCTGTGCATTTAGACTTTCCTGTGCAATCAGCCTTTGGAGAATAGGGTCAAACCAGTTTTAGGAGGCTCTTTGCCCAGCTTTGAGCATGGCCTGCACCTTTCACAGAGGTGATGGTTTTCCTCCATAGTTTTGCCACAGGAGGTCATGATATGAACTAAGGTGTTTGAGTGCAGCAAAATCCTGTTAAACATAATTCTATTTAAATCCTATTTAAAGCTTTCCTCAGCTTTTTTTTCCTGTGAAAATCGTGTCAGCAGGTAAAGAGGAGTAGTTTTGTTTGAGTTATAGATGTGTTGCCCTGTGTAGTGTGATGTAGGCAGGTAAGATGATTGTTTTGCTTGTCTGCATTCAAGGAGAAATAATTGCAAATGCACCATTTTCTCCCCTGTGCCCAAATTTGCTTCTCCTTCCCCAGCCAGAATGCTGTTGTTTGGCAGCCTGCCTTCCTGCAGTGCTGGCTAACTTTGTGTGCTGACTGCCTATTTTATTTGAGATGGCAGGAACCTCATCAAAATCAATGGAGGAAGGTGAAGTTTTTTCACAGCAAACTGCAGACATTAATCTGAACAGATTGTTGTATTGATTGTGACTTTATGTAGAGTTTCTGTATCACTTACTGGGACTGGGGACTGCAATCCCAGCTCTGCCATCCCTCTTCCTCACTGTCCAGTGAGAGAAGCTTGCTGAGCTGTCCCTATCAAACAGATTTGGCCTTGCAATGCCTTCTGCCATCAGTCAGTGCAGCCAAATGATGCTCCCCCTTTCCCATTTGTGTTTCTGCAGGGAATAGTTCCACAAGTCCAACCACTCCTCCGAGCTCTCTAAAGCCGGACACAGCCCCGGCCGTGGCTCCTGCTGTGCCCACCTCGGGCCAGCCTCCAGCAGGGAGTGCAGCAGCTGCTTTCTCCTTCATGCCCTCAGCTGTGAAGACTCCTGGCTCCACAGGCAGTGATCCTCCACCGTATTCCTTTGCCACTGATGCCTCCAAGCAAGCCCAGACTCCTGCTCTGACTGGGGCAGCAACATTCTCCTTCTCTGCTTCTTCCAAGGCATCCATGGCTCCTGCTTCTATAGGCAGCACCACAACAGCTCCTGCCACCTCCTTTCCTTTTGGGTCCATGAACTTTAAACCAGCTGCAGACAGCTCCTCTGGGACATCACTCTCCACAGCACCTGCTGCACAGAAGCCATCTTTCACACCTTCAGCTTCTTCAGTCAAAGTGAACCTCAATGAGAAGTAAATAGATTCAGCAGTGAATGCAGGGGCTGGGTACTTGTTAAATTGCTGCAGGCATGGATAATGTGTGGTAGTTTTGAAGATGGTGTCTGGCTTTTTGCCCTGACAACATCTCCCCATGTTTCCAAGAAAGCACTGAAGAAGCCCCTCTTTATCCAGGAGTGTTGTGGCTGTGGAAACCCTCAGTGCTTCCCATGCCAGAGGTTATGTTCATGGGCATGGTACTAGTCAAGGGACAATGCCAAAAATTTAGACTGATAAATTGCCAGAGATTTAGGGGAGTTTTTAATATCTTTGTTTCATGGGCATCAAACAGTGATTCCATGCTTAGGTTTGATGCAAATCCTGGCTAAGGTCTGCTGGGATATCCCTTCTGTCTGGGACTGCTTTAGTGGGGTGGTGATAGCACAAGTTTCTCTGACAGTTTGTTGAAGGTTCCTCACCCCAGCCTGAGAGGAAGCTGGAGCCACAGCTGATGGATTGCTTTGCCTCTCTGTGTTCAGCAGAGAAGGTGCCAGAGCTTTTGGGTCTTTTCTTAAATGGGCAGTTGCTCACTGAGCACAGGATATGGAATCTTCAAAGCTTGTTCACATTGACTGAAAAAAAAACTAATATAGATTAGAAACTAGGCAAGAGTAAGTGTTCTCAGATGTCATATACTCACTCTTCCCTCAACTCCTGAGACCTGCTTTTTATTTTTAGAAAAAGTGGTTTAATACACAGATCTATGTTGATTTGAGCTGCTTTTTAAGGAGAAGAACTTCCATGTAAATGCATCATAAGAAATTTGTGGTGGTTCGAATGATTATTTTTGAATTAGAAAAATCTTTACTACACCAGAATCTGATGGGAGCTTTTAGGGCTTTTTTATATTTTGTGTATAAAGTAAATGATACACCAGTGAATTGGCTGAATACTTAAATTGGCTGCCTTGTGGAGCTGAGTTTGCAGATGAATAGAAATTCATATTTTCTTGCAGAATTTCTGTTGGAGTCTCACTCTGAGGATGACACACAAGGGCAGCTCAGATTTGCTGTAGTTGGAACAAAATGATGAGGTGCATTTGCAGCAGTTTTAGCTGGCATTTAGCTTCTGCTCATGGGAGGATCTAAGAAGTCTTTGTGGTTCCATGTATTCAGAAATTATCCTGAATGGCTCCTTCCCACTATCTCCAAAAGCTACTCAAGATTTTGTATCTGAAGCTTGAGTTGTTGCTGATCCCAGGGGATGCTCATTAATTAATTTATTCATTCATTCACTCACTCATTCATTTATTCATTCTGTTGCAGGTTCAGTGCTGTAGACACCTCTTCTCCCAGCAGCAGCAGTGGTCAATGCACTTCCACAATGTTTTCCTTCTCACCCAGTTCCAAAACTGCTCCTGGAGGTTCTCTGAACCAGTCCACTCCTGTTGCAGCCCCTCCTACCACACCACTGAAGACTTCATCCCCTGTGCCTGCCACAGGTAGGAGTCTGATTCCTGTTGTTGGGAATAATGCATTATAAAAAGTTCTAAAAGTTTTAGGAGACAAGGAGCATAATTTGGCTTCTTTCTTGTTTTTCCTGCTGCTTTTCCTGCTCCAGAGGCCCTCCTGATTGGCACACCATCATAATGTGAATCACTTTGTCTTGAAATGGAGAGGTTTTTCCATTTGTGCTCTATTTCTCAGCCATATGTGAAATAATTATATTCAGCTGCTTAAGTTCACCCAGAAGTTCTGGCATTTTCAGTGCTCTGCTTATGAATGTTTCTGGGCAGCCACACAAACCAGTGCCTTGCCTTCCATCTGCATTGACTAGAGTTCAAAGTAGTCACAGAGAAGTTGGATGGAAGTGAAAAGGCACCTGAGGAATGTGTGTTCCTGCATTGGGGCCCATAGCACTACTGCTTTTGGATTTAACAGTGGTGATTGTTTCTGATCACAGCCTGTTTCCTCCAGCTTTGTATAAGTTCATCAGTTACTGTTCTTACTAAATTGCAGTGGCACGTCCTGCTCAAAATACTCCTTCAGCTCCCTTGGTACAGAAGACACCCAAAATCACCCCATCAGCAGCAAAGCCAAGCTCTGCTCAGGTAACAGGAACTTGACTGGGTTCTTTGGAGGGTGAATGTTTTTCATGGCCCATGAATTGCTTAGAATTCCTTGGACTGAACTAGTGTTCCTAGGTCAAAGAATTAGCTATCTTCTGATTTTGAAACAGTAGCAAATCTGTGCTTCTAAACAATGTTTTTGCGTGACTTTGGAGAGCTGTATTTTGACCTATGTTATAATCAGAGTGTCTGGTGAATGAATGGCATTTCTAAGACCAGGTCTTTTTGATACTTTACTTTCCAAACACTCAGTTGCAATGGATATAGCCTTGATATTGGTTTTGGTTTTGTTTTGTTTTTTTTCCCCAGGGCAAATCAGCACTCCCCAGCACAGCTTTAGAGAAGCAGACCCATCAGTGGAAGGAGTCTGACCCTGTCATAGCAGGAATCAGGGAGGAGGTGAGATTTTCAAGCAGTTTTCTTCGTAATGCCACACAATCACTTCAGTTCAGCTGTGTTCTGATGGTGTCTGTAAATAGTTCAGGGTTCAGAATGGAAATTTTCCCTAGGATGATCAGCCTGGTTTGTAGTTGTTATTTGTGTGTCCTGTTCAGTCATTGTGTTGAGAAGGTGGAGTATTCTTTCCTGTTAATGTTCAAGAAGAATTTCCTGCTTTGGCTGCAAAGTCACCGGTGTTTATGGTGTAGTTGTGGCATGATCCAAGAGCTGAGACATTTATTCCAGACCCTGCTGTGTTTTCAGTGGCTGCCCTTTCTTCTGCCTGCCTTTGCAGATTGCACATTTTCAAAAGGAGATGGAAGAGCTGAAGGCTCGGACTTCCAAAGCCTGTTTCCAAGTTGGAACTGCAGAGGAAATGAAGATGTTGCGAACTGAGTCAGAGGATCTTCACACCTTCCTCTTGGAAATTAAAGAGACAACAGAGGTGAGCAGAATGTCTTCAAACTGTGAACCAGCAGTGACTCTTCCTCTCCTGATGTTCCTCCTTAACCTGCTACAGCTGCACTGTAGATGGAACTTCTGACTCCTGTGTTAGTGAGAGGGTGACGTTTGCCTTTGTGCTTTCAGGCAGATGCTTGCAAAAACCCCTTGTGCTAGAGATGGCAAGAGAAAATGTTACTTTGAACCTTGTCCCATCTGTTCTATTTCACTTTGCAGTCACTTCATGGAGATATCAGTATTCTGAAGACAACCCTGCTGGAGGGATTTGCAGGGGTAGAAGAGGCTAAAGAACAAAATGAACAGAATCGTAGCTCGGGGTATTTACACTTGCTCTATAAGAAACCTTTGGATCCCAAGAGTGAAGCACAGCTTCAGGTATGAATCATGTCAGCCAACTTCTGACAGAGAGCTTTAAAAAAAATAAAACTTAAGCTTGTGTGTGCAAGTGCTCAGCATTGTTGTCTTGCCCTAAGTATTTTCTGTTTCAGTAAATAGTTTAGTAAATGTGTGGTGAGCTTTGGTTTCCATGAGTTTGCAAGAGATGCTGGAAGTCCTCTCCTGAAGCTCCTCTGTTGTTGCCATTTGCAGTGATGATTCAAAACTCCTTCTGAAGGGATGTAGTTCACCTGAGATCTAAGTCTATTCTAATCTTAGAATGTGACTCTTGACATCCTGTTCCTTCTCAGCCTGTAGTGTTTGCTCAGGGATTTCAGTTAAAAGAATTTTGAGGTTTTTTTCTACACTTTATAGAAGAGTTCTTGGAATTATTTTTATCTTCAGCAAGTGCCTTATGGAACAATTTGATGATTTATTATGACTTACAGAATTGTGTGGTTAATTTCATGGATGGTGGAGCATAAAGCTTAATGATATTCTAAAAGCTGGGGCACAAAGGAAAATAACCAGCAGTACATAAAGAGGCTTTCAAAGACAAGAAAGAAAGTAGGGGTGAAGCACTTTTTGTTACAGCTCTGGTGATGAAGGCTATTTAACCCTAAGCAAAATAGAGTGAATGTGCCCTACAAATGATACTTGGTCTTTTATACACTGATAAGTTCCCCTCAAGAGGTTTGACTGCCAGGTTGAAGGCATAATTGAATGTCATCTTTGTGGCAGTAGGTATCAAGACCATGCATGCAGTTATTAGAAATCAGCTGACACAAAGTAATTTCTTTTAGGTCTGGTCTCTAATCTTCACCTGGATACTGTTGATTGATTCACAGTCTTAATTGCATGCCTGCTTTGATGTCCAGCATGTCTCTGTGACATTTAAAGCTTACTCTTGCAAGTTCAGAGAGATGACAATCTTTGAAGTATGTTTCACTGTGTAGAGAAAGGACCATCAAGGAAGAATATGACAGTGGGAAAGAAGTGGAAGTGCATTGGAATGGAAAGAGAGAACTTTTGGGTCAACTTTGTGAAAGTTTGCTTTGAGAAAGCTCTGTGCTGACTCTGAAATTTTGCTCAGTCTACATCATCCCCATTCTGAGTGAGGAAAGCTTCCTTAGGCAGCTTTGTGTCTTAGTTTTCAATGAAGCTTTCAAGGCCCTGAGGCTTTTCTGATGTCCAGCTGTATCAATTTGGTATCCAGAGAGTTGCTGCCATGTAGGTGCTGGAGAAAGGAAATCTGGGCTTGGCAGTGTTTAACACAGCAGGACTGGATTTGCTTTCAGGTTGGAGATGTCCCACTAGAATTCCATGCTGTATCTTGAAAGCATTTGCAGTGGAATTCATCCTAGGCTGTGTTCCTTGGCTGCTTCATCATATTTACAGGAACATTCAGTTGAGTTGAGCTGAAACCAAATGCAGTTCCCATTTCCAGTTTGCAAGGTTGGAATTCTAGCCATGGCCATGGCCATGGCCATGCCAGGCTTCAGAGGAATGAGACTGAGCTCTGGGTTTGTTTAGGGAGGAGAGCTTGGGGCCAGAGGTCTCTGGGGTAGCTGCTGCAGTTGTGCAGCTGCATGGTCATGGATAAGTCACTTTACTCTCTGTCCTTGCTTTTTATTTATCTTTACTTTCCTACCTATAAAATCAAATTAATTCCTTGCCTTGATGTGGGCGGTGTGAGCATTTGTGAGTGCTTTCATGAATCATAGTCTGTGAATGCTAATGTTCTAGAGCCCTGTGAGTAGCCTGCAAAGCTTTGATCACTTATAATTGTTAGAAGTTTCAGTGTTGTAAGATGGGACCAAATGACTCATGTTCTGGAAGTGGCATTTGAAATAAGGATTGTTTTGTATAATGCCTGGTGTTTTAAAATCCTTTTTGTAGAGACCTGGCAGTGTTTTGCAAATATTATGGACATTACTCTTAGTTGAGAGCTGGGGTGAAATGTCCAGGCCAAGCCCTGTGTGTACCCCATTGATTGTTACATAAATTCTCACCACGTTGGGTTCTGTTGTGCTGGTAAAACTTCCCAGGCAGAAATACTGGCAAATGCTCTATGTCTTGGACTGAATGAGCCCAAGGAGTCTTCATCTTCTTCAGCAGAAACTGAGATTTCTGAAGGGAATTTCAAACTCCTTTTGTTTTGCCTGGCAGGAAATCCGGCGCTTGCACCAGTACGTGAAGTTTGCAGTTCAGGATGTGAACGACGTTCTGGATTTGGAGTGGGACCGGCACCTGGAGCAGAAGAGAAAGCAGAAGTGAGTACTTGAAACTGGAGTACAGAAGTACATCAGTGAATTGGGAATTAGTCTATAATCAACAGACAAAGACCTTCTTCTGTTTAACAGTATGGTCTTTTTTGAGGGATCTGGGAGTGAATCTTGGCTCAGATACCTAATGGGAGCCAGAGGTTCAGACAGACTCTGGCTTTTCACACGTGTTACAAGCTTATTGTGTCTCTGTGTACAGTGCAAATGTGCTTATAGAAACAAACCATAAGTTTTGTAGAAATTCATTGATGCCAGCCAATGAAAAAACCTTTCAGATAAGGTAAAACATGAAGCATATTAGCTGAATGCATAAATTGGCAGCACATTCAAAAGAGAAATCTGTATTTGAGATGAACTGAACTGCTTTGGTGTTGGACCTCCTTGAGTTTCGGTAGCCAGAACCACCAAACCATTGGTGCTTGCTTGCCTGCCTGTGACCCAGATGCACAGGATATCCTTATCCCTGTCTCTGGATCTGATCTCTGCAGGCGCCTGATAGTCCCTGAGCGAGAGACACTGTTCAACACCCTGGCAAACAACCGGGAAATCATCAACCAGCAGAGGAAGAGACTGAACCACCTGGTGAACAGCCTGCAGCAGCTCCGCCTCTACAACCAGACATCTCAGTGGAGTGTTCCCAGTGATACATCTCTAAACAGTGCTCAGAGGTATGTGGAACGTGAATTGCTCCTTCTCTCTTGCCCCCAGCAATGTGCAGGGGGGCATCCTCCAGAAAATGATGTTTCGTGGGCATGGTGTGGGAGCACAGGACATCCTAAAGATTATACTAAACCATGCCCAGGTAATACAGAAGCTCATTGGTTGTGTTCTTGGACTGTTTGATGTTTAGCAGAAATTTTCCTAAAAGTTTATGGGTAGTAAATGGGATAATGGAGCCTCCAGACTGAGATACTGGTGGTTGTCTGTCTGACTTCAGGGGAAGGAATGAATGGCTCTTGAAGTTTCCAAAATAGTTAAAGGTGCATCACACAGTATCTAGAGGAGTCAGCTGTCCTTCCAGAAATGCCAGTGGTTCTAGTGGCTACTTTGGCCCGATTTTGTTCCTGCTTTGGTTGGTTTCTTTCTGCTGCTGATGTTTTTCACTGCTCTGCCTTGTCACAGTTTTGACAGTGACCTTGAAAGCCTGCGCAATGATTTGATGAAAACTACTTTGAAATCACATGCCAAGCCTCTGCCCAAAGCACCTGGTAATTTATTCTTTCTTCCTGGCATTCATGCCATAAATGTGAATTACCTTTTTTTTTGACTTGCAGTTTGACTGTAAACTAATAACTGTCTTCCATTTTCCAGCTAAGTTATCCCCAGTGAAGCAGGCACAGTTGAGGAATTTCCTAGCCAAGAGGAAAACTCCACCAATTAGGTCTACTGCTCCAGGTAAACCTTTAGTGACCATAGATGTCTGACATGCTTTCCAGGAGGGTGACTTGCTGTGGGACTGAGACCTGAAATTAGCTTTTGACTACTCAACCCCTACATCTCCTTTCCTGTTCTCCCATCTGCTCTCAGGAGAACTTGCCTTCAGTTGCTGTCTGGTTGAAGACTACCTTTCCAGGCAGTTAAGAAGTCAAATCCTGTCAATGCAGGAGTAAAACAAGCCAAAAGGAGGCCATCCTAAAATGGGGTGCATTTGTCCTGGCTGTTTCACTGGATGCTTCCCTGAACTTAATACTGAATTTTGGTTTTGGTGTTGCAGCAAATTTGTCCCGATCTGCCTTCTTGTCCACGAGATATTATGAAGATTTGGATGAAGTCAGCTCAACATCCTCAGTGTCCCAGTCACTGGAGAATGAGGATTCCCAGGCAGTGGACCAGGAAGAAGAGGCTGCCCCAGTCCAAGTCCCTCGCCATGCTCCTGTGGTCCGAACTCCCTCAGTCCAGCCTGGTTTGATGGCTCAGTCTCCGTCCTTTGGGAAACAGCACCTCTCCCTGGGTACTTTTGTCTGAGTTGTGTTTGCAGTGTCTCTTCTCAATGTGGTCTTGTGGATAGCTTTAACTATTGTATTATCCATTGCCAGTGCTTCAGGCCTGGAGAAATGAGATTGCAGGATACAGATTTACAGTGCCAAATTCCCAGGAGCAGTAACAGAGTGGCTTTGTAACCTCATGAGCTTGAGCTAAAAGCACTAAAACACCTTGACTCACTCATTGTGTTCTTGTGATAGCCTGGTTCTTTCAGATTGCAGTGACATAAAATATTGCCCAAAGACTAAGAAACTGGAGTACTACTGCATTTGGTTAATATTGCCAAGGTTAGGAGTTCTGAGCCCAGCAAGTCTCAGTAAGAGCTGCATTTGCATACACTGAGTTTTCCTTGTGCAAGAAGGGTTTCTTTAATGTCTGCAGCCAGAAAGAAAAATAAGGTGTCAGCAGAAGTGTCTGTTACAGCCAACTGAAAGTCCTCTAATGCACTGAAATGACATCTATTGAGACTTACTAAATTCCTTGGGATATACCAAAATCTGCCAGGGACAGATTGTGTTGATTGTTTGAATGGCCTGCACACCACTCCTGTCAGAAGGAAGCTGTGTACTTAGAGGAACTGCAGTTCAGCAAAGGCTTTCAAAGACTCCCTGATTTATAGAGAAACATTTAACTAACACTTTTGTTAATTTATTTTTTTTTATAGTGCCTACATCTTCAAACAGAATCATCCCCCAAGGGGCAGACAGTACAATGCTTGCAACAAAGACTGTGAAACACGGAGCCCCTGCTCCCTCTGTCACTGTTCCAGCACCACAAGCAGCTGCTGCTGCAGCTCTGCAGAGGCAGATGGCTGCTAACCAGTCCCCAGGTAAAAGGATGGCTAATTGCCCAAGTGACCTCTGAGCAGCTGAATGTGGCTTTCACAGGGATTTAGTGCTCTTAAAGGAGATCATCAAACAAAATGTGGTGCACATCTGTAGTTGTTGCACCTCTGAGCTATCCAGTGTTCCTTTGTCTTCCATTTTCCTGTAAGCTGCTAGTACAGAATACCTGAGAAACTCCCATTTCACTTCACAGAAGGTGTTACAACATAGGAAAGAGAGTGTTCATAATTAGATTTGGTCAGCAAACAACAGAAAGTGTACCAGCTATATAGATTGCTGCTCAGTTCTTTTGTCCTTAATGAAGTCTGAGGTTCCAAATGTTTCAGGCCAGGTATGCTATATATGTTCTAGAATCTTGGATGGATGTTTTTGGAATTATTCAGGCCATATTGATTGAAATGAAATGATTAAGATGGAGTTTGTCTTTACATCTTTTTTTTTTTTTCCTTCTGTTTTTTTTTTTCTATTCCTTAAAGCTGTGAGCACCTCCTTGACTGAATCCACTCTGAAGAACGTTCCTCAGGTGGTGAATGTTCGAGAATTCAAGTCTGGTGCACTGGCTCCAGCAGTGTCTGCAGTAATAGGGTGAGTGAGTGCTGCCCTTCTTTCTGGTGGCCTTTGGTAGCATTTGCACTGGAGCACATCTGCCAGTGGGGAGCAGTAGCAGTGTTTTACTGTGTCTGGCTGTGTGAGACCTAAAGGGGGTACATTTAGACAAGAGTAGTGGGTTTGTGGATTGAAAGAAAGAAATAAAGAAAGGAAAAAAGATCTTTCCAGGTCATTCAAGGATTTGCTAATGGCTTGTCCTGAACAAATGATGAGACCAGTATTAACCTCCTTCTCCATTTGTCTGTGAAATGCATTTATGTGCATTCCTCTCATTTTGGAATTCAGTGATTTTACTGCTAATGTGAAATTTGGCCCTGGTATCCCTCCAATCACTACCTCTGTTCTACCTCTTTCAGTGAGGGAATTGCAGCCCTGTCACTGAGTGTGGTCTGTGACTTCAGGCTGTCCAGATGTTTTCCTTCTACTTTGTCATCCTTTGCAGAGAGAACCTTCTCTGGAGTTATGCCTCCTCTGTCTGTTCCCAGATTCACGCCCTGAAGGGAGGGAGAACTATGCTCCAGGCTTTTCTGGAAACTTGTCTCAAATGCTTTGACATCAGAATTTTGACAGCAGGGTTGGTTGTCACTAGGGGTCAGTCACTTTGGAACACTACTGAGCTGCAAGGCTCTTCCTCATGAGTAAACTATGAAGGTTGGCTTCTGGTATTTAACCTTGATTTTGTTACCATTACTTGTGAGTTAGCTGCAACACTTGGCTTCCCTACTCTGCTTCCTGCAGACAACAGCCAGCTCAGCTCATTCCAGAGATTTCTGCTTTATCACCAGGCTCTGTCACCAGTCTAGGACTAGGCTTTTTCCCTGTCATTGTGATGACCTTGAAACTGTCTTTGCTTGAAGTTCCTGCTGTATCTTAAGACCAGGGCAGTGCATGGCCAGTTGTGGGCTGGGGAAGCAAGGACACTACTGAAAAATCTGTGCAAAGTTGGGCTTACTGCATGAAGAGGGATAAATGCACCACATATCTCTGATTATAAGTTCATATGGAGTTGCAAATGCTTTATCCCTGTAACTGTGAGCTGTATGTGCAGCTCCTGGAACAATTGCTGTTGCATCACCACTGGCATGCACGCATTTGTAGCTACTCTTCACTGTCAAAGAAAAAAGGTGAGACTCCTTTGATTCAACTACTCAAAAAAGGAACAGTGTCACTGTGATGGTACTCAACTGCTGACCTTGACATTTACTTCATGGTTTCTGTTATGTTTTCATTGAGAAACAGCTTGGGTGCTTTTTGCTATTTTATTTCTTCCTAAAAGTGATAAACTGGAATGGGGAGGGGAATTGCTACATCTTTTGAAAGTCAAATTTGCAGATAGCTCTACTTGGGAATTTTTTGGCTAAAAGTAATGTTATTACCAGGAAGAGTTTTCCAACCTCTGTTTCATCAGAACTGTGATGAAAACAGTAGAAAGTACTGGCTGTGCTTACAGAAGGTTGAGTGAGCAATGTGTGATGAGGCTGGTTTTCACTTGAACTGTAGTTAGAGACCTGTCTTACTTTCCAAGTAGTTTTAGACTGGCAGTATTGATTGATCTCTCTAATTTACAGAGCTCCAGCTAGCTTGAGATCTTTCTACAGTCTTACTTTATAGCTGACCTCATAAAAATGTACATTCTTAAAATTCTACCCAAATGAACTGTGCTTGCCAGTCAGATTCAGCACTAAAATGAGAAGCATTCACCCAGCAAAGTTAATTCTCCAGTTTTTTGCCACTTCAGACATCCTGGCTCCCTTTTGCTGCCACAGCACACTGTTCATTTGTTAAGCAGGAATGATTTTTCTGTTGTTATCAGTTGTTCAGTGTCCTGTGATTGGGTGTGTTGGTGGTCCCAATCCAGTTACTAATACATAGTTTTCAGTGCAAAAAAAAAAACCCACTTTCTCCACAACTGAAGTCAAACCTAGCATTTTCACAGCATTGTCAAGTGATCTTGAGATCAAGTCCCATCCTCTCATTAATTTCACAGACTTTCTGTTGTTTTCTTCTTTGTTCAGTATAAGCTTGAAATCTACAGCTGCACCATCCCAACACCAACTTTTTCCAGTGTTCATCTTGAAGTTTTCATTGTTTGCTGTACTTCTGCTTTGGCCAGAGGGCAAATCCAGGCCATGCAATGTAGAGAGAGTACTCAATGCTGGAAGGATGAAAGGAAGGAAGGAAGGACTTTCTAATACAGCAAAGCTGTTTAAGGCACAAAGCCATATCCAGGACCAAATGGACATGCAAAATGTTTTATGTGTGTGTCCTCTGCCTTTGGAATATGGTAGAAAATTCCTGTGAACTGGCCTGCAGCTGACCAAACAGTAAATGCAGTTTGGGAATCCATATGCTTTAGCAGACAGATAACTTTGGATGCCCAAATTTTCTCATTGTCTGGGATTTGTGACCTCAGTCGGAGATTGGTTTTTGTCTTGGTGGAGAGAACCTCTCTGGGTAAGAAAGCTGGGCTTTGCCACCAAGAGAGTGCAATCATGGTTGAATTTAAGCTTCTGAAATCTTTTGGTATTGGCCAGTGAAGCTTCTGAACCTGGTGGTTCAGGCTTGAGGAGATGATAAAACTGGCTGGCTGTTCAGATGCTGCACCCCATGAGATGCTGCCATTCTGCAGCAGTTGTCTGGGGGTTTTTACTTCATGGTCAAAAATACTAAACCTGCAATTCAGAATACAGGTTAATTTTATCATAATCCTTGCCATGATTTTTTCAATGTTTATAGTACACTTCAAAGACAGGAAATGCTCCCTCCACCCCCTCCCAACTTTGTCTCCTTACTCAGCATTTCTAAGCACTGCATGTACGTGTCTGGACTCCACATTGTGAAGGAAGCTGCTTAAATTTGTTATCCACTAGGCATAAAATTGTAATCCCCTTACCTGCTGATTTTTCATCAGCTCCCTGTAACATAGAAAGCCCTGACTCTCTTCAGAGACAAGAGTGTCTGGAGAAGACTTGATAGTTTAAGTCTAGGGGGTTTAAACACGTTTACAGACTTCCTTTGTTAAATGTGGCTGATTCATTTAAGAGGTTTATTCTCTAATCAGATTTGTTCTTTTGGAGTTGTGTGTGGAATCTTTAATAGCGGCTGTTGTTGGAGCCTTCTGGGAGCTGTGCTTTTTGAGAGGAGGGGAAATCCTCTTTCAGACTAGTTATTCATATAATTCTTTAATTTTTCTTTTTAAGATCATCTGTACCTCACTCTGCAGCCCAGGCAGTCCATCAAGTTTTGGCAACTGTTGCTACAAATCAAGCTAAACAGGTATTTTGATAAAGAGCCCTTTCCTTGTGGAATACTTACCTGGGCATGCTCAGCAGAGTTTGGGGGTTTAATTTTCATAGCTTGCCCTGCATTCTTGACAAACTGTTTCTGTATCTGTGACCTCAACAGTGTGATGCCAGGCATATCTATGTTATGTCTTGCCTTCTCTCACTTCTGAAGACATTCAGCTTTCTAATGGCCCCAGCCTTGCTGCAGTGAGGGTTGCAGCTAACAGCAAAGGAAGCTGTATTAGGTAGATACAAATAAATTTCACATCAAAAAAGGAAAGTTACAAGCAATCAAGGGAGAGAGTTCTTTATTTGCCCTGTTATTCTACTGAAAATATTGCTAGGTTTTATATCTATGCATTAAAAAACCCCAGTGCAGCAGTCTTTGTCCTGTGGAATCATTGAGCTTCTGTCCACAGAGGCTTGCTGACCTGCTGAAAAGGTTGAGGACTGACCCTGTATTTAAGTTTCAAGACATAATGGGCCCAAGATTGCAAAGCTCTTCTGAGTGCTTCAACCACCCACCTCTGTTATATTCTTAAGTCACTGCATGGCACTGATAATACCAAACCAATGTCAGAAGAGCCTTTGTTAGTGGACAGACTGCACTGACCTGAAGTGGTGCTGTGTTTTTAGACCCCCCTGACAGGCTCAATGAAGGGCCAGACTCCACCTTCTTCTGTGTGTGCCCCCTCTCCTATGGCATCCACAGCTGCTCCAGCATCATCTGGCAACAAGATCTCAGGTAAGCTGTCTTTTGTGGAGATGGAAATAAGGCCTGGATGTCTCTTGCAACATGTCAAGGTGCACAGTCCAGAGAATAAGGACACTGAGGAGAAAAGATTTTCCTCCACTGAGAGGTTGTTGTGCCAGTCTTGAGGGGGAGAATTTGTAAAACGAAGGTACAGAAGTGCAGGAGAGTGGTTTTCTGTACTCCCTGTGTTTTGTCTGTTCCTGCATCTAGAATTCAGTGACACAATTCCTTGTTCAGAGTGCACTCAGGACTTGTAACTCTTATCAAGAAATGCTGAAAGCACACCTTCCACAAGGCTACTGTGGTTTGACAGCAAACTAAAAGCAGTTCTTTTGTTTTTAAAGCATTAAAATCCTTTTTTTTGTGTGTGCTGATTTTAAATGTGCTGAATTAATTTTTAGACACACAGCATTATAGTAATACCTGAACAAACTTGATCTAATTCCTGTGCAGGATCTCTTGAGCTTTGAGCTGTAGGACCAACTTCAGAACCAGTTCAGACACAGGGATCAGTCTCATAGAGTTGGGAAGCTTCTAAAGAAAGGAATGCTCCATTTGCAACTTAACAGGGAAGGATGAAACATTAGGGGAAGGAAGCAATTGATTTTTAATGTGTACTAGATAATAACGCTTGCATTGGACATGGTTTTTTAAGCCTCTTGCATAAATGACTGAAATCCATCTCTGTTGGTCTATTGCCTTTAATCCGTGGATGTAGGTTGCCTCTTAGCCAGGGGTAAGAAGCAGTAAAAATAGCTAGGAATCATATTTGACTTGGCAAATGCTTCTTCAATTTTGGTCTAATAAAAAATATCAGCTCCTGAATTTGATAGCACTTCCTTTTTATTTGAAATTTATTAAATTACAGACTGTGTATGCAAGCTAATCCCTGCTTTTCTAATAGATGGATGACAGGGTGCTTTGTTTATTTTTTATTTTGATGTGTATTTTAAAAGTATATTTATTTGCTGTTCTTGTAACTTACAGGACAAGGGACAGTAAAAACAGTTACAGCTGTTTCTTCTACTGTGACTTCAGTACAAGCAACAACTTCACAGCTTAACAAAACGTTCTCGTTTTCTTCTGCGGGGTCTGTATGAACATTAAGATTTCTTTGTAGTTGACATGAAATAAGAGTATTGGCTGTTACAGCAGGTGTTGCCTACAAGCTGTGCAGTAGTGTAAAATGGCACCTGCAAATGTTAGGCTGGGAGGGCAGGGCTTGCACCAGAGTCCTTTGAAGACCTTGTTTGTGGAAGCCTGAGCGAGGTCTGGTCTGTGGCACTTTGACACAGTATCATGTTGTTTTGAGATTTTTCAGTGTGTAACTAATCAAGAGTAAAGGATGACTGGCTTGCTTTTGGGGTTTATCTACAGTGGACTGTTAGGACTTGAAATATGTACTGATGGTCACACTCCCTGAATTACTTATTTATTTTAATGCAGCAGAAGAAATTTTGTGTTTTGTCCTGAAAAGTAATCAGTTCATGAAGGTGACAAGAGGGGCCCCCAAGCCATCTGGTGATATCTGTTACATAACAATAACACAAAGCAAGGCACATGTTATGAACATACAGTTACTCTGAAATCTCTCCTATGGAATGTTATTTCAGGGATGGCAAAAATCTTTATTTGATTATATCTTATGTTTGGGGGAGAGGAATAGTTCCTTAGAAATGATTGTTTGAAATTCTGCATGTTTACTGGTCTAACACTCGAGTGAATTTCTCTGTGAAGTGGGCAACATTAAGTGTTTCAGAATACACACACATTCAAATAGCTGATTTTTTCAGTCTTACCCATTTCTCTGCATATTTTTAAATGGATTCTACCCAAATGCCTTGCTGGGCTCTTCAGAGGGCTAAAAGAGTCCTTCTGAGTGATGGAAATTCAGACTGAAAAAGCAAACAACCCTGCCTTTGTCCCATGTGCAGTGCCTCAGTGTGTAAACCATATGCTAAATACAGTGCTGTTGTCAGTGATGTCTTAGTCCCATGGCCTGACTTCTATATCAGCAGCTGGTCTTTGAGAATCAGAGAAAGCTTAAAAAGCCTCAGGGAATGAAGATCTCTGCAACACTCATTATGAAAGATCACAGTATTTTTGCAAGACAAAATATTTTCAGTGTAAAATAGTCATGATAACTTTTCATTTCTGTCTTGCTATGAGTGATTTCCCTTTTGATGGATGGCTGTATCCAGTTACTCTCTTCTGCACGTGCACTGACTGACTCTTCCCTTTTAGCTCTTTTAAACTGTAGTTGCCCCTGTGGTTTCTCCTCTCACCAGTCTGCCCAAATCCATCCAGTTTTGGTGCATGGGGAAGAAATTCACAGCAGAAAGGAAAGAACATGGATGAGGAGTGGTCAAAAGAACTTTGAACCCTGACTCTCTAACCCTCTAGAGGCCTTTCCAGAGAGGGAACAAACAAATGGGGCACAGTGTGTTTTTGTGTGCTTTTTTCTTCCTTTTTAATCCTTGGAGAAGCTGCTCCTGTGTGCCTGGCTTTGTCTGAGTTGTGCTCATCATATGGTTGGCAATTTCAGCCCTTTGAGCTAAGTCATTCCTTCCCTTTTCTCCTCTTTCCTCCTAGGTCTGTATTTAATTTTAGTGGTGTCACATCAGCTGCTTCGTCACAGGCGCCGCCCAGCCTCGCTCCCTCACAAGGTTGGTTTGGGAGAGTGTGCAAACAGCATCTCTTCCCTCTCAACAGACTGTTTACTCCTCCTAATTTGTGTGGTTCTTTTATGTTGCAATTCTATTTCTAAAATTGCAATAACATTTCGTACATGTGCTGGGTTCTCTCCTGTAATACACAGAAATCTGGGCCACCCACCTATCAATTAAGCAAAATATTTGTTGCCAAGAACGTTTAGGAGGCACTAGTTTATGAAAAGGGTAACATCTGTAGTAATTTCCTCTGCTGTCTTTAATCTGTAGATTTGAAGTGGCTGAGGTGAACTCACACAGACTGTTATCCAGTGAGCATTTAGTAATCAGAGGGAAATGCTTGGAATGGCTTTGTGTTGCTTCTAAAATTGAAGTGATAATACATAGGCTGCCTTTCCATGTCATAGGTAGACCCTACTTGCCCAGTCTCATAAAAAGGAACTGATAAAATCTGCTTTGTAATATTTTTGAAGCTTTCTGCCTTTAATTTCAGTCTTGCAGATGAGATCACACAGTCAAAAAATTTGCTCCCAAAGTTATTGGTTTCTCTGATAAAAGATATCACCTTGTCTTCTTACAAATCTTGGCTTGTTTCCATCCTTAGACCATCACAGCTACAGTAATGCTACTGATTCTCTTGATGTTAAGCAGAGAAAATGAACTGGGCTTAAAATTTGGAGATTAACATGAAAGCTTAGGTAAATAACACAGATAAACCCGGAGTGGGAGGTACAGGAGACAGACTTTTGAACCCACAGCATTGTGTGGGCAGGTACTTCACTCTGTTCTGTGAACTGGTAGGAACACCTTTGCTTCTGTAACTGGCCATGGAAGAACTACAGAATCTAATTTCAGGGCCTCAGGAGGAAAAAAAAAAGCTACATTATTAAGTGTCAGTTACTTAAATATATTTAATAGAGGGGGGGGAAAACACAAGGGTATAATACCAGATCTGCTTTTGCTCTTTGTTGTTTGATCTCCCTACAGATTTCCTGTACTTTGTCCAAACACCAATGCAGTGTTTTCAAGTCAGAATTTGTTTGCTGCTCAGAAATGAAATAACAGTACATTAAATAAAACTAGCCCAGTCTCCTATAAAACTTCAGCAGGTTCACACTATTGGACAGCAATGTAGCTTAGAAATGGAGCTGCTTTGGCAATTACATTTGAGAGCTTTTCTCTAGTTTTTCAAAGCTGAAAACAGGCTGTATAGAAACTGGTTAGTGGTCTATAAACAGCTGAATTTATGAAGAAAGACTGGATTTTGTAGGAGACTATTCAAGTGTCAGAAAGTATTTCTATGACCTAAACTGTTCAGAACCATTGGTTTAAAGAGAAAGTGCTGTAGTAAATGTCAGGATTTTTTTTACCTGAACCAAGTAAGAAGGGGTAAAAGTGATGTCAGTAGAAAATTACCTGTAATAACCAGGTCTGTTATGGTTTTATCAAACTGCTTAAAAAGAAATAGGAGCCAAAGGCTGGAGTTGTCTGATTTCAAAGAGAAGGATGGCTAAGTGAAGGCTATGATGTGACAATAACAGTGTTTGTCACTGCCACCCTGGCCATAAAGGCTTCAGGTGTCACTGATGTGTCCTGAATGGGTGGGAAGGCTGCAGTTACCTGATGGGCAGAGGCTTTATAGTTTTGAGGCAAGAGCACTGACAGTCTGTGCAGCACTAAAATGGACCATTATTGCAAGAATGATAAGTGAGCTTTGCATACTCTAATTCCATTTGTTCCCTCTCTCTCTCTGACAGCCCCTGCAAAAGAATCTGCCCAGCCAGATTCATTTTTGTTTGCTGGGAGTTCCAAACTTGGAGCAATTCCTGAGGCTTCCTTTGCTTTTGGGTCCCACAAATCAAGTACTCCAGGAGGTGTAGTAGGAGTTAGCTCCTCATCAGATGGCACCCAATCAAACAAAGCTGCTGCAACATCATCTTCTGCTCCCCCCACAACCTCTGGCAAGTTGGATATTGCTCCATCCAAACCAGGAGATCACTTGTTTCAGGGCAATCTGGCTGGGGAAACTCTTGGGAGCTTCTCAGGACTACGGGTTGGCCAAGTAGATGATAATACCAAGACCACCACTAAAGCACCATCTACCAGTGTTGCAGGAACACAGTCAACTAAAGTGTCTACAATACCTTCTGGGTTTAATTTTACTGCTCCCCTGGCATTAGGAAAAGCTGGAGAAGCTGCTTCTACGTCAGTCACGTCAGCTGGCACAGCATCCCTGTCCATCAGCACTAGTGCCACAGGCAGTCTCTTTGGCAATGTCCAGTTAACCAACACAGGGTCTTCTGGGGTGTTTAATCTTGGGGGCTCTGGTGGCAACAAACCCACCTTTTCATTTGGTATTCAGCAAACAAACAGTATGAGCACATCCACCTCTGCCCCTTCTACTCTCCCTGCCTCAACGTCCCTCTCCTTTGGAGGTTTCTCAGGTTCATCACAAGCTGCTGTCCCTGCTGCAACCTCCAGTAAGTCTGCAGGGGATGTCAAATCACCACCTGGATCAGAAAAACCGTCTGAAAACGAAGCTGTAGCAGCTGGGTCCTCACCTCCAGTGCCACAGCCCCAGGCACAGCTCTCAGAGCCCCTTAAGGAGCCCACCTTACCCCAGGCCACGGCCGGGGACGCTGTCCCAGAGGGCTCAGGGACCACAGTGCCACCACCTCCCCCTGAGCCCGTGGCTGCTCCCAGCTCCACCAGCGATCTGAAGGCCCCGGTGCCTCCTGCTGCCTCTGCAGCTGCCCCACCAGATCAGAATGTCTCAGCAGCAACCTCCACAGCAAGTGTTGCCTCTCCTGCAGAAGCCACAGGTGCTCTGGCTGCTACCTCTGATGTTAGTACAGGTGTGCAGAGTCCAGCTGTTGGTGCCTCTGTGTTTGCCCCCACCTCTGCAGGCTCCTCGGTGTTCTCTCAGCCGCCGAGTTCCAGCTCTTCTGGCTCAGCATTTACCCAGCCTGCCGGGGAAGCAGCTGCCACTCCTTCCACACCCGTTTTTGGACAGCTCCCAGCAGGTACCACAGCATCCTCACCCTTTGGGCAGCTCACCACCAGCACTCTGTCCACGGCCACCGCCACCACCCAGGCTGCCACCTCGGCCTTTGGGACTTCTGCTTTTGGCACCACCACCACGGGGGGCTTTGGCCAGCCAGCCTTTGGGCAAGCACCAGTCTTTGGACAACCCTCAAGCAGTTCTTCAAGTGGCTTTACCTTCAGCCAGTCTGGGTTTGGGACGATGCCAGCCTTTGGCCAGCCAGCAGCTTCCACAGCGGCCTCGAGCAGCGGGAATGTTTTTGGAGCCCCGGCCAGCACCAACAGCGCCAGCTCCTTCTCCTTTGGCCAGCCAGCCAGCACGGGTGGGGTGCTCTTTGGGCAGAGCACCCCTCCTGTCTTTGGGCAGAGCACTGGCTTTGGCCAAGGGGGATCTGTGTTTGGTGGCACTGCTGCTGTCACCACCACCACGTCCTCTGCCGGGTTCAGCTTCTGCCAGGCCTCAGGTAAGAGCAGAGTGCTGTCCCAGTGGCACTGTCTGGCTTGGAGTGAATCAGCAGGATGGCATTAATGCCTTTCTTCCCCCTATAGCACCTGATGGGTTTCATTTTTTTTGGTTTGGTTTTGTTCTGTTTTGTTTTCAATTAGTAAGAACAAGAGCTTCAGTGTATGTCAGAAGCAGACTAATGCTGGAGACAAAAGAAGCTTTTGCTCTGCATCACTGTGCATCAGCAGTCCTCTGAATGTAGCCTTGTCATCCAGTCCTGCCTTCATTTCATACTTACAAGTCTACCTTGATTTAATTTTGGATTACATACTGTCCTGCCTGTTGCACAATAACTGGAAGTGTTGTAAATTCTTGCACCAAAGGGGCAAGAGCAGCTCAGAGACCATAACCAAGGTAATGAATAAAATACAGGTGCAGCACTTCCTTCAGTGGCCTGCACTGAACACGTGCAACAGTGGATGTACAGCCAGGTGTAATACTGTCTCATCAGCTAGGATGGCCAAAAAAAATTTAAGCCCTCAAAGTAATGGGTTTGCAGGGAAAAACCTGTTAAATCCACTTTTGCATTTGGAAACATCTCATACTTAAATACAGCAGTAACATGAGCATCAGCTACCTGTCCACACAGTTAAATTGGATTCTTGCACAGACCAAACCTTCTTGGTCAGCCCCTTTTTGTTCTCCACATACTCAGGATATTTTTGGGGCTTTTCTAAAGGTTTGTCTGTATAATTTTCAGAGACCTCCCAGGGAAAAGTGACATGTGCATAGTAATAATAGAGAGCATATATTTCCAAGGAAGAAGAACTAATTAGGTTCATTCAATTAAAAATTATGGCACTGCAGGCAGCTGCTTGCTCATTTTAACTACAGTAGCAGAGAACAGTTAAATGGTGGGAAGTGAACTCTGCTCGAGAAAGGTGTTCCTAATTATAGAAGTGCAAGTTTTATTACAAAAGGCACATTTAAGTGAACTGGGAAATGGAAAGGGGAGTTCTTTTTTTAATCAAAACATTTCATTATCTTTAACAGGAGTCTTCAGGTAACAAAGCTCAGATCCTCTTTACACAAGGGCAATCAGAATGCTCCAGTGCTTGTGCACGACTTGCAGTGTTATTGTAGCCATGTGAACAGAAATCCAATTCTCTTAGTGGTAGCAACAATCCCACAATTGAAAGGGCCTCCTATTGTCTGTTTTTAAGTTGGCTAAAGAAAGAATGAGAGTGACTTTCATATAAACTTTCACTGTAATTTATTATTTGTGTGTCAGCACATGCTTTGCTTTTGTACAGCCTAGATATGTTTGGTAACATCATTTGTATCCCTGTGTTTTGACATGAAAGACCTGTCCTTATCCTGTCCTGGTCTAGTGTCACTTCCTTGAATTTCTTACACTCTGGTAGTTAATTGTTCTTTTTTCTCCTAGGTTTTGGTTCTAGTAACACAGGTTCTGTGTTTGGGCAAGCAGCAAATACTGGAAGCACTGTCTTTGGCCAGGCAAGTATTTTTGGCTTTTTGTGCAAACAAAGGCCTGTTACATGGGGGGGACTTAGTCAGGGTTCCCTGTTTCTGATATATTTAAAAAAAATACAGTTTGTGTTTAATAAAATGTGTTCCAGTCTGTACTGGAGATATTTCCTATTGTGGTAAGCACCAAAGCAACATCTGCATGAATATTCCACGGGGTATGGAGACACAAGCATTTTATCACATGCAAGATAAGATAGATGCCCTAAGTCTCCTGCCTTTATTCCATGCTAAGTGGAAAGTAGGGCAAGTGTAGGGCAAGTCTCAAAGGCATTGTTCTGTGCTGTGGACAAGATTTAAGACAGACTTAAATAAAATTTCATGGCATTCCATTTTGGAAGGTGATTGCTGGCTGGTGTGCCAGCCCCTTCAGACATCCAGAGAACAGGCACAGGCAGAGCATGTGCTGCTTTGACTTTGCTTAAATCCCTTTTTTCTCCTTTTTGTGTTCTAGCAGCCATCTTCTTCCAGTGGAAGCTTGTTTGGAGCTGGAAGTGGTGGGAGAGGTGGAGGCTTCTTCAGTGGTTTGGGAGGAAAGCCAAGCCAGGATGCAGCCAATAAGAATCCCTTCAGTTCCTCCAGTGGAGGATTTGGATCTGCAGCTTCCCAGAGTAAGTGAACAAAACAAGAATACAAAATGTGCTGTGATTTCCATCTGCTTTTGTGATCCCATCTGCTTTTCTGCTAATTGTTTTTGAATAAATTCTGTATTAATATGAAAGGCTTTGGGGGGGTAACCAGAGTATGTGTGATGTGTAATCCAGAATTTTTCTTCTAGGTTTATGGAAAACAAGTAGGGAAGCCATTGAAACAAACAAGCAGATGCAAGAAGTGTGACTAATATCTGTATTCTGTAGAGAATTCTTGGCCAAATCCTTCCTTAAAATGAAATACTCTAAATTCTTGTCACTGAATTTCTGCCTCTAACTTGGTCGGAAGTTACAAAGCTTTGATCATCTCTCATTGCCCTAAGAGTAAAAACTGCAAGGAATCAATATGTGAAGGATAGAATTTTTGTTAACCTCTGCCTAAAAATTGATATCTGTATGCAGCACATGCAAGGTACTTAATCAAAATTTGGTGTGACATAGGGATAGACAGGTAGAAAGCACAAAGAAGGGGAAGCAGTGGCTAAACATGAAAGCTGGGAAACAAAGGAAAGCTGTAAACTTAGTGCTGCAAGTGGTTAGAAGTAGCACTTCAAGAGAGAAAATCCATTTATTTTATTACATCTTTAATGATCCATTGGGATTAATGGTTGAGGTCAGTTTTCTAACCTTGCTAATTTAATCATTTGATGCAGTTCTGGGTTTTGTGATGAAACAAAACAGATGGCTCAGCAGAGAAAAGCTTTGGTTGTTCTGTGTCCTGCCTCTAGATGCAAAAACTCCCTGTAGGCTTATGGAGGATGAAAAAATGAGTTGTTTAAGGCTGGAAAAGTTTGGCTCCTACTTTAAGGTCCTGTTAGATAATCTTGTGTGGAAATACTGAGCATTGCCAAAACAGCTGAGAACCTTTAATTTGTGGTTTGCTGATATTTGTGTTGTCTGGAGAGACTGATTGTAGCTAATGGGATTTCTCACTTGAAGAATTGTCTTTTACTGGCTGGGGCACAGGATGCATCTAAACAAATCATCCCTCCTGGAGATTAACTAGATTGCAGCAATAAAGGGTTGTTAGTGGTCCATCACATCCAGACTGGATCCTGGTGCAACTACAAAGTCCTTTAGGAATTAGGGAAAGCTTGGCTTCTCCCTGTGTTGTTTTCAGTGTGGTGTTCCTTGTGTGCTTGGGAGTTGGGGAAAGAAAAGTCATTTTCCTTCTCCCTGCTTCAGCTAATGAAGTGCAGTGTAGAATATTGTCTGCTATGAGTATTGGCTGTTTATAAATATTCTTCATCTCCCCAGATTCTTCGAGCTTATTTGGAAACAGCGGAGCAAAGACTTTTGGCTTTGGCAGCTCCTCCTTTGGAGAGCAGAAGCCTACGGGCACTTTCAGCTCTGGTGGTGGAAGTGTGGCCTCCCAAGGCTTTGGGTTCTCCAGCCCAAACAAAGCAGGTACTTTGGGAATGCACCCCTAGGAGATATTTGCTGTTCTCCCATTTAGCTGTCCACAGCCTGGACTCGGTGCACGGGCAAGAATTGTCTCTGAACAACAAATAAAAAATAAATAATGGCTGAGTGACTGGAGCTTTAACTGCTGGGTCCAAGGTAGAATTTTACTCTCTTATGCAGCATCCAGTAAACCACATCCTCAGGTGTTCATTCCAAAAATATCCTTTGCAATTAAGAGCTGAGAGCTGTGTTGTTTAGTTCTGGTCTTGTGTCCTGTACAGAACATGGAACTGAACACCTTTTTCCTATTTTAGATACTTCCTTGGAATATTATCTTACAAACTCCTTGGGTTTTGTAATCTCTTTTATCCCCATTTCACTACTTAAATTAGTGGAAAAAGGAAAGTGAAACATGTTAATATGTGTTGCTAAAGAGAGTGTTTGCTGACCAAAGCTTCAGCGCCTGGGATAAATGCTCTTAACTTCCTAGAGATAGAGGTAACAAAATATCTGATCTGTGTTTAAATAATTCAGGCCTAGCATTTATTTTTTCCAGACCTTTTGTGTTTACAGCCAAACAGTATCCATTACCTTGGGATGGACTGGAATTTCACCCTGGGTATTGAAATGTGCAGTGGTATCCCATCCTCATCCCTGGTCAAATAAAAGAGCAGGTGTCCATGTTCCACAGTGAAACAGGCCAATAATATCAGCAGATGAACATAAGAACGAAATAATCTGGGTAGAAATCCATTCAGAGCTGCAGGAGGCAGCTAAACCCTGAACAGAAATTGCCAAGAGCAGAGATAAGTTCTTGATTCCCTGCAGGCAGTTCGACTGACCTGGCATTTAATCCTTCCATTTTAGTTTCCAGCACTTAAACCAGGATTAAATCATACCCTACCTCCTGAATCTTTGCATCACTGAACCACCTAAAACCCCAGCTTGCATCTCTCTCTGATTTAAGAGATGGGGCAGACTTGCCAGTTGCAGTTTTCTTTCATGCATTGAGCACTCCTCTTACCCAGCTCTTTTGCAACAAAACCCCCTGCAGACTGGAATTAGTTCTGTAAATGCTCTGGTGTCCAAATGAGAGGACGAACACCCCCGTTACCTGCTTGGAAAGCTGCTCTTTGTTTTCTCTCTCTGCCTTATTGTTTATGTGATCTTCCTGTCCCCTTTTTTTTTTTTTTTTGTTTGCCTCTGTTTTGCTCAGGTGGCTTCGGTGCTGCTCCAGTGTTTGGCAGCCCTCCCACTTTTGGGGGATCCCCTGGGTTTGGAGGGGTGCCAGCATTCGGTTCAGCCCCAACCTTTTCAAGCCCTCTGGGCTCAACGGGAGGCAAAGTGTTCGGCGAGGGGACGGCAGCAGCCAGCGCTGGAGGATTTGGGTAAGCCAGGGGCAACAGCCTGCTTGCATGACAACATTGTGCTTGCTTACCTCTGCTTTCACGTGAAGAATGCCTTCTGTCATTGATTGGTAAGCTTAAAATGTCCTTGGTTTGTTTGTTTTAAAAGGTAAAAACAATTCAGGTGTAAAACTAAAGTTCGCACCCCGAAGGAAGGAGTGAGTGTGATCTTCTTAATGCTGAGAACTCCTGTGTTGAATCTTTGGCTTTAGAGATGTCAGCTTGCAACTGTGTGAGGAAATGCAGGGGTATTTTCTCTGTGTGCATTTAGTGAGTGCAAATCTAGGACTACAAACTACGCCTGGCAAAGAAAATAACAATTATTGTTATCTGTGACTCTGTCCAGACACTTTATCCTCTGGTTAGATTTGGGCTAGAGATGCTAATGGGAATTCAGGCTGTTCTCTCACCTGTGGGATGAGGCACTTGTAACAGTCTGTGCTCCCAGAACACTTTATATTTATCCCTCACTGATTGTTTTACCTGTTCCTGTACCCCCTAAGCCTGTGCTTGGCACCAGAGCAGACAGCACATCGTTCCTTGCTTTGTTCAGCAAATAGAAAATTCCAAACCTTGCCAAGCAGCTTCTGCAGGAGGCAGCAAATGCAGTTCTTCTACATTGTGCTACCAGCCAGCAACACTTTTTCATGTCCTGCAGTTACAGTCAGACTGAACAGAGCCAATTAAAAAGAGAAAAACTTCCAGTGAGGAGAGGAAACCGGATGTCTCCCCATCTTGGTGTTTATATATTTCACAAGTGTTTGTCTCCTTGTCTGCTTTCAGGAGGAACTGCCTTTACATAAGGCACAGGGGGACATCCAGAAGTGTGACTTGTAATTCCCTGTGAGGTGTGGGCAGGTACCCCTGAGCTGAGGGAGCCTTCAGCCAGGTGCTCCTGCTGTCCAGAATGTGCAGCCAGATTTGAGGAGTCCCTTTGGAAAGGGTGAAAATACAGGCAGTTTAATTAAATCTCCACAAAGAAGGATGTGTTTGTAGGGATGACTTAGGTTAAATCAACTGGGAATTTGTTCAGTTCCAGCATCCAGCCATTGTGCTGCAGGATTTGGTACTGAGACTGGATGTGCTCAGTGACAACGTGGAGAGCTTAAAGATAAAATGGGATTCAGAACAAGCAGCATGTGGATGGAAAAGAGGTCTTGCATAAGCAGTCTGTAGACTCAAGAAAGATAATTCAGTGACTTAACTTGTGGGAAGCTTTTACAATCTTTTCTCTACTAGAAAGATACAGAGTCAGTCTGATATTTTCAGAGTTCCTTGAGGATGTTGATTTTTAAAACTTTTAAAGAGTGTGCAAAATTCCCAGGCAGCTTTACAAAAATCCAAATCTCACCACAAAATGTTGAGCAATAGTTTAATTCTGCAGTCTAATGTAGCATCTGTGCAGGACTTCCTTTCTGCCTGTCTCTTGAAGTGAAACTTTAAAAATCCCAATTCCAAAGAAGTTACTTGCAAGTACATGGTGTTGTATTAGCTCCAAGTTCCTAAGAATACTCTGCTGACTTAAATACATGTGATTCATACTGCTTCAATTCTGAAAAATCTGCATCACTCAATAAATGATGGGGGTGTCAGAAACAGAAACCACTATATTTCTTCAGAGCCTGCAGTTCCAACTGCTGGTGGGAAAATAATGTTTTGTTTTTATAAACTAATCTCAAGTGCATCTCAGTTGTGTTTTGCACAGCAGCTTTACAAAAGACCTGAAAATCTGGGCAAGATAGGTTGGATTAAATTGTTACCAGGCAATGACTGCATTTCATGTCTTTTGTGTGTCTGGAAAAAAAAAGAAATCTGTCCATATTGAGCTGTTTCCTACTTGTACTGTGTGCAGCCTTTCCAACAGGCCTCTTCTGGTTGCAGCTGAAAGGAGCAGTTTTCTTGTATCTATTTTCACCTCCGTTTCCTCACACAAGGTAGATAGGATTTGTATGTTTTAGCACAATCCTGGGAAAGATGGAGCACTCTGAAACCTCTTGTTCTCAACACATCACCCAATCTTGCTTAAAAAAAAAAAACCAAACAACTAAAGTCTGTTTTGCTTTTCCTGAGAAAAGCACATTTGTGGTTCTGAGTGCTGCCTGCAGGTAAAGAGGTGAGGAGCCAAAGCAGGGCCAGAGAGGCAAAGTCACAGAACTGCCCCTGGTACCTGCTGCAGTCTGTGGAAGCAGTGTGCACACTTGGCAGTGTCTGGGAGAGGAGAGGTGATGTCCTTTGCCAGGTGAATTGCTTGTCACATTGCTACAAGGGCTGTCTTCTGTCTGGAGAGATAGCTTTTGATGTGGGTCTGTGTTTTGGGTTTTTTAAAGTCTCCAAGATGTGGATGGATGGAGAGGTGGGTTAACGTGCTGTCAGGTCGTGTTTTAAGTGAGAAATGACAGGAGCTCGTGTGAGGCACAGCTTTGCAGAGCTGGCACTGTGACATGTCCTGCTCTGCTCAGGCTGCTGCTGGGTTTTGGGATTGTTCTGCACTTGCAGAGCTTGCCATTTGGAAATCTTTTGTCTGCATTTTGCCCAGTTTAAGTTAAACTTGAAGGTCGTTCTTTGAGAGCATTTCTTATATGCAGAATGGAAGGAAGGGCAGAGAACTGTACTGCATGTCATGGTCTCATTAGTGTGTCACACTGAGAGCTTCGTGCTGCCTGGTTGGACAGAGTGGGTGGAGAAAGACACATTTCCATAAATAAAAGAGTTTCTCATTTCAGTCCCCAAAAGCAATTAGGGAAGTGATTAGTTAGAAGTGGTGGGGAGAAGTGCCAGGTTGGTGCAGATCTTCAGGGAAGCACTGGAACCTTGTGTGGTTCAAAATGGGCTGGGGAGAGAAAGGAATGGAGAACTCTGCAGATTTCTCTGGGCAATAGGGAAGGTGCCCTCTGAAATTTGGGAATCTGGGTTCTGTGTCTGGGCTCTGCTTTGTGCTCTGGCTTTGAGCAGCTCACACCAATTCTGTGTTTGCTACCCTGCTTGTGAATTGAAATAATGCTGTACTTTTGGTGAACACCACACACAAAATATTCCATTTGATGGCTGGAGTTGGTATTTCCAGGCCTTTGAAAACATATCCTGTGTAAGCATGAACATATATATTTGCCTTCCTGCCCCATGTGTGTCAAGAATGGGAGCTGAACAGAACTTTTTATATACAATAATCTCTCCCAAACCAGGAAATCTCTTTCCAAAATGAACAATTATTCATATCTGATCTCACCTTTTGCTGTATCCTCATTTAAGGAATGATGCACTGTTATCATGGGTATGGGGACTGACTCCCAGTGTAAGTGAGAAAATGTTTGCAAACTCAGATTTTCTCTTTAAATCCTGCAGGTTTGGTGGTACCAGTAACAACACAGCATCGTTTGGCACCTTGGCAAACCAAAACACTCCCACCTTTGGCTCCCTGTCCCAACAGGGCACAGGCTTTGGCACACAAAGCAGTGGATTCTCAGCTTTTGGAACAGGTGGAGGAGGTAGGAGAGGCTAAAGTCACCCTAACAGCCCCCATGTCTCTGGTTTTCCCTGGGAATTGGGTGGGACTCCTCAGCTCCATGCCAAAAATCTGCCTGTTGCTGGAGGTGCTGTAGGGAAGGCTCCATGTCCAGGAGAACTGAGGTGCAGGGTGGGGGTAGCACCTTCTCAGCCTTCAGCTCCAAATTCCATCACTGATCTGCAGTGTGCAATGTCAGCACATCACCACTTCTCTGCACACCTCATCTGGTTATTGCTCTTCTCCCCTTTTTGTGGAGTTGCTCTTTCTCCTCTAAGGAAAATCCTGAGAAATAAGGAATATTTCTTCAGTACCACATGCTTGGGTATCTGTGCTGTAAGTACTTAGTGCCAGAGGAATATGCACTGAAAAACTGAGCTGGAACACCACCAGCCAAATGTTTTTCTGCTGCAGTTCAGTGAAGCCACAGTGATTTAGCCAGGGTTTAGAGCAGAGCCCATTCCCTGGTGGCTGCCTGACACCAGGGGCCTGCATTAAGCACAAACCACCTCCAGAAAGCAGCTCAGAGAGAGAGGAGCAAAGCAGGCACTTTGTCTGCAGGGCTGCTAATGAATGACCTGGCTGATGAGCAGTGAAAGCCAAGCCCTCTTAGGAGCCAGGCAAGTCACTTCTCTTGTAGATGGAGATTTGACTTCCATTGTTTGCCCATCCTTTTTGCCTGGCCTAAGGCAGGAAAGAAGTATTTTTCAATCTGTGTGTGGGAGGGGACATTTACTACAAATCCTAGGCATTCATTTTCCCTTTTACCAATTATTTTTCTGTCTTGCTTTTCTTTCAGGGTTTGGTTTTGGATCACCTAACACGTAAGTACCATTTAACTCTTCCTTATAAATACAAATGGAATCAGAATAAAGAGTGGAATGATTTACAAGAGCAAACTCTGAAAATAGCACTTAAATACTAGTTCTGGTTTCCATTTTGGTGATGCTGCAGAGCTCAAAGCCCAGGCTCTGGATGTGAGCCTTCCAGTGAGGTTTACCTGTCTCTTAAGAGAAAATTCCCACTTGGATCATGCTTCTTCTCCACCTCTCAGGGACAGTGATGTGTGTGCTCAAGCTGTGTGTGTGAATCAGGAGTCTGCTCCATTTATCAGGTTGAAACAAGGAATGAAATAAATTGGTACTTTGGTGGCTGAAGTGAGATGATGATTTACAGTTAAAGGTTAACTCTGTCATCTGCTCTGCCTCTGCCTGGCTGGATCCCTTCCAGCAAGTTTCTTAAACTTTGTTTCCCTGTCAGCTAGAGGGAACATGGATCTCTGCAGATGGCAGGCTCTAGAATAAGCACAATTATATCTAGTCAGGCTCAGGTAAAAGAGGCTGGAAATACTCATGTGTTCTCATAAAAAGCTCCTGGTACTAGGGAGACTGGAGGTTTGATTGAGAGATCTGCTGAATTAATGCTGCCTGAGGGAGGCTCTAGCACTCACTGCTGTGGTTTTCTTTTTATCTTGCTCCACAGATCTTCCTCTGGATTTAGTGGATGGAGAAGCTAGGAACATCCTGAACTCTTCCTGTAGCTCCTGCATTCATGAGTCACCCACATGATCAATACCCAACCAGCTTTTCTTCTAAATACGAGTTCTCAGACTTTTTTTTTTTTTTTAATGAAAAAGAATTTTCCTTATTTTTATGCAATACTTGTTCTCGCTCTATATTAAACTATTTTATCTGGCTTGATGGTTTTTGTGGTGGAGAGGTTTATTACCTCCCTGCATCAAGAGGAGGTGGCTGTGTGCTGGGTTTACCAGCCCCTTGTTGGGCTCCAGTTGGTTCCTGACATAAACCAGCACATTTTTCATTAATAGAATGCCTGATTATCCCAGGCTCTGAAGAAGGGGCTGAGGTTAGCCCTGCTAATTTTAAGTCTAGGATGGGGCACATGCTTATCTCTGTGAAGTGCTGAAACTGAGTCATGTGTGAGCCAGAGGCTTAATGGAGAAATAGGAAATTATCTGGGAAGAAGCTGGCAGCGTGCAGAGCACGTTCCCATGGCAGTAGCATTCAGCAAAGAGGTGGGAAGTAAAAGCTCTCCTATTTTTACCTTTCTGTAAACCTTACAGAACTCAAAAAAATGGAACTCAGGTTCTGGGGAAAACTTCTGGCCCTGGAAGCAGACATGTGACCTCCATCCAGAGGCATTAGTGATTTTGCTTTTTTTTTGGCTTTGGCTGTTGGATTCTACTGTAGGATACATTTTTTTCTAACAGGGATGAGATTGTGCTTTTTCCCTGTAGCTTTTGGCTTTAGTCAATATCATTTGTGAAATTCTCATGTGTTTATACTTGAACATACTAAAGAAATGTTTTAAAGAATTCCCCAACAGCTTCTGGCCAAACACTTTTTCTATTTGATGCATTTGACCTCCCTGAAACCTCCAAATGATGCAATCAGGTTTTGTTGTTCTGTGGATAACACATTTGAAATAGCAGCTCCTGTGTTAGCTCAGTACATGCAGCTTGCATGGGGTTTTCTTCTTGGTCCTATTAGGATGTTTTGGGGAGTTCTGCATTTTCTGTTTTCAGCAGAAAAAATTTAATGTTTCTTTTTCTCTTTTTACTATCATGTGATATGACAATGGGTGACATTTTCTGGTTTGGTGGGCGTGTGATAATTTTTGGGAATTGTACATAACTGATAACTTCTTGTTTTCATATCCATTATAAACTACTTATATTTGTCAACAGTTCTGAAGAAATTGCTTTTTTCAAATCAGCCTAAAAATGTTTTTCTCACTGCTGTCCTTGCTGAGCCAGGTGTCTGTCCTGTCTCTGTACCTGGGAATGACATAAAGGTTTCCTTTAAAAATGAAGAAAACTGGGAAATTCAGTGTACAAGGAGAGCTTGTTTTAAGCTGTGGAGAGGCTTTGCAAGGCCATGGGCTCCAAGGCTTTTCCATCTGCCCTGGATTACTGTTACAGGCAGCACTTTTGGGATTTGGGTGTAACCTCCCAGTCCCTTTGGGGCAAGAGGGAGAGTTCTGGTGTTCCAGGGATCACAGAGAATACTCCCCAAGTGGCTGGTCTGGAGGTGAAGAAAAGCTGAGGATGGATTGAAGCGTGCCCCTCCCGGTGTGTTCCCCTTGACAAGACATTTCTGAAGGCCTAGAGGTGACACTGCTGTTGTGCTTTCCTTCCTCTTTATAAATAGCAGCTGGCCCAAACCATTGACCTTAAATTCTTTGCATTAATCTCCCCTCACTGTGGCATGTGGCACCTCCTGGGAGGCCATATCAGCTGTGCTCTCTCAGATAGCTCAGAAGCCTCTTGCTATGGAGAAGATTGGCTTGGTAGGAATGTGGTGTTGGCACACTGAGCCATTTAAAGTTTCTCTTTTGGAATGATGGGAGCAGTTGGGGGTGTCCCTGCTCTGCTGCTTGGTACCTGTTTAACTCCTGGCAAGTGAAGTGCCTTTAGAATTACCCCAGACCCTGACTGATCACAGATCTTCTGCAATTGTTCCCAAATCCTGGCTGAATCAGCCCAACCCCCTGAACTATGTGCCCTTGAGGAACAGGTGCTGCTCCCTGTTTCCATAGTAGCTGCTGGAGGAGCTGAGCAGCTCAGAGAGGCTGATCGTGACCACAAGCCCACAGGAATATGCACAAAACCCAGCAGAGTCAGCTTTGGCAGATCTGCATTTTCATTAGGTGACTCAAGGAGCTGGCAGTGTGTGTGGCAGTGGCTGTCACAGGCTGTGTCACCTGTGCTAAGTGGCCTCTGTCCACTGCTGTTTTCAGCAGCATCTACCAAAGAGTAAAGCTGCTAATGCAGAAAGCCCCAGTCTTGGGGGAAGAATTCAAGGACTAATCAGGCTTGGAGGCTCATCCAGTAGTTTGTCCATGCTGGTTAATCCTTAGATAACCAACAGCTCTCACTTTGCTGTTCTGGAGGAGCTTTCCTTTGTGTCTCTTTTTTTTCCTGCTCTTTCAGTATGAGCAGAAATCTTCCAAGGCTTTTATCAAAGGCAGAGTCTTAATTATTTCTAATGAAAGCAGACACTTCTTTTCCCCTCCCCTGAGACCAGGCTGTGGCCTCAAGGCAGTGGGAAGCCAAGTGCTGGAAGTGCTCTGCTGTGACAGCACAGGGATGGTGTCACTGTGCTGGGCAGAGGGGAGCCTCAGGCACAAAAAGGATCTCCCCAAACCCATGGGGAGACCAAAACAGGGATTTCTGCTTCCTTGAAGGCTAAAAGAGTAACAAAGAAAAGAGCTTTTTTTTCTGGAAAAATAAGGCAAAGCCATAGCTTTGTCACAGAGGTAGAAAAATTAATGACTTAAATCTCGTTTTAAGGGCTTTTGCTGTATAATACTTGGCATTTTAAAATGTGGTCTTGGCCATATCCCTCTGGTTCTATCTCCTGGGAATGGAAGGGCATCATTCCTTTGGCTCTTCTGTGCCACAGTGTGGAGGTGACCAGAGGACAAATGCCAGTGGCATCCTCCTGCTGTCGAGCTGGGAAGGGCTGGCAGGGCTGGAGTTCATCCCGTGCTGCTGGGTTACATCCCTTGGCTTGCCTGTCCCCCATGGCCACCCTCCCTCCTGCCAGGGGCAGAGCTGATGTGTCCCTGCCCAAAATCCTGCCATTGCTCCTGACAGGACCCTGCTGGGCAGGAAGGGCTGCTCAGCCCCAGCAGGGAGCTGCTCTGGTGTGTTCAGGCGTGGGCTGAGTCTCACAGGGATCCCTGTGGGAGATGATGGAGCTTGGAAAAGTGCTGCAGAACATCCCCTTGCTCCAGATGCTGGGAGCAAGGCTGGGGAAAGGTGAAGGTAGGTGGTGGCACTACCTCTCCTGCCACTCCTGTGCCCAGGAATCAGGGCACTGTTCTGTCCCTGCCAGCATTCTGGAGCAGAGCTCCCTTCTCCCCTCAGCCGTGTACGTGTCCAGGCTCAGAGGCTGAAATGACATTTTATTTATCCCTTCTTAGTTTTCATGTGTCCCTCGTGCATTGCTTCCAGCATTGCTTACAAGGAAAAATAATCCTGCATGAGGCTTTGGCATGAGTGAGTCTGGGAGTGCCAGGGAAGGTTTTGTTCCTAGATAAATGTCGTGTGGAGCCCCAGGGGCTGGGAAGAGGCGGCTGTGGCTCACAGGGATGAGCAGCCCTGGCTCAGCAGTGAGTCCATCCCTGTGCTCCCTCTCACAGCCATGAGGCCCTGGGGTCTTGCAGCCATGGAGAGCAGGCACTCGGTGCTCTGGTTTAAATGACATGGGGGTGTTTGCTCAAAGTTTGGACTCCATGACCTTGGAGGTCTTTTCCAGCCTTTGTGACTCCATGACTCGTCCTCTCCCAGGGATGAGCTGGGATGTGTCAACATCTTCCAGCTCTGCACACCTACGTGTGGGCTCAGCTCCCCAGGGCTCTGTGGTCACACTCAGCATCTTCCCCTTTTTCCTGCAGCTCCCAGTAGGTCACAAAGCTCCTCCCTGCCAGTGAGTGTCTGGCCCCTGCTGCAGAGCCAGGAGTTCCCCTGCCTGCCCTTATCTCTGTGCTGCCAGTGCCTCTATCAGCCCCGTGTTCCCTGCACAGGAGATAAGCTCAAGTGCTGGGGCTCCACTGCTGCTGCTCTGCCCTGGGCTGCAGTTCTGCCTCCTCACAGACCCACCCCAGCACAGACAGGAGCAGTGAGCCCCCCTACACCACCCTCTAGGAGCAGTCACTGCTGCTCAGGGCTCTCACAGAACCTCTCTGCAGGGGCAGAGGGGAAAGGGAAATGTGGGATAACCCCAGGGTCATGAATTGTGGTTGTCAGACCTGGATTCTCCAGTGCTGCTCTCCTGTATTTGGGTTCGTCACAGAATCATGGAATGGTCTGGGAAGGAAGGGACCCTAAAGCCCATCTCATTCCACCCCCTTCCACACCTCCCACTATCCCAGGTTGCTCCAAGCCCTGTCCAAACTGCCCTTGGACACTTCCAAGGATGGGGCAGCCACAGCTTCCCTGGGCAAACCGTGTCAGGGCCTCACCACCCTCATAGGAAAATCCTTTTTTCCAGGACTCTACAACCAACAGCTTTGTGGGGACCAATTTACAAAAGTTACTAAAGGTAGCCCTGAGCACCTCAGTGCAGGTTGTTTCAGGAGCTGCTGCATCACCTGTCAATTCATGGCACTGTATTTTTATTTTATTCTTAATAGGTGCTTCAAGGTTCTTTAGGGTACTGCTAAAAATGTTTTGCTTTAAAACTTGAAAACATGAAGGAATGAAAGGAGTATTTGCAGCTGCTGCACATGAACAGTTTAAGGAGATGTGAAAGAGAAGAAATAGGGAACAAAACCTGATTTGCATCAGCAGAGGAAAGTCCCTGCAGAGTTTCAAGCAGGAACTGTGGAGGTCAGAGGGTTTCTTCAAATGAAGGAACTGTTGCCTGAGTCTGCTTTAAACTGAGGTTGGAAAATTACAAAGCCAAGGGACAAAACTTGTAGAACGGTGAAGTTTGAGATGTGCTGCAGTCAAGGATTGGTGTTACCTGAAGCACCAGAAAGGGGCTCCAGCATCACCAGAGCTGTGCTGGGCTCAGCAGCTCATGACCTTCCCTTTGCCCTCTTCATCCCTGGCAGAGCTTTTCCAGTGTCCCTGTGCAGGGAGAAGTGACTGAGTGCTTTTGGCTTTTCCAGGATCTCACCAAAGCAGCTGTGAGTTGGCTGGTGTCCCCTCCCCACCCCTCCCTCCCTCCAGAACTGGGACATCTAAATTTAACCTGCTATCAACAGATGAGGCTGGAGTGTTTCCACTGTGGAAAGGAATCCCACTCAGAATCTGTCCTCTCTCCCCTGCTCAAGCTCCATCCCTGCACATTCCTTTTCTCGAGCTGGGAGTTTCCTTCCTCCTCTTCCCCTCCTGCACTTGTTTGTGTCACTGCCACAGCACTGATACCACAGCAGATGGAGCAGGTCTTTAGTGCTTTTTGGAGAAGCTTTGATGCTGCTTTACCATCTGAATCAGAGACCGGCAAAGCTTCTCAAAGACAAAAAAAAGAAAGTATAAAAGAGAAACCTGTGTCTTGCTTGGGCAGAGCTGGTGCCATGGTAGCCTGCAGTGGGGTCGGGCTGTGGCAGGAAGGGCTGGAAGGTGCCAGTGGGGGCCTGTGGATTTAAGGGATCAGCAGTGGAGCTGTGCTGGCCGCTTGGCCAGGCACCCCCCCTTGCTCTCCAGAACTCATGTCAACACTTTCCTTTACTGGAAAGCAAAAACAGAACCTGAACGTGAAAATTTTCGGGAATAATGGAATGAATACAGGTGCTGTTTGAAAACCACGGACTGCAGCAACTTTCACCCTCTCCTCTGCCCAGGGCCCTGCGCTGCTGCCTCTCTCCAGATGTGGTATTTTCAGCGAACATCTGAGCCGGCTTTTGCTAAATAAGCAAACGGTGTTAGGAAACCCAAGCGTGCCGGAGTTCAGCCGCTGCCTGCGCCGCGGCTCCGGCCCGAGATGCGCAGCAGCCCGCTGATGAAAAATGCAGGATGGTGGCTGGTGTTTTTCACCAGAAACCTCCGGGCTCTGCCTGCTGCAGCCCAAAAGTTGACACGGAGAGAGAACCGGCGGTAAATAGGATGCTGCTTATCGCCGCCTCGAAACGTGAGCGCAGAGCCATTTGTTTAAAAACAGCCACCGCCCAAACGACTCCAGGCAGACGCGTTTGAAAATTTCACTTTATTTCTCTGTCTGTTATAAAAGCAGGGTTTTGTTTTTTTTACATCTCTGTAAGTGTCCAGACTCGGTACATCTTGGTTTTGTTTTCACAGTATCTCTGCAAGACCAAGGACGATTCTTATTGCTGCGCCGGGAGCCAGGGCAGGAGGGGCGGCGGTGCCTCGCCTTCCCCCCGGGCTGGACCCCGCCTGGCGCCGGCTCGGCAGGTCTCTATCCCTCCCCAAGGCTGCTGAGGGTCTGTACTGACTCCCCGAGGGGCTGCCCCTCTCTTCCCACGCACATCTCGGTGTCAAGAGTAGGGAAGGAGAACCACGAGGTCCGCGACCCACTCGGCGCCTTGGCCGTGCTCGGCAGCCCCTGGGTGCAGGTGAGGGTCTGGGCCAGGGCTGCTTCCCACCCTGGACCACGACGGGGCCGTGACGGGGATGGCCAGGCTGCACTCTGAGCCCCTGTGGGGATTTGGGTCTGTAAAGAGCTGAGAGCATCGCTGATGGGAAGGGTGAGGCAGAGACACGCTCACGTTCATCCGTGTATCCCGTGTCGGTGCCCCAACAGCTTCCCAGTGTATCATTTGTGTATTCCTGGTTCTGCAAAAAGCTGCCAGAGAAAGAGCTTGATTCACCTCTGCTCATTTACCACTCTGCCCTGGGTCCCCAGACATTTAAGTCCCCACTGGAACCCTGTCTATCACTGCCTGTTCTAACCACCATTAACCAGCCATAGCAACAGTGGTGTCTCAGACCCTCTGTCACTGCCAGCCACCCTTCCTGTTACAATCTGTCCCCACCAGGTCTGTAATGAAGCAGCATTGGAAAAAATCACTTTTAATCACAACGCATGAAATCTCAAAAGAGGCAGCATCACTCTCTATGCCATGTCTGGTGATGCAGATGGAGGTGAAGGGGCACGTTTCGACCTAGGCACGGGATAAAGGCATTCTTTGGGAAGGGAGAAGTCCATGCAAAGCCGACCCCAACGTGAAATTTTGTGTTTACTGCTTAGCTGGGTCCGTTCAGTGCAACAGGACGAATTAGCCAGGAGGTTACTATCAAATTGCATGGATGTATCCAGTCCACCAGGTAGAGGGAATAGGAGGAACCAGATTTACTTAAAGCACTGGGAGACTTAAGTCCAACACAAAGCTAAGTGGAAAAGGACGTAGGTGTTCCCTGAATGTGGTTTTTGGTGACTGAGAAGAAATCTTTCCTTGGAATTCCTTCGTGCAGCTAATTAAGACAACTGGGCCCGATTCCTTCGACCCAGGCTGACATCAGTGAGAACTGTAAGTACTCAGCACCTGGAGACAAAGTGAATACCAGACACAAATCCCCCTTCTGCTCCCACCCATGGGACTCAGCAGCAGCCACGATGCGTGAGAGCATGATCAGCTATTCACCCACAGCTCAGAGTTTGTCCTCTTCTGCGTGTATTGCCGCGGAGAAAATGCAGACAAGTCCCAAAGGGCTGTGCCAGTGGAGCTATAGTTGGATCTGAATCCAGGTGAGAAAACGGAGTTTAATACAGAGAGTGACTGTGCAAGTCCAAATCTCCCTAGCTTCATCCTTTATAGTCCCAAAGCTGAGATTTAGGCACCCTTTGGCTTGTGGATTTGGGTTTGATCCAGTCCAGTTGCTTGCAAGCCAGACTTCCCACCTTGGAGCTCTGTCTATGGAAAGGAGCAGCTCCGTGGCTGAGCATCTCTGAAAGCCAGTGGATGGAGGAGGGTGGGCTCCCCTGGAGACAGGGGAATGGCTGCAGGACCCCAGGATCCTTGTTTGCTGGTTTGAGGATGTCTTGGTGGGGGACACAACTTCTGTATGTGCATTCCCCAGGCAGGGGGTGATGTTGAACCTTTTCCCAAAGGAGGTGGTGTGGCTGTGGAGAAGTGAGGAAGGAGAATTTCTTGCTGGTAACATCCCACGTGGAAGATGAGGATAGGAATAGCAGCTAATTGGTGCCTCTCCAAGGGGAGAGCCTTTTGAGCAGCGTGTGTGGGGTTGTGAGACCTGTTTGGACCAGCTCAGCAGGGCCAGGCTTGTACCTGGCATGCAGAACTCTGCTTAGTCCCAGCTCTTGAGGCAAGTTGTTAATAGGAGGAAGAAATATTTTCTGGGGAAGGAGCTGCAGAGGGAAGTGATCTGCCTCGGGCCATGTGCTGGAGCAGGGCAGATCCTCCACTCCCCATCCTGTGCCCTGGCCTCAGATGCCACCTCTACCACAGAACTTCCTCTGCCTTCAAACCCATCCCTCCCATTCAAAAGGCTCTTCTGCCTCAACCTGCTCTGCAGAAGAGCATGTGGTTAGCTCAGCAGTCATCTGGCCCTTATTAAAACCTACAGGTTTCATCTCCTTCTCCAAATGCTCCTTCTTCACTGAGGATCCACACCCAGGGCTCAGGTGTTGCCCTGCCTGCACCTTCTCGTGTGTTACCCTTACTACAGTGGATGTGTGGGCCATGACAGGGATGGTGTCTTGGCCCTGCCTGTACCTCGTTCCTGACAGTCAGGTAGATCATGAGGTCATTGGGAAGAAAATGATCTACTACTCCCAAGGTGATTTGTTACCACAGAAGGAAGAGTTTTCCTCAGCTGTCGCTGCTGTGTTTGCTGGGAGTGATCCCTGTTATTTTCAGACGTGGCTGCTCCTGAACTACAGATTTTGCTGGGCAGACTCGGTGGGTAAGAGGTGCCCTCAGTGACATCTGTGTGTCTCCAGTGACTTCAGAAGGATCCTTTTTACATCCTGCTCTCTGCACAGCACCGTCATGGGGATTTCACGGGCAGACATGGTGATGGAGCTTCACCTGACAACAGCAGGCACAGCAGGCCCTTGGCTCTTATCCACGAGAAGGTGAGGCTGTGGGCTAGCTGGGAAAACATCTGTGTGTCCTAAAGACAAACCCAGTGGGACATCCCCCCCTTGACTGGTGTTGACTCCCAGGGCCACAATTCCAGCTGTGAGGTTATTCCATATTAAACTGCTAATGGGAGGCTGAGATCACCACGGGTGAGCAGCACGAGGAGCTTCCAACTCCTCCTGCAAAGCAGGGAGGTGGCCTGGGAGCTCCCCCTCCAGAGCTGACATCTGACAGCAGGTTTGTTATTTGCATTGCTTTGAAACTGAGATTATTTCCGTGCTTCCTTGTTCCAGGTTTTAAAAAGAGGAAGATTTTCGTGCTTCTTCCACTTTCATGCCCTTTTCATCTATCAGCCCGTGCCATGCTGACTATCTATTCCTTGTTCCAAAACTTTTTCTCCAGAATTCTGTAGAAAGGACATTCTGCCTGGTGGTTTATTTGTTGGTTGTTTTTTTTTTCAAACATAGCTTTAAGGCAAAAGTTTGGCAATGCAAAGCAAAGTCTACATAAGGCCGCATGACTTGGATTTGCAACTCAGAACCTTACAGCTTAAAAAAAAAATACCTTATCTTAAATAGTCAACCTTTTGCTCCAGGAACTTGTTTCATTCTCAACCAAAAAGAAAAAAAAAAAAATTCTTAAAATCCCAAATAAAATGTTCTTATTGTTCTGGGCAGTTCTGGACAAGCTAATGAGACTGAAGTTCAAACGGGAACTAAAATAGGGAAGAAAAAAAAAAGCTATAGGGTAGACATCAGTGTTAGTTTCTTCCCTTAGGAATCCAGTGACGAGACAGACCCAGTTCAAGGTCTCCTCTTTAGCTTTAGCACAGTGAAATCCGTCCCAATGGGAGAAGGTAGAATGGTTGCATTTGTTGAATGAATAAAAAGTGCATTTTGATTTTGCTCAGATTATACGCGTGTATCCTAATACCTAAAGTGATTGTTTTGCTTCGGGTTTGGTTTTCTCCCTTTCGGTGCCGGGACGCCAGGCGTGTATTATCGATGTTTCGGGGGTATCACCACGAGTGGTGGTCCATCCTTTGGCCTCCACATGAGTACCTGAGCATCATTGGCATTGGGTTTGACAAGGGCACTGGGTGGTATTGGCTCATTCTTGCTGAGGACCTGGGGCTGCTCTTGAGCAGAGGGCTCCTGCAGCTTGGCACGCTGCCCCAGGGGCCTGCTGGGGTTCACCTCGATGCCCAGCCTCATGCGCCATTTGATAGTCTGCAAGGTCACCATCTCGTTGGTGGCCGTGTTGGTTGCCACCAGCCAGGTGGTGAAGCTCTGATCCCGGTGGATGCTCGTGAGCTTGGCCACGTTGCTGTCGCTGACGGGCACCGCCCACGTCACGCTGGGGTAGAAGTTGTCGTTCATGCTGATGTTGAACTTGGACTCCTTCTTGGTGGGACCCACGATGGTGCAGGTTTCTGTGGTGTTCCCGTACCAGGGATAGTTCACTCCATCTGAGTCACTGATGGCCTGGATTTTCCCGTCCAGTAGATCTGGAAGCTCCCAACTTGACCTGCCATAATCGATAGCAAATTAAGGATAATGCATTAATTAATTAATTAGTTTAGAAACATGCTGGACTTTAGAAAGGAGAGGGAAGAGCCATGGATGCATTCCCTCTCCAGCTTTTACTGGAATTTGGACCCCTTGGTGCCAATCCTGCTCAAAGAGCTCATCCCTGTCATTAAAAGCATCCTTCTTGTCAGGCCCGCTCTCAATCCATTCATCCCCTAAATTTCTCTCTGGTTGAGCCACTGTCCCTCCCCGCTGTCTGCCTGGTGCTGGAAGTGTAACCCATCCTCCTCCAGCCCTTGGAAGGACCCAGCTGGAGGCTGCACTCCAGGCTCTGGGCTGGGGATGGTGTTACAGTAATCAGAGAGCCCGAGGTCGAGCTGCTTGTAAAACTGCCCGCGCTGCTCACCTGCGAGAGGGACAGAAAGGTCAGGGTTTCTAGCAGGAATATCAGTGAAAACAGTCCCTGTCACCTTGTACTGCTGATGCACAACTTGGAGTGGGTTTTTTCATTAACTTCCAATTTAATTTTTAAGATTAGATTTGCCAATAGAAGCAAACTGCTGTAAATATCTCGGAAGAAGGGTTGGATGTTTGCTCTGAGATGGCACAACCACAGATCACTTGCTCAGTGCACACCGGCTGTTTTAAGGACAGTCTTTAAAATACCAGGCTGGCAGAGGTGGCTCTCATGTACCTTCTCCCTCTTGCTCATGAATCAGCAGTTCCCACCACCCAGGGATGATGTCCCAGCCATGGAGGAGGCAGAAGGGACTGGGTGGCAGCAGCAGGGGCGTTTGCACCTGACCCTGCCATAGGACTGGCTGTGCTCCAGTCCCCCAAGCCTTGTGGCTCCCTGCTGCAGGCTGGGACATGGGGAATTATTTATCTTGGAGAGACACAGAGGGGATGCCCTGAGGCTTGTCAGGGTCAGGGTGACTGTCCAAGCCTTTCATAAGTCTGGTGCTGCAGCTTAAAATAACCCCTTGATTGCAGAGGAGGCTGTGGCTGGGGGTACTGGGCGGCCTGGCTGGCTCTTGCACAGCTTTGGGATGAGCTGCTCTGGCCAGGACTGATGTGACTGTCTCATAAGGCTGTTTTGACTGTTAATTAGTTAATGACCGTGAAGTGCCTCCATGTTTGTACCCGCTGGATCGTTCAGCACTTAGCTGTGTCTGGCTCTGGCTAGAGGATACCATGGGGGATTTAAAGGTCTCGTTTATCGTTTTTTCATGCGAGCAGAGGGTCCTGGCAAACACCTCCCCAGAGGGAGATGAAGTGCCAGACAGGACATGGTGTGACCTGGGGGCTGCAGGGATGCTGGGAGCAGCAGGATCAGGATGAGGACCGGGGGATGCAGGGATGCTCTGAGCCGCAGGACCAGGGGTTATGCAAGCACAGCATCTCCCTGCACAGATTTACTGGCTGCTGTCAGCTACGGCACCGCAGCTGCAGCAATCCCTTCCTCCCGAGCCCATCGCCAGCAGGCAGAGGGAGTCCTTTCCCTGGAAGAAAATTTTTAGTGAAGGCAGCCAAAAGGAGATCCCTGAGCAGTCCTGCCAGGACCCTTGTGCACTGCAGAGATGTTTATATGCTCTGCTCTGCAAACCGGAGTCACCCTGGCTCAGCACCCCTCATGCCCTTCAGGCAGAGCTGAGCAGGGGAAGGCTCTGGGAAGGCTCTGGGAAGGCTCTGGGAAGGCTCTGGGAAGGCTCTGGGAAGGCTCTGGGGATGCTGGGTGACCCAGCCCTCACCCATGGATGAGTGGAGGTTGTGCTCTGCAGCCCCCACCCCTCCCTGCTGCACAGCCCAGCTCCGAAACCCCATCTGGGGGCTCTTCTCTCCCTTTCAGCCTCTGGTTTAGGATTACTTTCCATGCAGACAGTGGCTGGTACTCAGCTTGGCTGTCACCCAGGGATGAGATGTGACAGTGTCCCGGAGGTTGACTCTGAGGTGACAGGTGTGGGGCAGCCACAGCATCTCTGCAGGTACAGAGGTGCCAAAGCAGGAGCTGAGATGCCAGAGAGGGTGAAAACCCTCCTGGGCTGCTCCAGCCTACTCAGATCAGAGCTGGTGGGTGAATGGCAGGAGAACTTGCTAGAGTATGCTCAGTTAATGCAGGCCCTCTAAGATCTGCTTGTCCCCATCTTCGTTCCCCGTGCCCCAGGTCAGTATGGAATTGCAGGAGCTTCTCAGGATTTCCCCAGGATTTAAACAAGAGTGCAAAGGTGGAGCTGAGTCAGGGCCCAGCAGGATGGTGCCTGCAGAGCCTGCAGCATCCCAGGACAAAGCTGAGCAGGCAGGGCTCAGGGTGGCCCAGGAGGGCACCCAGCTTGAGGAAAGGCGTGGGCAGGAATGGGGAAGGAGAAACCAGCCTGCATTTCTTCACAGAGCACACTGTGCCTAATTCTAGCCAGTGTGGTTAACCCTGGGGTTTCAAAACCATCATGCTTCATCTGCACAGCCTGGAAAGAGCAGAGAAACGAGGCCTCATGATGATCCCATGACTGGAGCAGAGCAGAGGCTGCACGGTGGTTGCTGCTGGTGGTTGCCCCTTGCCTGGTGCTACAGCAAAGCCTCTGTGCCAGCCAGGCTGGCAGCCTCTGCTTGCAGAGCATGTCCATGTTAAATAATATGCCAACAACTGGATGATTTTGGAAAGAATGCTGTGGAATGATCTTTGGCTGCATCAGCATCTTTCTCTGGTAGTGTCGAGCCAAGGAGAGACCAGAAAGTGCCCAGTAAACACTTTGCTGACAATAGCAGGAAGGAGGCATGAAAAGAAACCAAGCTATCTGGTTTCATGGGTTCACTGATCAGCTCCAAGATCAGTAGGTTCTGGCTTATAACACTGACAAGCCTGTTTCTGCCTCTTCTGAAACCTTCAGAGTCGGTGTGGGCATCGCCAGAGACTGGAGCTGCCAAGAAACCTCTCCTAACAAATGTTTTCTTGCTACCAGAAGGAACTTTGAGCTATTTCTTGTGGTACAACTGGAACCCTGCTGCTGACAGCCAAGCAGCTTTATGTAGGTTTTAGCTTCCCAGTCCTCATTCAGACACTTTTTTTCCTATTCTGTCACATGGAACGAATCTCCCAGCTCATCCTGAGCTCCCAGATGTCAGCACCCACCAGGGCAGTGACAGCAAACCCAGCTCAGCAGCCTCCAGCCCTGGGCATCCAGCAGTGTGGATACATCCAGGTAACCTTTCCAGACAGGCACCAGGCACTATTGCATGCTCAGACCTAATTGCTTAAAGCCAGCTCCTAATTAGTCACAGGCCAGATGGACTTGCACAGCCTTGTGCTTTCCAACACCTTCCTCTCCAAGCTCCCTAAGTAAGAGCAGCTCCTCTGGGACAGAGCCCCTGCTTGGTGCATGGACCAGGGCCATGTGTGGGTGTCATGAAACTGTCTCAGGCATTTCACATCCCTGCTCCTGCCTCCCTCCACCACTGGCCTGCACTGGGGACTCACTGAGAGAAAGAAAACCTGATAGCCAGAGCTGCTTAATTTTAAATTCTCCATTACAGTGCCTCTCTCACCTACTCCAGCACGTCAGGCAAGTCAAGGCAGGGTTAGAGTGAAGAACAGGAAGGAAATTTAAGATGTTCCCTGGCTGACAGAGCTGTGCTGCTGTGGTCCCTCTTCCTCCCACCCTCCAGCTGTGTGTTCCTGCCTCATCTCTTGAACCAGCAGCAGTGTTTGATGGCTGGGTCAGGGAGTAAAACTAGCACAAAACTGGCATTAGGAGAAAAAGCAGCAATTTCTGCTGGTTTAGGGGAGCAGACTCAAGTCCAACTGGACAGCCCATGTAACTGGGTTAAGGTTGGTGCTCAGCACAAGTGAGATCCAGGGGCAGGGCAGCAAAGCATTTTCCTCTAAATCCCTGGAGGGGTAAATTCCCACAGTGAACTGACCTCCCTTCACTTGCTTTGGAAAAGATACCCTTGTGGTTTTTCTGATTGTGTCCTCCCTCCTGGGGACTGGGGGTTTATTCTCTTGACAAGTTGAGTTCATTATGTCCCTGCTGCAGGGCATGGAAGATTTAATCTCACCAGGGAGAGATGCCTGGGAAGATGAAGTGATGATGTAAGGATGCAAGTGCCCCATCGGGTCTTCCAGGGAGAGAGAAACATCCCCAAGAAACTTCTCCAGATTCCTGGCTGATCACATTCCAACTCCAATTTATTTATCTCTCTCTTTTGCATATCTCCATCTGCAAGGCTTCTTGCACATCTCCATGGAGATGAAGGAGGCTGGATAATGCCATTCCAGCACGGCCCAGCTGCTGACACAGGTTCCACCAGGTGCAGAAAGCAGCATCCACCCCAGAAGGTGCCAGCAGGGACCTGGCCCAGCTGCTCCTGCACAGGTCACAGCTCTGGCCTGATCCTGATGCCTCTCTCTGCACAGCAGCACCCTTCCCTAAGGACAAGGGTAAAATCCTGCACGGGAGGAACATCACTACCAGCCATGGGGTGAACAGGAGTTTGCCCCAAGCCTGCACAGAGAGGGGTCAGAGAGCACATCCACATCCTCATGCTGGGGGGTTTCATGCTCCCTGCAGCATCTACTGACTCACATGTAAAGTAATGCCAGCACTTATGTGTTATCTGAGCTTTAATTCTCTCCCTTTAAATTTAAAAATGCTGCATTTAGCCCCCAAATTGTCAGTGCCACTTTAAACGTGCGTGTCTAAATTATCCCCTCTGTATCTCCCATCCCTATAGCAGCATTATGCACAGCTCCATCTGCTCCAGTATTTCTCAGCTGTTTCCATCCTCAATGTAATGGCCAGCTTATGCACAGCTAACAACTTCCCAGCAGAGAAGTGAAAAATTAATCCAAAGCCTGCTGTAAGTATTGGTGCTTGGGTTGGATGACTGATTTTTGATTATTTGGGGGGGTTTGTTTGCCGGTCATCACAAGGGTTAAAAACATGGATGTGGCAGCAGCCTCTCCCAGTGATGGAAAGTTGGGACTCTGTTGGCATCAATCGATGCAGCTCTGTGGAGGTCAGTGGGATTACATCGAGTTACACCAGCTAAAGCCTTGGCCCATCCTTTCTCTTAGGTTTGTGTCCTGCCTCTCTCTCTCTCTCTCTGTAAAGGTCTTCCAAGCCCATGTTTCAATGCCATTGAAGAGGCCTTTCCTCCTAAATGCCTTTATTTATAGCCTTCAGATGGCAATGAGTCTATAGAAAGAGAGTACAGGAACAGACCAATTCCTGCTTGTGTTCGGGTAACTTTTGCTTTTGGGTATCAGTTAAATGTCAATGAACCTCCTGGGGAAAAATCTTTGTTTCCATGATTTTCTAGCTAAATGCTCTCATACATAGCTGCAGTGTTTAAATCTACCTGTTTACAGCAGCAGCTACTACTCTTATTTTTATGGTTTTTTTGTCCCAAAACATTCCAGCAAGGGCAGGCTGTACCAAATCCTCGTTTTAAACACAGGGCAACCCAGATGCAGGGAAATAAAAGGCCACGCTGAGCTTTGCAGCCCGGAGCAGCACTGGCAGCATCACTCTGTGCCCAGTCCTCTCTATTTCAGTGCATCTGAGCTGTATTTATATAAAGTAGACTTCTCTATTTTCCTTTCCTTTTCTTTTTCCCTTTGCAGCTGGTCGCTAAAGACAGGATTCCTAAATGAGCCGGAGAATTACACATGCAAATCCCAAAGGCCTGGAATTGGGAACATCTGAGCAACAAATTGTCCTTGCTAAAGATGCTATTGGAGCCAAAAAGCCTACAGATTTCGGGCCTGCTGTAAATACTTTTAAAATCAAGATCAGCCTGTCTGCACTGCCGGCGTTTGCCAGGTGCCAGTTCCCTTCTCCAGAAACTTTTCTGCTTGAGCAGAGAGGGGACATGGGGACAGGAGGGGGGGCAGCCTGTCGCTCCGGGCTGCTCCTCCCGTGCCCTTCCCTCGGCATCTTGCAGCGTGTCCGTGTGATGCCGAGATGCTGAACCCGTGTCCTCGGCGGGGCTTAGAGGCAGCGGGGAGGGAAGGGAAGGGAAGGAGGGCCGGGCTGTGCGTGCAGATGTTCAGGCCGTCAGGAAGGCATTAAGTCAGTCGTGCTCTCCAGCCCCGCCGTGTCCCCCTCCTCCCTCAGCACTCCTCATTCAGGGATTTTTTTTTTAAGCTGCCCAGAGTGACCCTCAGGGGTTGAGCCAGCATCTCCCTGACTCGGGGCGCTCGGGATGAGCAGGGAAAGGATTGCTCAGACCTGACCTTCCCGTCCTTCCTCCCTCACCCCCAGAGACTGGGCAGCATCAGCATCTCCAGCCACTGACCCATCTGCCAGCACAGGTTGTGCTCAGGTTCTGTCCCTGGCTGGACAGACACTTTGCTGCTGCACCAGGAGGCTGCACCTGGTGCTGCCCAGCACGGTGAGTTGCAGAATTGCTGTTCTGTGCAGGCATTTGGGGATCAGGTGCTGGGGCTGATTTAGCTGTGGGCCAAAGCCTGCAACGTTTGGAGAACAAGCTGGTGGGGGACTGGGGAGAGATGACTTTTCTTGGCAGGGAGGTGACATTCTGATTTGACTCATTCCTGTCTCACTGACTGTCTGACCAGTAACACGGGGATTCTGGTGTGCAAACAGCCCCTGGATTCCTCCCACATATACCGATATATTCCCTTTCACATTACGCATAAAGGAGGAGGCCAAAGTGAAATTTGCACCCTGCTCCAAGGTGATGCAGATGGTTCAACTACCAATGGGTTAAATCCAGCTTGTGCTTTCCCGTGGGCTGCCTGCTACTGTGGGCAAAGCAAGCAGGATTCCTCCTGTGACGTTTAATGTGCTCCCAAAGCTGGTGGGCTACCGAGCTCCCAGCCACGGCTCACTGCAGCAGCAGCAGCAGCAGCAGCAGCAGCAGCAGCAGAGCACTCCAGGGACAGCTCAGTGCCACAAGTGTCAGCCCTCGGCTCTCCCTGGGGCTCCTCAATGTGCAGTTTTGGGATGGGGAGGGATGCAGGCAAGAGGGGCTGGAGGAGGTCAGGAGAACCACTCATGTCAAACACATAGCAAAGCAGGGGTGCCTGTCGTGGCAGGGCTGCTCTCGGGGTTTCAGGATCTCCTGTGCAGCCCAAAAGCTGCTGTGGAACAGTGCTGCTTTTGGGTTCCTACCTGAACAAGTGGGGTTTGGTTAGGCTTGGGCAAATTCCCATTCGAAGAGAAGAACACCCACTGCTTTAAAAGGGCAGGGACAAGCTCTCCTGTGTTTTAAACACATGGGAAAGTCCTGTTAAGTTTCAGAGGGGCTGGGTTTTAAGATATGGACTATAATTTTTTACTTAATCCGCTATTTCCCAACCAGGCCATGGTCCTCCTGCTCCCTCTTCCCGCTAGGCAAACGCACCCGCACGCGCTCCTGGAAATACTTACATTCCCTGTTCCCCGTAGTGATTGTAAAATTCCATGTGGCTGCAAGCCTGGATCCAGCCCACGATCCAGGTCTCCTTCTTGGGGAGAGGGGGCACCAACACTTGGGCAGAGGCTCGGAAATGAGGGGTCCGGTAGCGCAGGACCACGCTGGAGGACTCGTCAATGCTGGTGGGAATGGGGTCAATGGAGGCTTTGACTTCAATCACTGAAATGCTTTCCCGGAAAACTTTGGATTTGCAGCTAATACTCTGAATACAGCCCATGGCATACCCCGAGTACAGTCCGACGCAGCTCCTAGGGTACTCCAGCAATCCTGGGGAATATTAGGCATTGAAATGATCTGGTGCTAGATCAATTACAGATCTTCTTGGTTTGTAATTTCAAAACTGATATCCATAGGATAGAAAATTCATCGTGTAAAGCCTTATTTCTTATATCTGTCTTACAAGTACTGCTTCTATTTTTGAGGTTAGCTGCGCTTCAGAAGCAAAAGGGCCTTTAAAATTTTTTTTCCCCTTTTAATGACCCGTTAAATCTCTTGCTCAAACAGTCTTTGGGTTAAAAAAAGTCTCTAGAGTTCAATAAATAAAGGTGGTGTTCTTAGCTGATATATTTAGTCCTTCCTTTGCTTAGACGCGGTCTGTCATTCACCATCAAACATAGGACTAGCCGGTATTTCCCTTTATTCTTTGGATGAAAAGCAGAATGTTGATAGACACATCTATATAAATAATGAAATAGTTTTTAGCCCCAGCTTGTCACAACCGGTGTGGATTTCCACTTCCTGACTTGCAGTTGTTCATAACTTCCTTTCGCACAAAATTACAATAATAACAGAAAAGAAACGACGGCTGGAAAATGCAAAAAAGTCGCCAAATCTCCGATCCTGGAGACTCCTCCGCCAGCGATGTCTGGGCTTCGGGAATTAAAATCTTTTTTTTTTTTTTTTTTTCCTTCTCCTTAGAAATAGCCGGACGCAGAGGGAAGCGAGCGCGGTGCCGGTGGGGCCGGCGGCTCCGGGAGCGCAGCGGGGCAGGCGGCGATGGAGCCTCCCCCGCGCCCGCCG